>WAEK01000010.1:430000-890000 GCA_011634665.1 Mortierella sp. BCC40632 | reverse complement strand
CTTTCGACACGCCATTCTACTCTTAGTGTGTATTCAGGATACAGGACAGACAGGATCTCTTCATTTTCTTTTTTCTTTTTCTTTTTCTTTTTTTTTCTTCTTTATTTTTCCTTTTGACTGGAGCCAGTCTCTTTTTTGCCTACAAAAGAGAATGAGGATTTCCGAGGGGTTGGAAATGTCTGTCGACGTAGGCTTTCCTCTCAATGCTACTTGACCCCGAGATGCACCCCTGCCTATCTGTTCGTCTGCCATTCAGTCGGTCCAGCCTTTTTTCTACTTTTGTTGCATATTATCTTTTGGCACTCGTCTTTTTTTTTTTTTTTTTTTTTTTTTTTTTTTCGTATTCTATTCCAGCCAAAACTCCCCTTGAACCCGTGTAGCCCTTTTTATTTTCCGTGGTGAGAGGATGTCACGGGCTTTCTTTGTTGTTCAGTCCAATCGGCAGATTGCCAAAAAGTACACCCGCCCTTTGTGCTTAGCTGAGCACGAGGCGGAGAAAGGGTGGACGGGGACAGAGTTGTAAGGGAGGGAAAAAAAAAAAAAGGGAGTCTCGATCCGATAGCGAGCGAGTGTGTGTTTGCAGGCGTGAATCAGTTCGGGGTGAAAAGAAAAGAAAAGAGGAGGAGGAGGAGGTGGTGGAGGCAACTGCGACTTTCCGCAACACCACTTTTCTGCTGCATCCACTCTCCCCCTGCCCCCCTCTTCCCCCCTACCATTTTGCCTCGATCAACAGTGCATTGCAGAGAGGAGAAGAGAGCATGGAAAAAAAAAAAAAAACCTGGACCCTGTTGTATCTCTGCACCTCTAGTCTCTCTCTCTCTATCTCTGTCTTTTTTTTTTTTTTTTTTTTTTTTTTGCTCTCTGCATGCCTTCTTTGATTCGGATCTCCGTGGTCAACACCAGGTCAAGACACCTCTTCTTTTCCCTTGCCCCTTTCTTTCCTTCTTTCTCTGTTCCTCTCTTTTTTTTTTTTTTTTTTTTTCCTCAATTGGGTCTCTCTCTCTCTCTCTCTCCCCTGTTGGTCCTTCTGTTCAGTCAATTGGCTGCGCGTGTGTACTTTCTCTCTCTCACACACACTCAAAAGACGTTGGATCGAGAGATGTCTCTTTGCTACTGCACTGACCTTGATGCTATTGATCGAATCAGGTCCTTCGACTCGGTCCTTTCCCATCCCACACCTCCCCCTCTCCTCTGTTGCGTTGATCACGATGCAGCCACATGGGCAAGGAAAAAAAAGAAAGAGAGAGAAAGAGAAGAAAAGGCTTCACACAGGCACAAGAGAAAAAAAGAAAAAAAAAAAAGTGCACCAGCTACTGCTAGTTCCATTTGCTTGGAATGTGGTAGCCGCAATGGCGGATGGGCGGATGGACGGATGGATTGGACATGTATGCGCCTGAGCCAAGGCCAAAGTCTGTGCCTTTGTGTTTGTGTGTGTATTGTGGAGTGTGACCAAACAGGTACTGTCACGACAACGCCTCTTTCTCCTAAGAGCTCACAGCCTGCTGCTGCTGCTGCTGCTGCTGCTGCTCTGCTCTTTGTGCACGACACAATGATGATGAGGATGGGGGAGGGGAAGGGGAAGAAGGAGGAAGAGGAAGAGGAAGAAAAGGGCTGCAATGACAGACACTTCCATGTTCTTGGCCACAGCTTACTTTGTACAATATTATTGTATTCAATATTGCTTCGATGCATGTACGCACACAACACCCATACTTCCTCCTTGTCCTTGCACACATACACACACAACTCATGCATGTCATGACCACGGCAGTGGTACAACATCATCAACCCACACTTTTAAGGCGGGGGTGGAGAGTGGGGGGGGGGGGGGTTGCCTTGGGGGTTTTTCCATTTGAAAACAAAAAAAAAAAAAAAAAATATCAAACAAATACCATGTTGTGTCCCCACAGTTCTGCCTCCCCTTGTAGCCCCTTCGTCTCTTATATTTTTTTTTCTTTTCTATCTTTTCTCTTCCTCCACACTTTGCTTGGGTTCGGGATTGAGTTTGGATTGGAGCTCGGACTTTACACGGACACGCGAACCCCTGCACCCAGACTACGCCTCTCTCCTTACAGACCTGATGTGGCTGCACACAACACTTGCCACAAAAGAGGGGCCAAAAAAAGAAAGAGAGAGAAAAAAAAAAGGCACGGTTGGTTGAACAAGGGCGTGCGAGAGAGAGAGAGAGAGAGAGAAAGAGAGAGAGTACAAGAGGTACAGAGGGACACACATAACACATATAGTACTTTTTTGCATTCGCCTCTTCTTGTTCCTGTTCCTGGACACAAAAAAAAAAAAAAAAAAAAAAAAAAAGATAGGATTTTTTTTTTTTGCCCTGTGTGTCTTGTGACCAACAGGATGGAACGGGTCCGGTCCGTTTGATGGGGTAGTGGGATCCGACTTTTTGTATATGCTCACACGCATCAAACAACCTTTTGGGCTTTTTTTTTTTTTTTTCGTGGGACTGGTTGGCTGGCTGGCCTGATCTGGTCTGCTCCACAAAAATAAGGTCGAAGTTATCCCTTCTACTCCTGCCCCCCTATACACACACACACACACTTTTTTTTTTTTTTTTCCCCACAGGAACAACAAACCGAGTCTTTTTTTTTTTTTTTCTGGGACGATGCATCATCATTGTCCAAGGGTCCCCCGCTTTTTTTTTTTTTTTTTTTTTTTTTTTTTTTTCCTACTAAAGCGCACACACACATTGGCACAAACATCGGCATCTCCATCGATGAACACGAACACACATGCAACAAAGCAGACACAGACAGAGGCGCAGGCACAAAGGCGTCCACGGACAATGGACCATCGACCCCATCGACTCATCCACAGCTCACGGACGGACATGGTTCGTGGAAATATATCATCACATCCACGAACCAACATGCGACCGACATGCGACGGACAGATGCAGCCAAAAAGGAACCCAACAATTGCCAAGGACGACTTGCAGACCACGGCCTCCAAGGCCTGCATGCACAATTGCTCCTGATACCCATCGCATCGACCCCAGACAAGCCTTACCCCTACTTTCTCCCTTCCTCCTTCTCCTCCCTCGTCCTCCTCGTCCTCCTCCTTGTCCTTCCTCTTTCTCTTTTTTCCTCCTTCTCCCCTGCTCTCTCTCCTATCTCCTACTCTCTCTCTCTCTCTCTCTCTCCCTCCCATATCCGTTCTGCAAACAGTTATCAATTGATATCAGGTGCAGGACAAGGCAATGACGGAATGCATTTGGGCTGTCTCATTGCCTTGGAGAGAGAGAGAGAGAAAGAAGAGAGAGAGAGAGAGAGAGAAAAGGGAGAGAGAAAGAAAGAAAGAAAGAAAAAAAGAAAGAGAGAGAGACAGAGAGGACAAGAAGCGCATGTGCTGCGCCAACCCCCAACCCCCTCTCCTCCAATCCCCCTTCTCTTCATCCATCGATAGGCACTTGGATATCAACTAACGCTTTACTTTATCTATAACTTTGATAGGCTCATTCTGTCCAATCCACCTTCAGCACACCGAAATGCTCGAGGCTGCCAAGCAAAGGATGGAGCAAGGAGACTGGGAAAACGGAAGCGAAGGTGGATCGACTTCAGCCATTATCTTGGGAGGCTATCTCTCACCTAGCCATGACCTCTATGTTGGCGAAAAGCTCAAGGGCGAGGAAATGGTCCTCAACTCTCAGGAACGATTGGAGCTCTGCCGACTTCAGACAGCCGACTCGGACTGGATTGATGTTGATGCTTGGGAGTCGACTCAGGACCGATTCTTTGATTATCACAAGGTCACGTCGCGACTGCAGCAACACCTTCAAGAGCGCTGCCAGTCAATGTTGAAAGAAAAGATGGAGGCCCTTTGGGCAGCACAGGGCGGTGTCAAGGGTGACAGTGGTACATACTTGCAGCAACAGGGATCACAGATGCAGATGCAGGCACAGACACAAGAGGTCATGGATTCGGCCGTTCCACAACGATCAGGGTCACTGGAATCGACAAATCCCTTCAACATCCGAGTCGTCTACCTTTGTGGAGCAGATTTTGTACTACGGACAGGAGCACGCAAGTTGACAAACGGGATTGTTGTTGTGGACCGGCCTCTGGGCCCTCCTTCGTCAAACCGTCGGTCGATCCTCTTGACGAACACGGGCGGGTCGATCATGGTTCCTGTCTCGAACCAGGTCGAGGAGAGTGATGAGGAAGAGCTGCTGGGCACCTCTGTCTCGTCCACTGCCTCTTCCTCCACCACATCCTTGTCTCTGACGCCCTCGGCCTCTTCAGCAGCTCTAGCCTTGGCCGAGGCGACGACAGCAGCGCTGTCAGCGTCACAACAGCCACGCCCATTGGTCTTGACAGCCAAACAGCGAGTGTTTAAGCGACTGGAACAATCCTATGGATACGAATGGTGTGAGGCAAGTCGGAATAACATCTGGTGGCTGCCTGCAAGAAGCCAGACCGAGTCTGAGGATATTTCGTCGACAAGGATCAGGAATCTGCTGTCGACTCAACAAAGTTGCGACGGACTGCTCCATCCTCGCGTCACGGAACGGTTGCAGGAACACCGTCGAAGCAGGGGGTTGGATGTGTGCTGGCAGTGAAGGAATGGAGCTCAAGGCTTTCTTTCTTTATTTCCATTTGTTCGTTCTTTCTTCCTTTTCTTCCTTTTCTTCCATTCTTCTTTCCTTCTCTCCTCCCTGACGCATCCACGCACGAACACGCAAGCAAGCGCGCACGAACGTGTATGCACGCACCCCTTCGCTCTCCTGCAGACAAGCAATGCATTCCTGCCATGTTGTGCGTCACTCTCGAGCCATTGCTGATGTTGCTTCTGCTTTTGCTTTGTTGCTTCTGCTTCTGCTTCTTATGCTTCTTCAAATTCCCCACAGGACAAAAGGGGTGGTGTCATTTTATATTCTCTAGTTCGCTTTCTTTTTTTTTTTTTTTTTATTCTGTATAATAGTTTTTGTTTTTTTTTTTCTTTTTTTTCCCCCAGTGCTAGTGGTTCGAGCAGACAGGCCTTCTACTCTTCCAAGCCTTGCGTTCGTCTCCGCTTCATAGTTGTATAGTAATGGTACTCATGGTACCTAATAGTAGTAATAATAAAAAAAATATGTATAAGGAACCCTTTTTTCTTTTTCTTCTTTTGGAGAGTCGTGCGATAGAGGACAGAAAGAGCCTCGGCACATGGAGATCTAGAAAGGAAGGAAGAGAGGGGCTCGGCCCAATCTAGACAACGGACCAAGGGGCAGTGCAGGCTCTCGGAGCATTTTTTTTTTTTTTTTTTTTTAAAAAAAGATGTCGACATTGCTGAGGCAAAGAAAGAGAGCATGGGCAAGCTCATGAGAATCATCCCCCTTTGAGGGGAGAGAAGAGCAGAAGGATGAATGAGAAGGAATCCTCCTCGGCTCTGAATCTTGGTCAATCATCATCAACTCCATCGCTTATTCACCCCTTCTTCCCCCTCTCCCTCTCTCTCTCTTCTATCACTGCTCAACCCCTGTGTTGCCGACGACGAGATGGATGACCCGGTGCCACAGCCATGTTATCTCATGCCCTTAGTCTGTAATGAAGACGAGCATCCAGTAACGGTCCTGCCTGTTCAGGCTGCTGTTGAACATCCAACAAATCCTGGCTACCAGCAGCCTGCTGTTGTATATCCAACATATCCTAGTTACCAGCAGCCTGCTTTTGTACATTCAATGTATCCTATTTGCCAGCAGCCCGTGCAGATGGCCACGCTATCCACAACAGAGTACCATCCATCTCCTGTCCAAGACTGTCAATGTAAAGTTTACTAGCTCACTCACTTTCCTTCTGTGGCTAGTCATGACAAGAGGACCCTTTGACAAATGACAAATGACAAATGACGACGGCTTTTTTTTTTTTTTTTTTTAGCACCCAGCTTAGAGTACGTGGGCACTTATGTGTATGGGGTTCCACATCAAGTGCATGGTGCATCCTCGTCATCGACGACTTATGGCGCGAGTGCTGTTGTTTTGGACGAGGGGAACAAGAAGAAAGACCTAGAAGAGCGAGTCTCTCACTCTAGACAGCGTCTTGTCCAAGGAGTCACTGTAAGTGTGTCCACCAAATGAGAGAGAGAGAGAAAGAGAGAGTTCCCCCCTTTCCTATAGTCGATGAAGAAGAATGAGTCTTTTGGTTACTGCTGTGCCTTGGTCACTTATCACTCTTCCTTTTTTGGACCTTTTCTTACTTTTCTTTTCATTCTCAATCCTAGAGACCTACTTCTTTTATAGTCCTTTCGTCATTGGTTCCCTCTGTTCCTAAATCTGACCCAAGGATGAGAGAAGAGGAGGTGGCAACTGCTCCCAAGGAAGACTACGCATTCGAGTCGATTGAGGACTATGAGCTTCGAATGAAAGAGAACCTTAGTTCTGGTAGTGAGCATGGTATGTCGAGAAAAAGAAAGGAGAGAGAGAGAGAGAGAGAGAGAGAGAGAGAGAGAAAAAGAGAGAAAGAAGTATTGCCTGCTTAACACCTAATTCACCGGCATAGGTGCAAGATTCTTCTTTGAGGAGAGCAAAGACATGGATGGCGATCTGTACTATCGAGGAGCAACAAGGTAAAAAAAAAAAGGAGAGAGAGAGAGGGGAGAGACTCTATTCTGCGCCTATTGTTTCTCGTGAGTGCTACCTCGTGCCCTCCACCCTCCCCTCCCCTCCCCGATTATAAACCCTGTACTTCTCTCTCGGTACAAATTCTTGACAGGAACTATACAAGCCCTGTTCGACTCTGTGAAAGAGACCCTCAAAGGGTGGGTATCTTTTTCTTATTGCTTGGATGTGATTGATGCTTGGGTCAGTCATTCGGCATTCGCCAGATGAACACTCTCACCTCCTCTTCACCTCAGGACTAAAAAAAGAAAAGAGGGTTTACTTTTAAATAGTTTGACATTGGGAGAACTGCCATTGTGAATAGCACTCAGCTCTACTACATGGTCCTGTGTTTCCTTGTAGACGAGGAGACAAAGGGGATTCGACACATTGAGATCAGAGGCCAGGTATGATGAGCATGTTGGATGATTGTCGCGAGACTTGGCAGGTAAATGACTTGATTGTATCTGAAGACTAACCCTCGAATGCTTCACAGTATTTTGATCTAGAGCAATTTGTAAAAGAAGGTAAGAAGGGTCATGAGCTCAATCCAAAAGATCAATCAAAAGAACGCATGCTTTTTTGCTTTCTTTCTCTTAACATCGATCGTTCTTCTTCTCATGCCTCTCCTCCCTAATAGGACAAAAGGTGTTTGTTCGCGTTCTCTTAAGAACACAGGTCTATGGTCAAATGTTCTATATCCACCTTCACCAGAAAACGATCCAGAGCCTGGGTTCTGTTCAGCTTTGTTATGTCCAATTCAGTAGACAGGCCTTTGCGAAAGGCTCGTATGGTAACGTTAGGCAATACTGTTGAGCTTCAAAGGGAGGGGGGGAGGAGTAAATGAGATGACAAAGATGAGCATGCCCTTTGAAATGAGCAACTCACCAGAGCTTAGATAACCCAAATAGATTGTATTCTTCCTGAACAGCCTCTCCCAAGCACGTCTCTCAACGTTTGGCACAGCGACAGTGAGAACGAGTATTCGGAGCGGGCTCCGGCTATTATTCGTCGGTTCGAGATTACGGCAGATGGACAACTCGCAGTGACACTTTCTTCTACAGAAACCAAACTTCATCTTGACGTGTGGGATCTAAAGCCCAAAGAGTCGGGACTTGAAAGTGTGTATCCATCCAGGCCATCGCCCCCAAAGGCGCACCTCGTCCTCAACAGCTGGAACAAATGTCACTATGGCGCGTCGCTCTCGATATCACAGAATGGGTCCAAGATCATTGTGTATGGGAATGAGTTCTCATCCGAGCCAGGGTTCAGTTCTTTTGTCTATCAAGAAGCGCTCCCGGGTCCTACACTCCGCCCTTGGGATGCAGAACTCTTTGCCGACATGTTTAATGGCTTCAAAGGATATGCCAAGTTCACAGAAGGAACCAACAGTTGGAGTGAACAATCTGAGAGGTTCCTTACATGCGATGGAATGAGTCTCAAAGTGTACAAAACCTATTTCCGATGGGAGTTACAATACTGCATCCCTATCTCACCGACCCTGGACTTTGAAGTAGCCAAATGTCTCGTGGCATCGGCCACAAGAGGACTCATTGCATGGAAGCAGTCGCCACATCAACTTTCTGTTTGGAATAACGAGTCTGGAGAATGTCGATTTTGCATCCCTACAACCCACAGGATTGAGCACTACTTTTTTACCTCAGATGCGACCCGGATTGCCATTGCTACCAAGGATGTCCTGTTCATCTACTCGACGCTGACGGGTGGCCTTCTTCAACGGTCAAACATTTCACACCTTGATTGCGATGGGTTCCTCGAAAAAGGAGCCAGCATCTATGGAATGCATACAAACAAATCCGGTCCATTGCTTTCCATTCTGGATTCGAGTCACCTTTTGCACAGGAGAGGGACTCATCTAGCATCGAACGACGAGTCGATTGTACAAGACATCTACCCCAGGGCTACTCAGGATGGTCTCCTCCCAGATTCAACCATTGTCGCTGCCAAGCATGGATCGATCCTGGATATCTCTAATGTGGAGGAAGTTACACGAAGTACCGATGGCTCTGGTGAACCCTCTTGTGTCTCGGCATGTGCACTTTATTCTAAAATGCAAAGGCTGCTACCAATTGAGGATTCGATCGAAGAGTCCTTTCAGGAGACAACCTACAAGATAAAAATGATGGGCAGACATCCAAAAGTGATCTTGGTCGACATTACATTCGGTGGTTCTGGTGAAACGACCAAACAAGTCCAATTGATGGCTGAGAACGCGTATTTTGTACGACCACAATCTTGGCTTTTGACGGTCTCAAGATATGGCTATGGCGCACATTGTTCGATCTGGAAACTTCCTCGGTCGAGTGGGGAAGAGCCTGAGCTTTTGTTGCATTGGATGTTGGAGAGGATTGAGGGCATGATGTCGATCCATTCTTGTGTTCATGGACGAACCTTGGACCTGAGGCATGGAAGCCGTTGTACTCGCTTATCAACAGAACAAGCTTTCTCGGATTCGAATGCTCAATTGCTCTTGGATACAATTCCCTCGCAGGTTGGACCGTTTAATGAGCATAGCCCAGAGGTGGCCGATGCCATCATCCGTTACCTACATACACACATCAACAAACACCCTCATCCAGAGAATCCATCGATCTCTGTCATGACCAAGATATGTTCTAGCTGGAGTTTGACAGACCCTGTCAGGTTCAAAGAGATTTTGCTAAAGTTGCTCCAGACTCGTTCAGGTACTCATTGGGTTCCTTTGAAGGCCTACCGTGAGGGATCCAATCCGATCGGGATCCTGTTGGAGAAGGCACAGACCAACCCGGTGGCGCTGGATATGATTCGTATTCTCATTGACTATTGTATGAAAAAGGCTAGAAGTGAGGAGGACATTACCTATCTGTTGTGGGTTTGTCAGTATCTGGAAAGCATTGTCATCCGATATGCGGATGTTGGACTTCGGGCGACGAGGGCTTTTGCGTATATTCCATGTCACGATCGAGAGTTTATTGTGGACCATCACAAGATTGTGCACGCACCAACGTTTCAATGGCCCTGGGTCACTGAGGAGCCCAAGATTTACGAATGTCGGAACCCAATTCTTCAAACCAGTTATCCAGGCGAGAACCAAAAGGATCCATTGAATCCTCATTTTACAGAAGATATCTATGTGGCACCGGTTCATCTTCTTTGGTCTTTTTCACCTCATGGTGATCAGGGTCTTGTCAAAGAGTTTCCTTTGGTTCGATCGAAACAGTCGACCTCCTGGGTGAGGATTTTTTTCCAGATGATTCTTTTCAATATGAATCCTTTTAGTCATGTGTATGTCCAACCAAGGTCTTTTAGTTTGGAGATTCTGGATAATCCGGCTATTGAAGCCATCATCCAGTACAAATGGTAAGCTGAGCAAGAGATTTAACAAATCATGGCTAGGCATCATCCATGGGACTGTCTGAACAAACAAACAAACAAAAAAAGTAAAAAGCTAACTGGATGATAAACCTTTTCTCTCTTTCTTTCTAGGAACTCATATGTTTTCCGGTTCTGGATGATTCGGTTCATTTTCCAGTGTGTCTACTATGTGCTCATTCTTGTTGCTGCCATGCTACAAGTCTATGGCGCACCCGACTCGCTTCTTTGGGTGTTTGTCATGATTGTGATCCTGTCCTGTCTCTTTTTGTGGTTGGAGTTTCTTCAGTGGCGAGAAGGCCGGTACCGAGTTCCGACAACTTTGACGAAGATTGAGCCCACGGTGTCAGCATCGGGTGTGCATGCGAGGGAGCAACTCGATAGGGGTTTATTGGACGCAAAGAGTGTACGGTCTCGGTATCTCAGGTCACCATACAACGTCCTTGATTTGATCGCATACCTCTATCCAATGGCCACAAGTATTCATCAGATTGTCAACATTGTTCTCGCCAAAGAATCGGGATGGACAGTTGACTATAGTTTCTGCGTCATCTTGGTCCTATTGCATTTGGTAAAGGATGGAGGAAGACGAGAGGGAGATCGAAAAAAAAGAAAAAGAAAAAAATAGTCTGGAGCATGAGCCTTCTTCAAAGCTCCAGTCATATCTAACCAACTAATTTGTTTTACGCATCCAATCCTTAGCTGGCAGAACTTCGAGTAAGTGAGGTGGTCTGCAAGTACATTACGATCGTTCTCGGAATCCTGCGAGAGATTCAAGTATTCTTTATGGTCTTTGCAGGGGTGGTGCTCTTTTTTACGGTCGCCATCCTACATGTTCTTTACGGTGTTGGCAGCCATGCTTGGGATGCACCTAATGTCAATTTCCCAAAGGATTTCTTTGGAGCCATCACGACAGCATATCTAGTCATGGTAAGTGAAAAGATCAGCTTTTGTTGTTGTTGAAATGGCAGGGTGGGGGAAGGGTGGGGAAGAAAAAAAAGTCTATTTCTCTCTTTCCCTTTCTTTCTTTCTTTCTTTTTTATCCTGACCATCCACATTTTGGAACTTCCTTTCCCCACCCCCATTTGCGTACTCAATTTTTAGGGAGGTCGGTATGATCCTCTGGCAGACGACATGTTCACGAATGGTGATGGAGATACCCAGGCCTCATACAAGAATGGAGCACTCTTGGTGATGCTTATGGTATACTTTACATTCTCCTCGATCCTGATGCTTAATGTGCTAATTGGTAAGTCCAAGCTATTGCCTGCCTATCCAGGCCAAGACATTTTGTTTTCTGTTGCCGTGGTTACTTTTATCGAATACAGAGTTTGCACGAGTGGATGACTAAGTCTTTTGTTTGATGGACATGGATGAATTTGGCCAAAAAAAAAAAAAAAAAAAAATAGCGCTGATCAACGTTGCCTTTGTCAAGGCCGATGACTCGTGGCGTCAGGTATGGCTCCAGAACCGACTTCGGTATGTCGAAAGTGCTGAGAACATGTCATACCATATCCCTGGTAAGTTTATGCAGATACTATGGACATTCCGAGTCTTTTTTTTTTTTTTTTTTTTTTTTTTTTGAAAGGGAGAGGTAGAGTCAGGAAGATGGGTCTAACCTTCAACAATCCCAATGTAATCCGAAAAAAAAAGGGTTCCGCGAGACATTCGACTGGTTCCCTGAGATGATCCATTACACAGCGACCCCTTATCAAGTGAAGCAGTACTGGCGGAGAGTTGCCAAAAAGGACGAAGAGATTATTTTTGATGACGACCAAACCATTATTTCCTCCGAACCGGTTAACACTGCACCAATGGACACTTTGTCGGCAGCTTTTAGCCCTTCCAACACTGGCTCTATGGTCACTACAAAGAGTCTTTTGCCAAATGCGGGTCAATCAACGGCTGTGGAACAGCTTGCTCAGCAAGGGCTCCAGATTAGTACTCTCAGGGAAGAAGTGTTGTCTCTCAAGAAGCAGCTTGGTCATGAAGATGGAGAACAGACGGATAGCGACAAGACACGGCAGAAAACTGACCAGTCGCAAAGCAGAGAAACATCTGATGTGAATGTTGATGTTGAAAAGTCACAGGAAGGATATGTGGAACTCAAGGCAGAGATCTTGGATATCAAACGAGATATCCATGCCATTCTTGCAGCCCTGCAACAACTTCAAGGTCAGAGATCTTAGCATCATTGGGAGGTTTGATGTTCATACCACCTACACAGCACCATAAGAGCCTCAGAACTAGAGATTAAAATAATCCATGGGTGCTAAAACTACAGTATTTGTGATGAATGGCAAAAGGCATGTCTAGTTGAAAACAGTGCCCCGCCAAGTATTGTCATTTCATATCTTGCACTACCAAGTTGGGAAGAGCTTCATAGGGAGAGATCTTGAGTTTAGCAAAGAAGTCTGACTCGTATGGAACATAATGGGGATCTATTGGGTGTTTTGTTGTTCTCAGCCGAGTCCTGAAAAGGATGAGTCCTAATGGTCTATAGTATTCCCTGCAGGCTTATGATCCAGATAGATTGATGGATTACCCTCTTTAGTTGAGGAACATTAGGGGAGATAATGCCTTCGCAAGAGGTTGAGTATAGAGCAGGGGGAAATGAAGGAGGAGCCTGTAATCTATGGAGTGTAAAGAAGGTCTGCACCCCTTCTTGGAAAACGTTCCTGTGAGAGCAAAAAAAAAAGAAAAAAAAATCAGAGATTAGGGGAGGCGCTGTTTTGTAAGAGAAGGAGCCTGCTAGAGTAGACTTGGAGAAGCTTTATTCTCCATACTTACTTTTCCTCAACTTCTTCTCAGGAAGCATCATGGCTTTGAATCCCCCTCTCGACGATCTCAATACCAGCGATGTGAATGATTTAGAGGGACTAGCCGATGCCAAGTTCCTGTATGACTTTCTTGGAGCTATCAGTACCGTGTTCTTGAGGATTTCAAGACACTGACACTTTCGCTCAGGACTGGAGTGATAATGCTGTCTATTTTCTGTAGGCAGATCAAAATCCCTGATCCAGCAATAATTCCCCTTCTAATCACGAACCATGCTCCTGGCTAAAGGGATGGCAGAATGGCTCCCTAAACAAAGAAATGTTCGAGAATGGCAAAGAAGATTCTGAGGGATCGTACAAGAATGTGGGTTCTCCTTCAATAGCAACGGTGTAGTTCACGTTCTCATCTACTGATGCCTAAAATGTTGATCGATGAGTCGATGTGGAAATGCGGAGCAAAACACCCTTCTACCTGTTTAGTAATTCTGGACAGAGACCCAGCTGGTACAATACGTCGAATCGATCGACTGTATAGTCCTGACGACTGAGTCTTCATCATGCAATAGCCTCAATCAACAGTGCCTTTGTCGAGGCTAACGACCCTTAGCAGCAGCTGTAGTTCGAGAATGGATTCTGGTATGTTGATAGTATCGAGAACATTTCATATCAAATCCAGAATGGGTGGTCCAAATCATATAGGCATCAGTTGTTTATTTGTCGAGAGTAGGCGGTAGTTCAAAAGCACTAATGACTGGGTTGATATCCAATATCTCCAATGCAATCCTTATATAGTATGAGAAAAAGCTTCTGCGAGACCATCAATTGGATCCTCCGGATGGTTTATTTTACAGCGACTCCATACTAAGAGCTGCCAGGAAATATGAGAAAGTTTTCTTTGACGATGATCAGAAGACTCTACCCTCAGAGTATTTAAGAAGCATGCAGCTGAATATGTATAGTATGAGAAAGGTGGAGGCACGGTTAGCGGCGTGCTGGTCAGAGCTGTACAGCCAAGCGTGTGGAGAAGGACACTCTTTTATTTGTCGAGAGCAGCACTAGTGACTAGGCTGACATCCAATATCTTTAATGAAAGCCTTGGGGGTTATGAGAAAAAGTTTCCGCGAGACCTTCGACTGGTTTCCTCAGATGATCTATTATACAACGACACCATACCAAGTGAAGCAGTACCTGCGAAGAGTTGTCAAGAAGGATGAGGGGGGTTCTCTTTGGCGATGATCAGAAATCTCTTTCCTCAGAGCCGGCCGATGCCACAAAAGATGCCTCATCAACACCATTGGTCCTAAACACTGAGGTGACGGTTGTAACCAAGAGGTCTTCGTAGGACAAGAGTCAACATGCCCTTGTGGAGCATTTTACCAGACAAGAAACTCGGCTTGCTCGACAAGAAAATCTACTCGTGAACCTGGAGCCCTAGATCGGAGCCCTCAAAGAAGACATATCGTTCATCAGCAGAAGCAACTCGAGCTAAAAAAAAAAAAAAAAAAAAAAAAAAAAACAAGCAAAAAGACTGTAAGCAGAACGACGGAGATAAGAAGCCTCAGAAATAAGACCAGCGTTCAAACCCAGGCGTAGAAAGACCAAACATGAGCGTTGGTACTGAAAGGTCAGCATTGACAGGAGATGTCGAACTTAAGCAAGAAGACATCCGTGCCCTTCTTGAGATCCTGAAAGAACTTCAGAGTCAGAAAAACTAATCCATAGACTGTTGTCAGAAAAACTAATCCATAGGCTGTTGTCAGAACATCGAGTTGAGCTGAATTGATGGTACAGCTGGGGACCCTCCATGTTGTGTGAAGAGGCACCACGCTCATTAAACGCTTGTGTGTGTGTGTGTCTATTTGATGAATGGGTTCATCCAGCAGGTGCCAGTAAACTCTACTCTGTGTCGCCAAGTTGGAGAGAGAGGGAGAGAGAGAGTCCTTGTCGGAGGGTCAGGATCAACTAAGGAATCGAGTCGCGTCGAGTCACCTGTCGAACTGAATGGTTTGCGAGTTTCTTTTTTGGCTTTAGATCTCCTCTTCCTTCAGGAGCCAGCTTGCTGGGTTGGAGGTTTGAGTAGGGAGCACGTTGGTGTCGAGCAAAGAGTGAGGAGGAGCAAATGCAAGTGAGGAGAGAGAGAGAGACACAGGAGCTAGAAAACTCATTCTGTTGATCGTTCTTGAAGCATTTCTCAGGGAATGGAGCTGGAGATTGGACAGAACACCCATGTGGTTTCGGTGGTGGAGGAGGACCCTCAACAATGGTACTTGTCCTGGACACTCCTGCAGTTGATTCCTGTGGTCAGAAAAGAAAAATGATAGAGGTTTCGTTTGGTGGTACAAAGGCGAAGGAGCAGCTTTGCCATAGTGGTCGTGGTACCTGACAAATGGAAGAAACAGAATCTGCTCCTCCACCATCTTCACCTTTGGCTCCCTCCTTTCTACATTACTTCTTCTTCAGGAAGTACCATGACTGCAATTCCTCTCTCAACACTCTCATCACTCTCCAAGCCAGAATATATCGCCGTCACTATCACTCTCGAACAGCCACTGGAGTCGACCGAGAGTTTGGAGACCTGTGACAACAGTTCTCGCCATGATCCAAGCACCAGTGGCTACCTCGACCAGTCGACCAGCCAGCAAAATGGGTTTAAGCCAAATGGTGGAGCACCCAGTCAGATTGGCAGTAGTAGAGATGTCAGGGCTGAGGGTTTGGATGTCAATAAACCAACTACGATCGACACGGGTGACACTTCAAACGCAGACCCTAAACAAGAGCCCACTTACGACTTTTCTACAACCACTCAGTTGGACTTCCAAGAAGGAAACGATGCAGAAAACTCGGAGAGGGAATCACTACGAGATTCAACATCAAGCAGCAGTCCACAACTAGCTCAGACCACTGACGAAAGCACAAGGACGGCACCGTTCACATCCATCGAGGAATACGAGACTCAGATGAAGAGAGATCTTGAGAATGGCATTCCTGGTATGTTGACTACGTCTCCTCTGCAGTTGAGCCCTCATGTCAGATCTCCACTCTCCAGGAGCCATGATAGGTATACTGACCGATCTCTCAAGACTACAGTACCACACGGCTATTTTTTTCGCTATCGCAGAGCATTGTTGGAACTTTTTTTGAAGGATCAAGCGAGTGAGTATTGCTTCATTGATGGAGTGATCCTTATTTGAATTGGATTACCACTCACACCAGACATACTTCTCTTAATCTGGGTACTGTAGGAGCTACTCAGAGCCGATACGACTTGAGAAGACTCTCTCTCTAGTATGTCAGAGATAATCTCGAAAATGTACTTTATCTCTTCTTTTATCCGTCCACACAGAACTAATGGATCAAAAATCATACATTAATAGCTTATATCCAAATATGAGGAGAATCAGCTACAGCGCCTGGAGCCCTACTATCTAGTAGTATGCTTCATGATCGACAGAGAGGCTGAGGGGATTGACTGCCTGTACATAAACAGTATGGTAAGGTGTTCATGATAAGGTAGTTTGTCTTTGGTCAATACCATATTTTCACCACCATCTAACAGGAGTGTGTTCTCTGAGTAGGAGATCAATCCAGACCATCTTCGAGAAGCAGGTGAGTAGCGTAGAGTCTCTGGGATGATACTCATAACACTCAATTGTGGCCTAACTATATTCTGCTCCTCACTGTTTTGTCCCGCGATGCTTGTTGCTGATAGGAGAGACTTCGTTTGTTCGAGTGCTGCTCCGATGGCAATCCGAGCCGGATTTCGGTATTGAAGTACATCGAAAGGATGGATCAAACACAAGATCTCCGTTGGTCTGTTATGCAGAGTTCAGCGAGAGTCCGCCAAGTGTGAGCTCGTTTGGTAGGTTTGTTGGTACTGTTAGAAGATCAAATCTAGATAAATTACACAGGTCTCTAAACAGAAATGGATTGATTCAATAATACGATGATAGACTGTATCCTTCCTCAGATACCGTCCCCAAGGAGAGCATTCAACATTCAGCACAACATCAATGACAACTCTAATGACGTACAGAAACCAGTGACAATTGAGAAAGTAGCGATTTCAGCATCAGGATCACATGCTGCAACACTCTCACGAGTTCGAAAAAAGTGGTTCCTCGACCTATGGGAGCTAGGACTATCAGAGACTATCTCTAGAGTCACCTATCCGTTTCCAAACGCGGTATCCAGGGCGTACACTGAGTTTGATAGTGTCTCCGGCTTATGGAGTTGCGATCTATTGCTGTCATGGGATGGATCTCAGATTGTTGTTTACAATGCGATCGATTTAATGGCGAGAAGGGTCTTTGTATTTAAACACTCCAGGAATACAAGTCTACAACAGCCTCAAGACCAAGAGATGTCACAATCACTACAATTATCAAATCGCCACAGTCAATGCTCCAAGCTACAGTTGTTCCAGGGGAAAGCTATGTTCACCTATCTCTCCACTTCCCAATGGAGTGACGACTCCGAGAGATTCCTTGCCTGTGATCCACAGGGAGTCAATGTGTACAAGACAACAAACCAATGGGAGATGCTCTATCATATTCCTCTAAGGCGATACTTTTCTGTTGAAGTTCTTGGGGAATTTACATTCGCAGCAGCAGGAGGGATTCTTGCATTGAAGATGTCGCCTTACCAAGTCTCAATCTGGGACCTGGACTCTAGTATTCCAAAGTACCAGACTAATATCACAGTCACTAGCAAGATCAGGAATCTCCACCTCTCATCGACTGGAAACACTTTAGCAGTTATCACTGACGAGACTCAGCTATTGTATTCAACAACATCTGGAGCTCTTCTGCTGTCACATAAGGGATCTGAGAGATGGCAGGGGTTTCTCGAAGGAGACAGGAGAATGGTGAGCATCAGTCTTAATAGGTCGTCGACCAACTGGCTTGTCGGTGATTTGAGAAATCTATCCCAACTCAAGTGGCATGTTGGGTCAAAGGTACCTTCAAGGATCACTATGCGAGATATCAAGACTGGATTAACGTGGGATGGAACCAATGTCAAATCGACTGCGGTGGCTCATCACAAAGGCTCAACCATCGAAGTATCTTTCCTAGAGGATGTGATATCGGATGTGATATCGGATGTGATATCGGATGTGATATCGGATGTGATATCGGATGTCAAGTTCAAGACGCAGTGTACTCCACACTGTGCATCGGATCTTTCTAAGGTTCCTGAGATCAAGTATGGAACAGAGATATCCTATCCTGGAGGAACAGTCGAGATCCAGGTGATTGAGTACTTGACATATAAGATGTCAGTGCTAATCCGATTCACAGACGGCAAATCACGAAAGTATTTGTGGGAATCATATAAGTCATATTTCTTGGAGAGAGGTTCTCAGATCATAATGGTGGAAGAACAAGTCCGTTTTGTACGATTATCGGCCTGGAGACTTCCACAGTCGTCACAAGAAGAACTCGAGCTTTTGTTTTACCAGAGAACACCTATCGAGTGGGGATCCAAATTGAATACCTGCCCTCACGGAGGTTATCCTACTCTCACTAACAATAAGAAAGTGGTCCGGCTCTGTGAGGGAAGATCATGGGCGTCATTGGATGGAAGAGTACCTTTTGAGGACCTGATCGGTCTTATACCTTTAAAAAAAAGGGGGATTGATAAAATGTCGGCTGCTGTGGTCAAGTATCTTGGTTCTTTTGTTAATTACTATCATACTCATAGTGGCGACTCAGAGTCCTTGATATCAACACTCTGTAAGCTCTTGGAAATTAACAATAGCGACAGAACAGAGCTAATCCTGGAGAAGTTATTACAAGAAAACTCCAACAAGAATCGAAACAGTTGGATCCCTTTGAGAGCCTACTCAAAAGGGTCCAACCCTGTGGAGATCATTCTCAACACTGCCAAGACCGATCCAGCATTACTCAGGATCGCTCACACCCTAATCAAGTACTGTCTCAACAAGGCAAAAGTGTCTAACGATATCACCTACATCTTGTACTTGCTTGAATGCATGGATGACCTCACGGCCAGACACCCTGATCTAGCACTCCGGATCACAAGAGGATTTGCGTATATTCAATACCACGACCGAAAGTTTATTGTCGGCAACCACAAGATTGTGCACCCTCCAACGCTCCGTTGGCTCTGGACTTCGGATGACAGAAAGATCTATGAGTGCAAGAATCCGATCCTTCAACTACACGGGTCCAATGAAGAGCCTGATCGAATCAACAGTACATTCATAGAAGACGTGTTTGTTGCTCCTGTCAACCTCCTCTGGTCGTTTGTTCCATTGGCACATACTTCATGCAACGAATTTCCGCTTTACTACTCATCCCAGAAGACAACATGGATTCAGGCTCTCTACCACAGCATCCTGTTCACCGTGAACCCTTTCAGCCATGTTTATATTCGGCCTCATTTCTACAATCTCGATATCCTTGACAATCCAGCCATGGAAGCCGTGATCCAGTACAAGTGGTATGTATTGAAACTAGATGCAAGCCTAAAGATTGAGGACTAAGTTGAGATGTTTGAGAGGCCCAGTTGTACTGACATTTGCTGTGATCTACTCACTTCTAGGAACTCATTTGTGTATGCCGTGTGGATGGTTCGATTTGGGACACAGTGTGTGTATTCTCTCCTCATTGTGAGTGGAGCTCTAATGCAGGTTTACTCTAAGAAGGAGACTGGCCTTCTCCTCGGAGTGTTCTCAGCAATCGCTTTCCTCTCATGTGTATTCCTCTGGCTTGAGTTCCTTCAATGGCGAGAATGTCGGTATTATCTCTACTCAGAGACTAAGGAGGAGGAGGAGGAGGAGGAGGAGGAGGAGGAGGAGGAGGAGGAGGAGGAGGAGGAGGAGGAGGAGGAGGAGGAGGAGGGAGGAGGAGGAGGAGGAGGAGGAGGAGGAGGAGGAGGAGGAGGAGGAGGAGGAGGAGGAGGAGGGAGAGGAAGAGGAGGAAGAGGAAGAGGAGGAAGAGGAAGAGAAGGAGAACGATACCGGTAATGACAGGATTGCAAGAAGGATAGGTCGATGGATCTCAGGAGTGAAGCTGTTGATTTCAGGAAAGAGACAGGAGAGAATCAGGAAGAACCCATTGGATGTTCAGAGGTCTCGGTCTCTGTATTTTCGGTATGTTTGACATTGGAATACTTGTGGATCGTAGCCATTTACCGTGCATTGTGAACTGTGATAGCATAATCTGAGAGCCCAATTCGCTTTGATGCGTTAGATCTCCTTACAACATACTGGATCTGGTCACTTACTCCTACCCTCTCGCCACGAGTATCCATCAGATTGTCAACATTGTGAATCAAGATACAGAAGCTGTGACTTCAGATTTTAGTTTCAGTGTTGTGTTTGTGTTCCTCCACTTGGTACGTGTATCAGAGAACAACAGGGTCGGCAAGAGACAGCTGAGCAGTAATTCAATCAGAACCATGGGTGTGCTTTTGCCAAACTACTAAACAGCTCCGTTCAACGCACTCTCATAGTTAGCTGAGCTCCGAGTGAGCGAGACGGTGTGCAAGTACATCACCATTGTGTTTGGGATCCTTCAAGAGATCAAGGTGTTCTTCATGGTACTTGCAGCCAGCATGCTCTTCTTCACTATTGCCATTGTTCATATTGTACATGGCGGTGTGGATGGCAAAGAAGGATTAGATGGCGTTCGTCTCCCGGAAGACTTTCTTGGAGCCATCAGCACTGTGTACCTGATGATGGTAAGATCATGACATGTGCGCTCAATACTGAAATGAGAATGATGTTCGATTTCTGTGTGCGGATCAACCCATTGTCTAGCAACATTCGACCTCTAACCATAGCTCGTATTCCTGAATATAGGGAGGACGATACGATCCTCTGAACAACGACATGTCAGAGCTTAGCATTGGGGATAAAAGTGGATCATACAAGAACAAGTCACTCCTGTTGATGGTGATGGTATTCTTTACATTCTCGTCGATCCTGATGCTCAATGTGTTGATTGGTGAGTTGGTGTGGGTGTGCAAAGAAAACTCGCCGTTGTTGTGTCTAGTAGTTCTTGATTGTGTTCAAGTGGATTATGCTCTGAGGTAGTTGACTAACACGCATTGGTGACAACATTGTTCTGTGACAGCTCTGATCAACAGTGCGTTTGTCAAGGCTGATGACTCTTGGCGACAAGTGTGGCTCGAGAACAGACTCCGATATGTCGAGAGTGCCGAGAACATGTCGTACCACATCCCTGGTAAATGCTCCTTAACTCATTGGCATCGCTGGTTTATTTGCTAAAAAAAAAAAAAAAAAAAAAAATAGTAGTTCTCGGGTGCTAATGCCTAGTTCATCATCCAATGTCTCCATTGCCACCCTTGCGGCTTTGAAAAAAGGCTTCCGCGACACATTTGATTGGTTTCCTCAGATGATCTACTACACAGCTACTCCATATCAAGTGAAGCAGTACGAGCGAAGAATTACCAAGAAAGACGAGGAGGTTCTCTTTGATGACGATCAGAATACTCTTTCCTCAGAGTCGGCCAACACCACACCAAAAGACACCTCGTCAGCATCTTTAGATCCAAACACCGAGACAACAGCTGTGACTAAGAGTTCTTTGCAGGACGAGAGCCAGCGGGCTCTTGTGGACCAACTCATCCGACAAGAGCAGCAGCTTGCTCGACAAGAAGATCTACTCTCCAAACAAGAGACTCTGCTCACCCGACAAGACGATAGGCTTGTTCGACAAGAGCTTCAGATCAACACCCTCAAGGAAGATTTATTGTTCGTCAGGAGTCAGTACGAGAGCAACGATAGAGAGCGGGATGACGACGACAGAAAGTTGCAGAGAGCTTACCAGCATAAAAGTATAGAGACATCCGATTTGGGTATTGATGTTGAAAGGTCGCAAGAACGATATGTCGAACTCAAGGCCGAGATCTCGGATATCAAACGAGATATCCATGCCGTTCTTGCAGCCTTGCAACAGCTCCAAGGCCAGAGACCATAGCATCATTGGAGAAGCTTGATGCTCATGCCATCCACAAAGCGCTACAGGAGCTTCAAAACTGGCAACTAAATTAACCCATGAGCGCTGTAACGACGATCTTTGTGTTGAAAAACAAAAATGTGCGCTTAATTGAAAAGAGTGCTCCAAGTCGATAAGAGCCTCCTAGGGCAAAACCCTAAGTTTAGCAAAGGAGTTGGCTCAAATGGAACTGAATGGTAATAAATTAGTCGTTTTGTTATTCTCGGTCGAGTCTTGGAGAGAATGAGTCGTTCTGGTCTGCAGCATTCCTACATGCTTGTACCTATATAGATTGATGAACTACCCCTTTAATAAAGAGGCAAGGGGAACAATGTATTTGCAAGGGGTTGAGCATGAGCAGTGGGGGATGAAGAAGAAGGAATCTGTAATCCATAGAACATAAGGAACGTCTGTATTTTTCTTGGTAAATGTCTCTATAGATATAATAAATTCAGAGAGAAGTAGGAGGCGCAGTTTTGTTTGAGGAGGGACTTACTAGAGTAGATCTAAAGAGGCCTCACTCTCCGTCCCAACTCTTGCTTTATCTCCTCCTCCTCAGGAGGTATCATGGTGTTGAAATCCCCTCTCGACAATCTCAACGCCAATGGCGGGAATGGCTCAGAGAGACCAGCCGGTTCCAAGTTCCTGGGTGACATTCTTAGAGCTTTCAGCACTGCGTTCCTGATGATGATAAGACCCTAACGCTTTTGCTAAGGACTGGAGTGATAATACTGTCCGTTTCCGTAGGCGGATCAAATTCCTGACCCAGCAATGCCTCCACTTCTAATCACGAGCCGTGTTACTGGCTATAGAGAGGGCGGAATGTCCTTCTAGTCAAAGACATATGCGAATATGGTGAAGGAAATACTGAGGCATCATACAAGAATGGAGTTTCTCTTGTATTATCGATGGTGTAGTTTGTATTCTCATCTATTTTGATGTTCGAAATGTTGATAGAGGAGTCGGTGTGGATGTGCGGATCATAGTCTTTTCTACCTGTTTAATAGTTCTTGATAGAAACCCAGTTGGTACTATACATCGAATCGATTGACTGAATAGCCCTAATGACTGAGTCTTCATCACGCATTAACCTCGATCAACAGTGCCTTTTTCGAGTCTGATGACTCTTGGCAACAGCTGTAGTCCAAGAGTGGATTTCGGTATGTCGACTGTAACGAGAATATGTCGTATCAAATCCCCGATGAGTAGCCCAAATCCTATAGGCATCGTTTGCTTATTTGTCGGGAGTTGGTGGCGGTTCGAGAGCACTAATGACTGGGTTGGCATTCAGTATTTCCAATGCAATCCTTTTGTACTATGAGAAAAGGCTTACAAGAGGCCTTCGATTGGCTTCCCCGGATGGTCTATATTACAGAAACACCCTACCAAGAACCGCTAAGAAATACGAAGAAGTTTTCTTTGACGATGAGCAGAAAACTCTTTACTCAAAGTTGGCCGACGCCACACCAAATGACGCCTCATCAGCACCGTTGGCCCCAAACACCGAGACTGCAATTGTGACTAAGAGTTCTTTACAGGACGAGAGCCAACATGCCCTTGCGGAGTAGCCTACCTGACAGTAAACTCAGCTTGCTAGACAAGAAAATCCATTTACCAAACTAGTTGAGCTCAAGCAAGAGATCCATGTCGCGCTTGAGGTCCTGAGAGAACTCTAGAATCAAAAAATCCATAGACTTTTGACAGAACACCGAGTTGAGTTGAGCTAATGGCGCAGCCGAGGCCCTCCATGTTGTGTGAAAAGAAAGACGTTCATTAAATGCTTGCTTGAGTGTGCATTTGAAGCATGAGTAGGTTCGTCCAGGACGAGTAAAATGCACTCAGAGTCACCAAGTTGGAGGGAGAGATTCCTTGTTAGAGGGTCGGGGTCAACTAAGGAAATGAGTCGGTCGAGTCACGTGTCGAGGCGAGTTCTCTTGGCTTGAGGTTTGCGTAGAGTAACAACATTGGTGTCCAGCAAAGAGTGAAGAGCAAATGCAAGTGAAGAGAGAGAACACAGGAAGTAGAAAACTCATTCTGTTGATCGCTCTTGAAGCATTTCTCTGGGGGTAAAGCTGGAGAAAGGGCAGAACACCCATGGTTTCGACAGTAGAAGAGGAGCCTCAATATTGGTCCTTGTCCTGGACACTCCTGCAGCTGATTCCTGTGATCAGACAAAAAAAGGAGAGTAAAGACGTAGATTTCGTTTGGCAGGACATAGGCGAAGGTGCAGCTTTGCCACTGTGGTCGTAGCGCCTTAACAAAATGAAGAAAAAGAGAATTGAATTCGCTCAAGCTCCATCTTGACCTTTGGCTTCATCCTTTCTACATTACTTCTTGTTGACCTCCATCAGAAAGTACCATGACTGAAAATCCTCTTTTGACACTCTCCAGGCCAGAAGCTACCGTGGTCACTGTCCCCTCCGAACACCCTCTGGATCCAGCCGAGATTCTGGAGGCCTGTGACAGCAGTACTCGTCATGCTCCAAGCACCAGAGGTTACCTCGACCTGTCGACCAAACAACAAAGTGAGAATATAGCGAACGACGGAACTTCCACACAGAGTGGCAATAGTGGAGACATTGAAATCGAAGGTCTAGATGTCAGTAAACCAGCTATGGCCGACACGGGAGACACAGAAGACACTTCAAACGCAGACCCTGTGCAAGGGCCTTCTCTCGACTTTTCCACAACCACTCAGTTGGACTTCCAAGAGGGAAGCGGTGTGGAAAACTTGGAGACTGAGGACCATGAATCTCGTAGTGATTCAAAATCAACCAGCGGTCCACAACCAAGTCAAACCACTGACGAAAGGACAAGGATGGCACCGTTCACATCCATGGAGGAATACGAGACTCAGATGAAGAGAGATCTTGAGAATGGCATTCCTGGTATGTGACGACGTCTCCTCTGCAATTGAGCCCTCATGTCCGAGCTCCACTCCCCAGGAGCCATGATAGATATACTGACCAATCTCTCAAGACTACAAGACCACACGACTATTTTTTTCGCTACCGCAGAACAGTGATGGATCTTTATTTGAAGGAACAAGCAAGTGAGTATCGCTTCATTAATGGAGTGGTCCTTATCTTTTGGACCACCACTTACACTAACCATAACTCCCTCAATCCGACATTGTAGGAGCTACTCAGAGCCGATACGAATTTTGGAGACAAGATCTTGGGTACGTCAGAGCTGATCTCGAGTATGCACTGCACTACTTCACATTTCTATCCTCACAGAACTAAAGGATCACGGAACCGTACATTGATAGTTTCGAGGTAAAGATGGGGAGCTTTTGTTACTGTCTGGGAGGTCACACTTTCTAGTAATATGTTTCATGCTTGACAGAAAGGTTGAAGGGATTGACCACTTGTGTATCAATTGGATGGTAAGGTATTTGCGAGAATGTAGTCTGTTTGTGGCCGAAGCCTATGTTTCCACCAACCATCTAACAGGGATGTTGTCCTCTGAGTAGGAGATCAATCTAGACCGTCTTTCAGAAGCAGGTAAATAGAGTGGAGTCTCTGAGATGATGCTCACACACTCAACTGTAGCCTAACTACATTTTGCTCCTCTCTGCATTGTCCTACAATACTCGTTGTTTATAGGAGAGGGCTTGTTTATTAGGGTGCTACTGCGATTCCAATCTGGGCCAGATTTCAACATTCAAGTTGATCGAAATGGCAGTTCAAACATCGGATCTCTGCTGGTCTGTTATGCAGAGTTCAGCGAGAGTCCACCAAGTGCGGACTCATTTGGTAAGCCCCTTGGCACTGTGAGAAGGTAAAATCCAGATAGAGTTTGCACATTTCTCTTAACAAAAATGAGTTGAACCAATAATACGATTATAGACTGCATCCTTCCTCAGATGCCATCACCAAGGAGAGCATTCAACATTCAGCACAAAACCTGTGACAATTCGAGCGATATTCAAAAACCAGCAACAATTGAGAGATTAGCGATTTCAGCATCAGGATCTTATGCTGCAACCCTCTCACGGATTCGAAACAGGTGGTTCCTCGATCTCTGGGAGCTAGGACTATCAGAGACCACCTCCAGAGTCACATACCCATTCCCAAATACGGTATCCAGAGCATACAATGAGTGCGATGATGACCCCGAACAATTTTTGAATTACGATCTATCGTTGTCATGGAATGGATCTCAGATTGTTGTATACAGGAGAAAGCTGCCACGTCTGAAAGGGACCTTTATTTTCGAATACTCTACGAATGCCTATCTACAACAACTGCAGGATCAGGAGATGTCTCAGCCGCTCCAAACATCAAGTCGTATCGGTCAATGCTCCAAGTTACAGTCGTTCATTGGAGATGCCATGTTCACCTATCTTTCGAGTCCTCAATGGGACGACGACTCTGAGAGATTTGTAGCCTGTGATCGACAAGGGTTCAGTGTGTACAAGACCACAGATCCGTGGGAAATGCTCTACCACATTCCTGTATTGCGATACTACTCTTTTATCACTCCTGAATGGACTACATTCGCGGCATCAGGAGGGATTTTCGCATTGATGGTGTCAGACTACCACGTTTCAATCTGGGATCTTGCCACTGGGGCTCCGAAATACCAAATTGATCTATCTAGCATTAGTAAGATCACGAGTCTCTTCCTCTCATCAACGGGAAGTACCTTGGCTATTGTCACTCAGAAGACTCAACTCCTGTATTCGACGACATCTGGGACTCTTCTGCTGTTCCTTGGATGGTCTGAACGGTGGCAATGGTTTCTCGAAGGGGATAGGGGAATCTTGTGCGCTATTTACGATGGGTTGTCTTTTAGTTTGTTTATTTCTGATACGAGGAATCCTTCCCAACCCAAACGGTATGTCGGGCCACGGTTAAATTCAAAAATGACAATACAAGACATCAAGACCGGAGTATAGTGGGACGGAGCAAATGTCAAGTCAACTCTGGTGGCTAGCTCCCACGGTTCAAGCTTCGAAGTATCGTTCATAGAGGATCTGATGGCAGATTTCAAGCTCAAAACCCAATGCACTCCACGCTGTGCGTCAGATCTCTCTGAGGTTCCTCAGATCACGTATGGAACAGAGATATCATACCCTGGAGGAACAATCGAGGCCCATGCGACAGGAATTAGAGGAACAATCGAGATCCAGGTTGCTGGAATCTACCAATTTAAGAAGATTGCAGTGCGAGTCCGATTCATTGATGGCAAATCACGAGAATATTGGTGGATATCTTCTAGACTCTACTTCTTGGAGAGGGATTCTCAGCTCATGGTGGTGATAGACTATCCTGGCTCTGAGAGCTTCTCGACCTGGAGACTTCCACAGTCATCAAGAGAGAAACTCAAACTTCTTGTTTCCCAGAAGACCCCTGGCTTAGGACAAGGAGCCAAGCTGAGTATCTGTTCTCATGGAGGTTACCCTACCTTTACTACCAATGAGAAAGTGGTCCAGCTCTGTCAGGAGAAATCATGGGAATCATTGGATGGAAGAGTACCTTTTGAGGACTTGTTCTATCTTTTATCTAATGAAAAGATTAGGAGTAATGAAGTGTCAGTTGCGACGCTCAAGTATCTGGACACTTTTGTCAATTACTATGAATCGCCTAGTGACCACTCAGAGTCCTTGATGTCAACACTCTGTAGGTACTTAAAGATATTCAATGTTGACGAAGTTGAGAATATTCTGGAAAAACTATTACAAGAAAACTCCAACAAGGATCGAAACCGTTGGGTCCCATTGAGAGCCTACTCAAAAGGGTCTAATCCTGTGGGAATCATTCTTGACAAAGCAAAGACTTATCCAACGGCACTCAGAATCGCTCATATCCTAATCAAGTACAGTTTCGAACAGGCGAAGGTGTCTAACAATATCACCTACGTTCTGTACTTGCTTGAATGCATGGATGACCTCAAGGCTAGACACTATGATTTAGCACTCCGGATCACAAGAGAATTTGCCTATTTTCAATGCTATGACCGAAATTTCATTATCGACAATCACAAGATTGTACACTCTCCAACACTTCGTCGGTTCTGGACTTCGATTGGCCGGAAGATCTATGAGTGCAAGAATCCGATCCTTCAAATGCATGCCAACAATGAAAAGCCCGATCCACTCAACAGTACATTCATAGAAGATGTGTTTGTTGCTCCTGTCAATCTCCTCTGGTCATTTGCTCCATCATCGCAAACTCTATGTAACGAATTTCCAATTCCATACTCACCCCAGAAGACAACGTGGAAACAGGCTTTCTACCACAGCATCCTGTTTAGCATGAACCCTTTCAGCCATGTTTACATTCGGCCTCATTTCTACAGTCTCGATATCCTTGACAATCCATCCATCGAAGCTGTGATCCAATACAAGTGGTATGTGTTGATATCGGATGCCATCCCTTATCGCATGATTTGAGAGCACAGTTGGAATGTCAGAGGAAACCAGTTGTACTGATAATTGTGGAGATTCATTCACTTCTAGGAACTCATTTGTGTATGCCGTGTGGATGGTTCGATTTGCGACACAGTGTGTGTATTCTCTCCTCATTGTGAGTGGAGCTCTAATGCAAGTCTACTCCAAGGAGACCGGCCTTCTCCTCGGAGTGTTCTCAGCAATCGCTTTCCTCTCATGTGTATTCCTCTGGCTCGAGTTCCTTCAATGGCGAGAATGTCGGTATTTTATATACTCAGGGGCCAATGAGGAGAAGAAGAAAAATGAAGGAGGAAAGAAGGAGAAGAGCATTGGTTATGGAATGATTGCAAGGATAGGTCAGCGGATCTCAGGAGCGAAGTTGTTGATATTAGGAAAGGGACAGGGGGGTCTCCGGAGGTCTCGGTCTATGTATTTTCGGTATGTTTGACACTGAAATCCCTGTGAGGTGGTACCTGCATGTGTATTGTGAACTGCAGTAGCCTAACCTGAGAGCCCAACTCGCTTTAATGTGTTAGATCTCCTTACAACATACTGGATCTGGTCACCTACTCCTACCCTCTCGCCACGAGTATCCATCAGATTGTCAACATTGTGAATCAAGATCCAGAAGCTGTGACATCAGACTTTAGTTTCAGTGTTGTGTTTGTGTTCCTCCACTTGGTACGTGTATCAGAGAACAGCAGGGTCGACAAGAGGCAGCTGAGCAGTAATTCAATCAGAACCATCGATGTGCTTTTACCAAACTACTAAACAGCTCCGTTCAACGCACTCTCATAGCTAGCTGAGCTCCGAGTAAGCGAGACGGTGTGCAAGTACATCACGATTGTGTTTGGGATCCTTCAAGAGATCAAGGTGTTCTTCATGGTACTTGCAGCCAGCATGCTCTTCTTCACTATTGCCATTGTTCATATTGTGCATGGCGGTGTAGGAGGTAAAGGAGGATTAGATGGTGTTCACCTCCCGGAAGACTTTCTTGGAGCGATCAGCACTGTGTACCTGATGATGGTAAAATCCTGACATTTGTGCATAGTACTAAAGTGATAATGATGTTCGATTTCTGTATGCGGACCAAACCTATTGTATAACAGCGCTCTCAACCTCTATCCACTAATTGTATTCCTGGATGTAGGGAGGGCGATACGATCCTCTGAACGACGACATGTCAGAGGTTGGCATTGGGGATAAAAGTGGATCATACAAGAACAAGTCACTCCTGTTGATGGTGATGGTATTCTTTACATTCTCGTCGATCCTGATGCTCAATGTGTTGATTGGTGAGTTGGTGTGAATGTGCGGAGCAAACTCACCGTTGTTGTGTCTAGTAGTTCCTGATTGTGTTCATGTGGACTATGCTGAGGCTGTTGACTAACACGCTTTGGTGACAATACTGTCCTATGATAGCTCTGATCAACAGTGCCTTTGTCAAGGCTGACGACTCTTGGCGACAGGTGTGGCTCGAGAACAGACTTCGGTATGTTGAGAGTGCCGAGAACATGTCGTACCACATACCTGGTAAATGCTCATAAACTCATTGGCATCGCTGGTATATTTGCTAAAAAAAAAAAAAAAAAAAAAAAAAAAGTTCTCTCGAGTGCTAACGCCTAGTCTGTCATCCAATATCTCCATTACCACCCTTGCGGGTTTTTTAAAAAAAAAAAAAAAAAAAAAAAAAAAAAAAAAAAAAAAAGGCTTCCGCGACACATTCGATTGGTTTCCTCAGATGATCTACTACACAGCTACTCCATACCAAGTGAAGCAGTACGAGCGAAGAATTACCAAGAAGGACGAGGAGGTTCTCTTTGACGATGATCAGAATTCTCTTTCCTCAGAGTCAGCCAACACCACATCAAAAGACACCTCGTCAGCGTCTTTGACTCCAAACACCGAGGCCACAGCAGTGACAAAGAGTGCTATGCAGAACGAAGTCCAACAGACTTTTGTGGACCAGCTCACCCGACAAGAGCAGCAACTTGCTCGACTAGAAAGTCAGCTTGCTCGACAAGAAAGTCAGCTTGCTCGGCAAGAAAGTCAAATTAGTGCTCTGCTTCGTTTGCCAGGAAACAATTTGACTGAGAAGAGCGAGAGAGACGAGGAGCTGCATTCACATTCATGCGGAGAAAGATCCAATATGAGTGTCGGTGCTGAAAGGCCACAGACAGGAGATGTCGAACTCAAGCATGAAGACATCCGTGCCCTTCTTGAGATCCTGAAAGACCTCCAGAGTCAGAAAAACTAATCCATAGACTGTTGTGAGAACATCGAGTTGAGTTGAGTTGATGGTACAGCTGAGGCCCTCCATGTTATGTGAAGAGGCACCATGCTCATTAAACGCTTGTGTGTGTGTCTATTTGATGAATGGGTTCATCCAGCAAGTGCCAGTAAACTGTACTCTGTGTCGCCAAGTTGGAGAGAGAGAAGAGAGAGAGAGTCCTTGTTGGAGGGTCAGGGTCAACTAGGAAATCAAGTCGTGTCGAGTCACCTGACGAGCTGAATGGTTTGCGAGTTCTTTTTGGCTTTTAGATCTCCTCTTCTTCCAGGAGCCAGAGTGATGGGTTGGAGGTTTGAGTAGGGAGCACGTTGGTTTCGAGCAAAGAGTGAGGAAGAGCAAATGCAAGTGGGGAGAGAGAGGGACACAGGAGCTAGAAAACTCATTCTGTTGGTCGTCCTTGAAGCATTTCTCAGGGAATGAAGCTGGAGATTGGACAGAACAACTGTGGTTTCGGCGGTGGAGGAGGACCCTCAACATTGGTCCTTGTCCTGGACACTCCTGCAGCTGATTCCTGTGATCAGAAAAAAAAAGGGGGGGGGAGGGGGATTGTTTGGTTGAAAGGGCGAAGGTACAGCTTTACCAAGTGGTCGTGGTACCTGACAAAGGGCAGAAACAAAATTTGCTCCTCCACCATCATCTTCATCTTTGGCTTCCTCCTTTCTACATTACTTCTTCTTGACCTCCCGACGGAAGTACCATGAGTGCAATTCCTCTCTCAACACTCTCCAAGCCAGAATACACCGCCGTCACTGTCACTTCCGAACAGCCCCTGGAGTCGACCGAGAGTTTGGAGACCTGTGACAGCAGTTCTCACTATGATCCAAGCACCAGTGGCTACCTCGACCAGTCGACCAACCAGCAAAGTGGATTTAAGCCAAATGGTGGAGCTCTCGAACAGAGTGGCAGTAGTAGAGATGTCGGGGTTGAGGGTCTAGATGTCAATACACCAGCCACGATCGACACGGGTGACACTTCAAACACACACCCTGTGCAAGGGCCTTTTGATGACTTTTCCACAACCACTCAGTTGGACACCCAAGAAGGAAACGGTGCAGAAAACTCAGAGGCCGAGGACTATGAATCTCGTAGTGATTCAACATCAACCAGCAGTCCACAACCAGGTCAAACCACTGACGAAAGCACAAGGACAGCACCGTTCACATCCATCGAGGAATATGAGACTCAGATGAAGAGTGATCTTGAGAATGGCATTCCTGGTATGTGACGACGTCTCCTCTGCAATTGAGCCCTCATATCCGATCTCCACTCTCCAGGAGCCATGATAGGTATACTGACCAATCTCTCAAGACTACAAGACTACGCGGCTATTTTTCTCACTACCGCAGAACGTTGATGGATCCTTTTTTGAAGGATCAAGCAAGTGAGTATCGCTTCATTGATGGATTTATCCTTATTTGAATTAGGCTACTACTCACACCAGACATACTTCTCTTAATCCGGATACTGTAGGAGCTACTCAGAGCCGATACGACTTGTGAAGACATTCTCTAGGGTATTTCAGAGATGACCTCGAAAATGCACTTTATCTCTTTTTTTTTGTCCACACAGAACTAATGGATCACAAATCATTCATTAATAGCTTATAGCCAAAAAGGAGGAGACTCAGCTACAGCGCTGGGAGCTTTACTATCTAATAGTATGCTTCATGATCGACAGAGAGGCTGAGGGGATTGACTGCCTGTACATTGATAAGATGGTAAGGTGTTCATGATAAGGTAGTCTGTCTTTGGTCAATACCATATTTTCACCAACCATCTAACAAGATTGTGTTCTCTGAGTAGGAGATCAATCTAGACCACCCTCAAGAAGCAGGTGAGTAGTGTAGAGTCTCTGGGATGATACTCGTAACACTTATTTGTGGCCTAACTATATTCTGCTCCTCACTGTTTTGTCCTGCGATGCTCGCTGTTGATAGGAGAGACCTCGTTTGTTAGAGTGCTGCTCCGATGTCAATCCGAGCCGGATTTCGGTATTAAAGTACATCGAAAGGATGGATCAAACACAGGATCTCCGTTGGTCTGTTATGCAGAGTTCAGCGAGAGTCTGCCAAGTGTGAGCTCGTTTGGTACGTTTGTTGGTACTATGAGAAGGTCAAATCTAGATAAATTACACAGGTCTCTAAACAGAAATGGATTGATTCAATAATACGATGATAGACTGTATCCTTCCTCAGATACCGTCCCCAAGGAGGGCATTCAACATTCAGTACAACATCAATGACAACTCTAGTGACGTACAGAAACCAGTGTCGATTATGAAATTAGCGATTTCAGCGTCAGGCTCACATGCTGCAACCCTCTCACAAGCTCGATACAGGTGGTTCCTCGACCTATGGGAGCTAGGACTATCAGAGACTATCTCTAGAGTCACCTATCCGTTTCCAAACGCGGTATCCAGGGCGTACACTGAGTTTGATAGTGTCTCCGGCTTATGGAGTTGCGATCTATTGCTGTCATGGGATGGATCTCAGATTGTTGTTTACAATGCGATCGATTTAATGGCGAGAAGGATCTTTGTATTTGAACACTCCAGGAATACAAATCTACAACAGCCTCAGGATCAAGAGATGTCACGGCCACTCCAAATATCAAATCGCCACAGCCAATGCTCCAAGCTACAGTCGTTCAATGGGAAAGCTATGTTCACCTATATCTCCACCTCCCAATGGGATGACGACTCCGAGAGACTCGTTGCTGGTGATCTACAGGAAGTTGGTGTGTACAAGACAACAAACCAATGGGAGATGCTCTACCGTGTTCCTCTCATGCGATACTTTTATATTGGCGTTCTTGAGCAATTTACATTCGCATTAGCAGGAGGGATTCTCGCATTGATAGTGTCACCTTACCAAGTCTCAATCTGGAGCCTGGATACTAGTATTCCAAAGTACCAGACTGATATCACCGTCACTAGTGAGATCAGGAATCTCCACCTCTCATCAACTGGAAACACTTTGGCAGTTATCACTGAGAAGACTCAGCTATTGTATTCGACAACATCTGGAGCTCTTCTGTTGTCACATAAGGGGTCTGAGAGGTGGGAGGGGTTTCTCGAGGGAGACAGGAGAATGGTGTGCACCGGTTCCAATGGGTCGTCGATCAACTGGTTTGTCGGTGATTTGAGAAATCTAGCTCAACTCAAGCATTTTATCGTGCCACAGATACCTTCAAGTATCGTTATGCGAGATATCAAGACTGGATCAACGTGGGATGGAACCAATGTCAAGTCGACTGTGGTGGCTCATCACAACGGTCCAACCATCGAGGTATCTTTCCTGGAGGATGTGATATCGGATGTCAAGTTCAAGACGCAGTGTACTCCACACTGTGCATCGGATCTTTCTAAGGTTCCTGAGATCAAGTATGGAACAGAGATATCCTATCCTGGAGGAACAGTTGAGGTCCAGGCGATTGAGAACTTGCCATATATGAAGATGTCAGTGTTAATCCGATTCACAGACGGCAAATCGCGAGAGTATTTGTGGGAATCATCTAAATCGTATTTGTTGGAGCGGGGTTCTCAGATCATAATGGTGGAAGACGACTACAGTTCTGTACGATTCTCGGCCTGGAGACTTCCACAGTCGTCACAAGAAGAACTCGAGCTTCTGTTTCACCAGAGAACACCTATCATGCGAAGAGCCGAATTGAATACCTGCCCCCACGGAGGTTATCCTACTCTCACTAAAGATAAGAGAGTAGTCCAACTCTGTGAGGGAAAATCATGGGCGTCATTGGATGGAAGAGTAGTTTTTGAGGACCTGATCGATCTTATACCTTTACAAAAAACGGAGATTGATGAAAAGTCAGTTGCTGTGGTCAAGTATCTTGGCTCTTTTGTTAATTACTATCATACTCCTAGTGGTGACTCAGGGTCCTTGATGTCAACACTCTGTAGCCTCTTGAAAAGGTACAATAGGGACAGAATAGAGCACATCCTGGAGAAGTTATTACAAGAAAGCTCCAACAAGAATCGAAACAGGTGGATCCCTTTGAGAGCCTACTCAAAAGGGTCCAACCCTGTGGGAATCATTCTCAACACTGCCAAGACAGATCCAGCAGTACTCAGGACCACTCACACCCTAATCAAATACTGTCTCAACAAGGCAAAAGTGTCTAACGATATCACCTACATCCTGTACTTGCTTGAATGCATGGATGACCTCACAGCCAGACACCCTGATCTAGCACTCCGGATCACAAGAGGATTTGCGTATATTCGAAGCCATGATCGAAAGTTTATTATCGACAATCACAAGATTGTGCACCCTCCAACGCTCCGTTGGTTCTGGACTTCAGATGACAGAAAGATCTATGAGTGCAAGAATCTGATCCTTCAACTACACGGCTCCAATGAAGAGCCTGATCCACTCAACAGTACATTCATAGAGGATGTATTTGTTGCTCCTGTCAATCTTCTCTGGTCGTTCGTTCCATTGGTACATGCTTCATGTAACGAATTTCCCCTTCACTACTCACCTCAGAAGACAACATGGATTCAGGCTCTCTACCACAGCATCCTGTTCACCGTGAACCCTTTCAGCCATGTTTACATTCGACCTCGCTTCTACAATCTCGATATCCTTGACAATCCAGCCATGGAAGCCGTGATCCAGTACAAGTGGTATGTATTGAAACTAGATGCAAGCCTAAAGATTGAGGACTAAGTCGGGATGTTCAGTTTTAATGACATTTGCTGTGATCTACTCACTTTCAGGAACTCATTTGTGTATGCCGTGTGGATGGTTCGATTTGGGACACAGTGTGTGTATTCTCTCCTCATTGTGAGTGGAGCTCTAATGCAAGTCTACTCCAAGGAGGAGACCGGTCTTCTTCTCGGAATGTTCTCAGCAATCGCTTTCCTCTCATGTGTATTCCTCTGGCTTGAGTTCCTTCAATGGCGAGAATGTCGGTATTATCTCTCTTCAGAGACCAAGGAGGAGGAGGAAGACGAGGAGGAGGATAGCGGTAATGAGGGGATTGCAAGAAGGATAGGTCGGTGGATCTCAGGAGTGAAGCTGTTGATTTCAGGAAAGAGACAGGAGAGAATCAGGAAGAACCCATTGGATGATCAGAGGTCTCGGTCTCTGTATTTTCGGTATGTTTGACATTGAAATACTTGTGGATCGTAGCCATTTACCGTGCATTGTGGACTGTGATAGCCTAATCTGAGAGCTCAATTTGCTTTGATGTGTTAGATCTCCTTACAACATACTGGATCTGGTCACCTACTCCTACCCTCTCGCCACGAGTATCCATCAGATTGTCAACATTGTGAATCAAGATCCAGAAGCTGTGACATCAGACTTTAGTTTCAGTGTTGTGTTTGTGTTCCTCCACTTGGTACGTGTATCAGAGAACAGCAGGGTCGACAAGAGGCAACTGAGCAGTGATTTAGTCAGTGTCATGAAAATGCTTTGACCAAAACCATTAATCAGGCTTACTCAACACGCTCTCATAGCTAGCTGAGCTCCGAGTAAGCGAGACGGTGTGCAAGTACATCACGATTGTGTTTGGGATCCTTCAAGAGATCAAGGTATTCTTCATGGTACTTGCAGCCAGCATGCTCTTCTTCACCATTGCCATTGTTCATATTGTGCATGGCGGTGTGGATGGTAAAGAAGGATTAGATGGTGTTCACCTCCCGGAAGACTTTCTTGGAGCGATCAGCACTGTGTATCTGATGATGGTAAGATCCTGATATGTGTACTCGGGACTGAGGTGATAATACTGTTCGAATTCTGTAGGCGGATCAAACTCACTGTCTAGCAACACTTTCTATTTCTAACCACAACTCGCATTCCTGGATGAAGGGAGGGCGATACGATCCTCTGAACGACGACATGTCAGAGGTTGGCATTGGGGATAAAAGTGGATCATACAAGAACAAGTCACTCCTGTTGATGGTGATGGTATTCTTTACATTCTCGTCGATCCTGATGCTCAATGTGTTGATTGGTGAGTCTACGTGAATGTGCGGAGCAAACTCACCGTTGTTGTGTCTAGTAGTTCCTGATTGTGTTTATGTGGACTTTACTCTGAGGGTGTTGACTAACAGAATTTGGTGACAACACTGTCCTACGACAGCTTTGATCAACAGTGCCTTTGTCAAGGCTGACGATTCTTGGCGACAGGTGTGGCTCGAGAACAGACTCCGATATGTCGAGAATGCCGAGAACATGTCGTACCACATCCCTGGTAAATGCTCCCAAACTCACTGGCATCGCTGGTTTATTTGCTAAAAAAAAAAATTCTAGAGTGCTAATGCCTAGTCTGCTATCCAATATCTCCATTGCCACCCTTGCGGCTTTGAAAAAAAGGCTTCCGCGACACTTTCGACTGGTTTCCCCAGATGATCTACTACACAGCTACTCCATACCAAGTGAAGCAGTACGAGCGAAGAATTACCAAGAAGGACGAGGAGGTTCTCTTTGATGATGATCAGAATTCTCTTTCCTCAGAGTCGGTCAACACCATACCAAAAGATACCTCGTCAGCACCGTTGACTCCAGACACTGAGACGACAGGTGTGGCTAAAAGCTCTTTGCAGGACTGGGGCCAGCAGACTCTTGTGGACCAGCTCACCCGACAAGAACAGCAGCTTGCTCGACAAGAGCTTCAGATTAATACCCTCAAGGAAGATTTATTGTTCGTCAGGAGTCAGTACGAGGGCAAAAGTGGAGAGCGGGATGACGGTAGCAATAAGATGCATATAACAGACCAGCAGCAAAGGAAAACAACATCCGATTTGAACGATGATATTGAAAAGTCACATGCACGGTATGTCGAACTTAAGGCTGAGATCTTGGATATCAAAGACGAGATCTCGGATGTCAAACAGGATGTCCGTGCTATACTTGCAGTTTTGCAACAGTCCCAAAGTCAGAAGTCTAGCATCCGAGAGGCTTGATGCTCATACCATCCACAAAGCGCTGCAGGAGCCTCAGAACTAGAGACTAAAATAACCCATGAGCGCTGTGACAGCAACCTTCATGTTGAATAACAAAAGATGTTTTAAAATAAAGAGAGTGTCCTGCCAAGCGATGTCATTTCATATCTTGCATTGTCAAGTTGGGAGGAGCTCTCTGGGAAGATAGTTTGGGCTCAGCAAAGGAGTTGACTTGTATGGAACTGAATGGTGATCTATTAGGTGTTTTGTTGTTCTCGGTCGAGTTCTAAAGAGGATGAGTCGTTCTGGTCTATAGCATTCCCTGCATACTCATGATCCAAATAGATTGATAGATTGCCCGCTGTAATCAAGAAGCGGGGGAGGGGAGGCAATGCCCTTGCTTAGGGTTGAGCATGAGCAGTGGGAGATGAGGAGGGAGGAATCTGTAGTTCATGGAAAATAAAGAGTCTACATCCTTCTTGATAAAGAGCTTTGAAAACAAAAAACTTGGAAAGAAGTAGGAGGCGCGGATTTGTACGAGGAGAGACTTTCAAGAGTGTATTTAAAGAAGCTTCATTCTCCATCCTTATTTTTGCTTCATATTTTCCTCCTCAGTAGGTATCATGGCTTTGAATCACCTCGGCAATTTCGATGCCAACAGTGTGAATGGCGTAGAAGGGCTAGCCGGTGCTAAATTCCTGGATGACTTTCTTGGAGCTATCAGCACGGTATTCCTGACTATGGCATGACCCTGACACCTGTGCTCAGGACTGATGTGATAATACTGCTCGTCTCCTGTAGGCGGATCAAACCCATTGGCTAGCAACACCCTCATCTGCTTAATACAACTTGCATTCCTGAATGTAGGGAGGGCGGCACGATTCCCTGAACAACGACATGTACGAGAATGATGTAGGAGATACTGAGGGATCGTCCAAGAATGGGTCTCTTTTGTCGGTGATGGTGGTCTTCTTTACATTCTCGTCGGTCCTAATACTCAACGCGTTGATTGGTGAGTCGATAGAGCAATGTGAATCAATCTCAGCGTTGCTTTGTTCAGTAGCCCTGGATGGTATCCTAACAAACCACCAGTCGAACTGACTAATAAAACCCAATGACTATGGCTTAGTCCCACGATAGCTCTCAACAGCGCCTTAGTCAAGGCTGACGACTCTTAGCGTCAGGTGTGGCTCGAGAGCAGACTTTGATATGTTGAGAGTGTCAAGAACATGTTGCATCATATCCCTGGAAAGTAGTTCGTATCCCATTGGTATCGCTGCTTTAATTGTAGAGAGACGGCGATCCTTCAAGAGTGCTAATGACTAGTCATCCAATATCTCCAATATGGTCCCTGTATATCCTGAAAAAGGCATTCGCGAGATCTTCAACCGGTTCATTCTAACAATCTATTACACAGCAACTCCATACCAAGTGAAGCAGCACAACCGAGGAGTCACCAAGAAGGATGAAGAGGTCCTCTTTGACGATGACCAAGACACTCGTTCCTCCGAGTCAACCGACAACTCTCCAAAAGTGGCCTTACCTGAACCACTAGCTTCATGAGCCCGGGGCTACAGCTGTTGCGACGAGTCTCTTACAGGGTGAAGGTTAACAGGTTCTTGTAGAGCAGCTCGCCCGACAAGAGCTCTAGATCGTTGTACTCAAGAAGGATATGTCAGATATCAAGCGGAAATATACAAACCATTCTTGCAGCCTTGCAGCAGCTCCAGGGTCAGGGTCCTAACTTCTGAGGAGCTGAGCTAGTCCGATCTACAGGATCATCCTTCTTCCCACTCGTACAAACAGCTTGAGAAGCACGACCCCAACTATGACGAACTACTGTAGAGTTTGGTTGACAGCACTATTTCAGTAGTAAAAGGGATCTTGCTGACTCGTGCCACTGAGGCCGAACCCCTTCACCTGTCGACACATATTGTGCCACTGCTGTGTCTTTGCTGGATGGTGTGGCAAGGTCACAGTCGACCATGTTCGGCCCATCCTTGTAATTAATGGGGCGAGCCATATAAAAATGCATGGCGGATGGGGGCCTTGGATCTATCCAGGCTCTCCATTGACTCATAACCTGTCGATCAAGGTGAATGTCATAGGTCTCCAAGGCCTATGAATGACAACCGCTGTGTAGTGCTATGGTGTAATATACTTTGCAAAAAAGTATGATCGTTGCATGGAGTCAGAGAGAAAAGGCAGAAAATGTTTTAGTACATTTCCCTGATCCTACGAGCAGCTTGACTCTATGCCGGCTAGAGGCGTCATGGAAATCAGGCAGGCCCCTTGTTGTGAACATCAAGTTAGTCTGCTTGGTTCTGGTTCTGTTTGATGGATGGATGGATGGATGGATGGATGGATGGATGGATGGATGGATGGATGGATGGATGGATGGATGGATGCTGAAAAGGAATCTACTTTGAGAGTCACCTGTTGCATGGTGAGCAAAGGTGAAAAGATGGCAGAGGTATTAGAAGAGGTGGTTGAGGAAGAGACGAGAGTGAAGAGGAGAAGGAAAGGAAGGAAAGGAAGGAAGGAAGGAAGGAAGAAAGAAAGAAAGAAAAGAGAAGGATGAATGAGGGATCGTGAGAAAAAGAGAGGGAAAGGAGAAGATGCAATGCTGTGCATCGTCTCTTCCTGCTTAGTGCGTGGGGTGACAAGAAGGAGTGAGAGAGAGAGTATTGTGCGGTGTCTTCTTCCAGCCAAGCAAAGCAAAGGGATTCACTGCGCCTGTTTAGACACTCTCCATCCCACTCCTTCACTCCCTTAGTCATTCCTTCCATCCATCCATCCATCCTCCTCCTCTCCTTGCCCATCCTTTGATCCGATTACCAACTCCAGGGCCCTGCCGCTGATCCACCCAAAAAAAAAAAAAAAAAAAAAAAAAAAAGAGGAAGGAAGCATTCTCCTCCTGTCCTTTGCACCACGTACACAATGAGCCAACTCCACTTATGATAGAGGGCTTGACATAGACTTTGATCTCGTGGAGTGTCTGCCTTTTTCTGAAACTCACACTTCGACCCTTGCCTGCTGAAGAGCACGATATGCATCTTTTCGCAGCGCTGTTCTCTCCAAAGACACCATCTTGTTCTCATCCGTGCCTTCTACTTATTGGTGACCCTAAGAATCATGCTTGCGCTTGGGTTTCGATAGTAACCCATATTGTAGTTCCGCTGAGGACCAAATCACTTCCTTTTAGGCGAGCTCTTTTCGCATCAGCTTGACTTTGGTTTCAAGTTTCTCGATATGTTGGTCGACTTGGGAGGACGATACCTGAGGAATGTCAGAGATGATCTCGAATATGCACTGCATGTCTTCATATTTTTATCCGCACAGAACTAAAGATCACAGAATCATACATCAATAGCTTGAAGCAAAAAGAAAGGAGACTTTGTTACTGCCCGTAAAGCTCTACTATAGTGATAAGCTTTTTGCCTGATAGAGAGATTGAGAGGATGGACCACTTGAACGTCAACAAGATGGTAAGAAGTTCATGAGAAGATAGTTTGTCTATTGTCAGTACCTATGACTCCACCAATAATCTAACAGGGGAGCAGGACTTGCCTAGACTGTCTTTCGTAAAAAAAAATAAAAAATATAATAAAAGGCAGCAACAACAGATCTACCACTTTGTACATTTCATCCAAAGCAAGGTATTCAAAACAAGATACCTGCCAACAAAAGGACTTTTTTGAATTGAAAGATTTGAATTAGGTAAAACTCTCCTTTTGTCCCATACATTTAATCAAGTCCGTCGATATGAAAATCTCGTGCGAAATACTATTTCCCTTTCTTTGGTTTGATGAGCTTTTTGATGCCCTTTGTAGCGTACTTTGTTCCATGGTATATTCCGTATCCCGCTCCACCGACCACGGTGCCGACCAAGCCGACTGCCACCCCTACCACTCCTCCAGCCAGGATAAGTGGAGACATCAGTGCGAGCACAGCTGCATCAAACGCCGTCAGATCACTATTGGTAACGGTGATGTCTTTGACGAGTGTCACTTTCGCCTCCTCATGCTGTCTGATGTCAGATATGATCGTATGCTTCAGTTTCTTGCGTTTGATTGCTTCCTCATCAAATCGCAATAAAAGGACAGAGGAAATGGCGATGTCGAAAGAATACCCCTTTATGTTCAACTTTCCAAATAGGCTTTGGAAATTGTCCTGTGCAATGTGTTGATCGTACAGGTTATAAGTTTTTTGGTCCTGGATTTGGTTTACAATCACTCGGAAGGTGATCTTGGCATCGCCTGCTTGTCGGACGCAATCGTTGACAATGGACATCATCAGCAACTCCGGATTACTGGGACCGCGGTTCGAGGCTGACAAAATGAAATACAACTTATAGTTGTAGCCTTTCTTTAGGGCCTCCGTAAGCTTCGAGGCATTCATCTTTGTCCGCTCGTCATCAAACTCAAATAACCCAGGTACGTCAATCAATATCACCTCTCTCCCATCCAGAGTGACCACCTGCTCTTGAACTTCCGTGGTGAGTCCCTCCATAAAGGCCACACCTGCTTCGAAGTCTCCGCCAAGTTGAGAAAGCAGTGTGCTCTTGCCCGCTCCCGAATTGCCAATGAACATCAATGCGACTTTGTTGCTCTGTGCATTGCAGGTGTAGGCAGGAGGGAGATCTGGGCTTGGTTTTCTATTAATGTATTTTACATTGGTGAGGTCAAGTGTTATGCTGCTGCTTCTAGGTATTTTTAATCGGCGCTTTGATATTGGTGGCCACCAGGAACCCAGGGTAGAGTACACCTACTTGGTCATTGTAACCTGCTATATTAATAGGGCTGATATAAGAGAATTGTGTAGGACTGGGGCACAGGTGAATAGATGTAAAATGCTCCAAAGGATGAAAGGAAAGTGGCGCTGAGAATTAATGTTCGTGAAATGCCTCGACTGAGCTATATAAGGGTTTTTATCGCAGATAAACAGGCCTAAGGCCAAGAGTAGAGATACAGGAAGTCATGACATGCAACATGCAGGCTCGGTGTAATCAACACACAATGTTGACAAATCTAAAACAGCTTTTTCTTTCCTTGAAGTGAACCAATCGCAAGCAAGGATGTGTCCGCGGTCAGGCAAATCGGATGATAGACGTGTTTTGTGCCATGCTGTGTTGTACTATGTTGTGGTGCATTGCTATGTCTATGATCACGAAGTGAAAGAGGCTGTCCTTATGTTTACAAGGAAAGAGAGGAAGGTTGACATGTCCTTTTGTTAACAAAAAATGGCTCGATTAATATTCATGATTGAGACGTGGAGTCGAGAAATGGGGGATTAAGATTCATCCTTGTGATTCCAAGGAAGGTGGAGATGGAGATTTGATCTTGTAGTTTCAAGGACAGAAGAGATGGAGACTCGTTACAACCCTTTGGGTGAGAGTGGGAGACAGATCAATTAAATATTTGTACGCACAAATGGAAGTCGCCTTCACCTTCGCCTCTGCCCTCACCCTCACATTCCGCCTTTGATGCCATTAACTCGACATCAAAGCTATCAGCACGATAGAACCACACTAGTGAGGCAACATAGCAAGGTGGCATTTAGGAAATCAGTGAGACAAAGGGACAGTGTCAAGGTACGTTCGACTAATTAGACGTCAGGTATCCCGAATCCTTTGTGGGACCACGGTCAGAATATCGAAATTGACAAACCAAAAGTGTACTTTTAATTGGTAACCGATAAACACAGAAAACGAAATGGCGAAGTAGGAGGGCATCTCAGAAGTTAAAAAAATTCTCAATTCACTCATGTTCTTTCGCTATCTGTATGAAGTCACAATCCCCATCCTTCATCGTTACCAACAACATTGGCCCGTCGAGCTAGCTCCAAATACACTGGTCAACTTATCTCACTGCGTCCTTGTTTTCGTCACTGAATTGACTGCAGTTTGCTGCACTATCGACTGTCTGCATTTGCTGCAGGTGTGTCACTTCAATCCTCACTTTATCCAAAGCTCGTCAACTACTTGCGACCATACAGCAAAGTAACACCCAGAGCTACAGATTTGAGCAGATCCTAGAGAAACCATTTCTAGAAAGCTCAAACAAAACTTAAACTGTCAGATCTCTTTGAGAGCCCACCCAAAAGGGTCCAACCTTGTGGGGATCATTCTTGACAGGGTCAAGACTAATCCGGAAGCACTCAGGATTGCTCACATCCTCACCAAGTACTGTTTCAACAGGGTGAGACTGCCCAGAAAAATCACCTTGCATTGTGCGCTTGCTCGAATACATGGATGACCTCACGTCTAGGCACCCTGATCTAGCACTCCGGATCACAAGAGGGTTTGCCTACTCCTAAACTATAAGCGAGATTTCATTCCCGACAATCACAAGATTGTGCACCCTCCAGCGCTCTGTTGGTTCTAGACTTCGGATGATCGGCAGATTTACGAGTGCCAGAATCCAATCCCTAACTACGGAGCTCCAATAAAGAGCCTGATCCAATCAACGACGACTTTAGAGATGATGTGTTTGTTGCCCATATCAATCTCCTCTGGTCCTTTGCTCCATTGGCACATGCTTCATGTAACGAATTTCCATTTCACTACTCACCCCAGAAGACAACATAGATACAGGCTCTCTACCACAGCACCCCGTTCACCATGAACCCTTTCAGTCATGGTTATATTCGACCTCGTTTCTACGGCCTTGATATCCTTGAAAATCCAGTCATGGAAGCTGCGATCCAGTACAAGTGATATGTGTTGAAGTCGGATGTCAGCTCATGTCTCATGAGTTGAGAGCACAGTTGGAACGTTAGAGAGGCCCAACTGTTCTAACATTTGTTGGGATTCTTCTACTTCTGGGAGCTCATCCGTGTATGCTGTGTGGATGGTTCGATTTGCGGCACAGTGCGTGTACTCTCTCCCCATTTTAAGTGATACTCTAATGTAGGTCTACGCTAAGAAAGAGGGTGGCCCATTCCTTGGAGTATTCTCAGCAATCGCTTTCCTCTCGTGCGCATTCCTTTGACTCGAGTTTCTTCAATGGCGAGAATGTTGATATCATCTTTACACAGAGACCAAGGAGGAGGAAAGGAAGAAAATGAAGAGGAAAAGAAGAAGGAAAGAAGGAGAGAGAGGAGGTGAAAGAGAAGAGCGGCGCTTATGGAAGGGATACAAAAAGGATGAGTCGGTGGATCTCAAGAACGAAGCTGTTGATCTCAGGAAAGGGACAAAATGTCTCAGACAGAAGCCATTGGTTGTCCAGAGGTTCTGATCTCTGTAGTTCCGGTATGTTTGCCACTGTATTCCTTGTGCGACGGCAGTTGCATGTTGTGCATTGCGAACTGAGATAGCCTAACCTGAAGGCTCAGTTCACTTCAATGTGTTAGATCTCCTTACAACATACTCGATCTAGTCACTTACTCCTACCCTCTCGCCACGAGTATCCATCAGGGTTTCAACAATGTGAACCAAGATCCGCAAGCCCCGTGACATCTGACTTTACTTAAAGTTTTGTGTTTGTGTTCCTCCACCTGGTAAGTGTATCGGAGAACGGCAAGGTAACAAAAGGTAGCTGAGCGGCAAATCGGCAAACATCATGAATATGTTATGGTCGCTAAACAGTCTCACAACACATCCTCATAGCCGGCTGAGCTCTGAGTGAGCTAGACGGTGTGCAATTACATCACGATTGTGTTTGGAATCCTTCAAGAGATCAAGGTGTTCTTCATGGTGCTTGCAGCCAGCATGCTCTTCTCCACCATCGCCATTGTTCATATTGTGCATGGCGGTGTGAGTGTTAAAGGTGGACCAGATGGCATTAATCTCCTGGAGAACTTTATTGGAGCCATCAGTAATGAGTACCTGATGAAGGTGAGATCTTGACACCTGTGCATAGGGCTGAAGTGACAATGCTGTTTACTTTTCGTAGTCGGATCAAATTCATTTACTAGCAACTCTCTTAGTCTCTAACCACAACTGTCATTACTGATTGTAGGGAGGGCGGTACGATCCCCTGACCAGCGACATGTTCGAAGATGGCATAGGAGGTGCTAAAGGATCATACAAGAAGGGACCGCTCTTGTTGCTTATTTACATTCTTGTCGATCCTGACGCTCAATCTGTTGATTGGTGAGTCCATGTGGATGTGTAGAGTAAACTCTTTGTTGTTGCGGTCTTTGGTTCTAAGTGGTGACTTAGCAGACTATGCATCAGGCCGGGATAGGTGACTAATAGACCCTGATGGCTGTGTCTTTTGTCTTACGATAGCTCTGATCAACAGTGCCTTTGTCAAGGCTGACGACTCTTGACGACAGGTGTGGCTCGAGAACATGTCATACCACATCCCTGGTAAGTGATACCCAGAGTCCTATTGGAGGAGGGGATGAGTAGAACCGAGAAGAGTGAGAAAACCTTCAGCGGCCCCAACCAAACCTGAAAAAAAAAAAAAAAAAAAAAAAAAAAGGCTCTCGTGAGACATTTGACTAGCTCCCCGAGATGATATATTTCACAGCAACTCCTTACGAAATGAGGCTGTACTGGAGAAGAGTCGCTGAAAGGGAAGAAGAAGTCTTACTTAACAATGGTCAAGACACTCTTTCCTCCAAGGCGACCGACATGGCTCACCTGAACCGCTGGCTTCAAAAGTAAAGACTACGGGTAAAACTATGAGCCCCGTCAAAGATGGAAGTCAGCTGGCTCTTTTAGAACAGCTCGATCGACAAGAGCTCCAGATCAGTGCGTTCAAGGAGGACATTAGGGGGTTTCAAACCTGGTCCTTGAATTTTTCAAATAACATCCGTTTGTAGATTTCGTCAGATGCAAATGCACAAAGTTTATTTCGAAATGCGACGTTTCAAACCTGCGTATTTGAAATGACCAGTGGGTTATTTCACTCTCCCTCTCGTTTTCCCACCCCTATTCGCTTTCTTGCTCACACTCCATCCTCATTTCCTCTCCTCAGCTAATCTGCAATGAATGAGACCACTGCATCGACTAACACTGCATCGACTAACACTGCAACACTACCATCCAGCGAAGCCAATGAGTCTCCTTCAGCAACTTCCCCACTCCCTTCTAACAGCAACACCAAGCGAAAGGTGGATAGACAGGCTTCAAAGAGCAAAGCACGGTTGAATAGAGATGAGCTGGAGGCTATCCTTAACTGGCTCGAGCACAAGCCTAATTTTATTTCTGTCTATGGAGCACAACAGACCACCATCGGCCTGCCACTTCGGACTTCTAATAAGGCTTACGACACCTTGGCCACGGTCATCAACAAAAAGAATAAAGGACGACTAAACCTCAATGGAAGATCCCTCAAGGAACGATTTGAGCGACACCGAAGGGTGTACAAAAAATGGAAGGAACTGTCCAAGACAACAGGATTTGGAGTCACAACTGAAGATCAATTGAGAGGAATTGAGAGGAATCTTTAGTAAGCTCGAAAAAAACTGCCTATGCTTCGAGAGAATGGACAAGTCATTCGGAATGCGAGCTGATGTTACGCCTTTGGACGAGGTTGACTCCTTTACCCAAGTGCCCCGGCTGGATGACACCAGCTCCCACTACCATCTGTCCGATGAAGATATTTCGAGTCACGTTTCAGAGACTAGTGCTGCTGAGAACAGCGATCGCGACGATGAGAACGAACCCCAAGATCTAGAAAACCAAGGCTCGAGCCGTTCTATTGTCCGCTACAAGGAGCGACGTCTCATTCAGGATGCAGATGAGGAGGATGAATATAGTTTTGTGGAGGAGTGGACGGCACATGTGGAGAACCTTGATGTAGAAGAGCACACGGCCAATGCACTACCTGCCAATGATGTGGAAGAGCCTGCAGCGCTAGATCTCAATCCGGATATCGACTTAGAGGTTCTTGATGATCCTCCACCATCTCAGTTGCAGAATCAAATTGCCAGTCAAAGGGCTACTAAGAAGCAAAAGAAAAGCAATAATGGACGAAAGAAACCTCCAAGTCTTGGCTCGTCCAATTCCCTGTCTCAGAGATCTACCGTTGCCTCAGCTATTCTCGAGTCGAATGCGCTTAGGTCAGAGAGTAAGTTGCTCTAGATCTTTTGTGGTATTGGATATTCACGCACATTCAACCTTTCACTGACAAAGCTTACAATAGAGCTAGAAGCACTAGAAGTCAAGAAACTAGAGGCGATGGAATCTTCAGAGAAGATGAGGAGCGAGACTGAAAAGGCAAAGCTTAAGTTTGAGTATGACAGGGCCGAAAAGATTCACTCGGTTACCAAACAACAAGCGGAGATCGAGGAAAAGAGATTGGCGCTGGAAGAAAAGAAGCATGAACGAGATGCGGAAGGCGAGGAGAGAAAGATTGCATTGGAAGAGAAAAAGTATGAACATCAAACGAAGAACGAGGATAAGAAGTTTGAATTAGAAGAGAAGAGACTTGCATTGGAGGAAAAGAAGCTCAAATACGAGCTCGTGGGACAGGTTTTGAAACAAGGGCAAGATATTGAGAAAACCAAAGAGCTGATAGATTATCTAAAAGGATTTCTGGCCAATGGGTAGAACTCCTCGATTTAAATTTGTTTCAATGGTAACCTTTTTCAAAGTCTCTCGAAAGGTCACAGCTGCTGCAATAGACGTGCTGTCTGGAGGCATCTGTTCGACTTCATCCCCTTCGGACAAATACATGTCTGACCAAGCGTCACCGAGGTTTGCCAGCATGTTGTGAAGAATACAACATGCCGCAACCCAACTTGTGGCAATGTTCATCTCTTTCTTTGATCGCAGCTGTTGCCTTATCTCCCTTAATGAGAACCAGCGAGACTTGAGGATGCCAATACAATGCTCGACTCGGACCCGAGACTTGGAATGGCAGTAATTGAAGTTGGCATTCTCTGGCAAGTTCGCGGCAGGTGCTTTGTACGGTGGGATGCATGCATGGGACACAGCGTACGCAGAATCAGCAAGGAGATACTCTCCTGGTGAGAAGTAAGATTTCGGATTTTTGTAAAGCGCCATCTTCTTGAACACTGTGGAGTCAGCGCATGATCCAGGGTAGCCAACATGGTAGCCTATTATCCGTTTGTCAACATCACAGACAACCTGCATGGTAACAGAATATCTGATTTACTCGAGTAGGTAAGTTGTCAATCACCAAAGTGTTGTTTCGAAGCCTGTTACATGCGCTTACCGTTTTTTTCTATCGTAGTATACCTCGCCATCGCGAGCTGGTTTTTGGGATAAACTGATTGTTGTCCCGTCGATGAAACCGACACATCCAGGGAAGCCTTCTTCACGCATGACGTGTCCTATCTCTGTTCGACGACTACGGTTCGGCCACGAAATCCAATCCGCATGTACATCAAGGAGCGCCGTGATCACACGTTTGGTGAAGACATTAACAGACCCAGCCCCAAGTTGAAAATGAGATTGGATTTTGGAAACACTTCCGGCATTTCCATAGCCTCCAAGTCTTGCCAGAGTAACCGCAAGTTGAATAGCAGGGTCGGCTTGAGGACATGTCGAATTGTTAAAAAAAATCGGATTGGCTTTGATGAGATCCAAGACACCCCGAAAGCCCTCCTTCGTTGTCCTGAACATTGCACGAAAGTCTTTATCAGACTGCTCAGAAAACTCTGTAGAAAAGTAATATGAGACCCGACATCGCTTTGGGCCTCGGTGAATGTATCGGTAGGACGATATCAAATGTGACACCTCGGCCGCCTCTAGAGCAAGCTCGTCATCATCATTCAGCCAACAAAGAGTTACAAGGAGATCCATATCAGCGAGAGTTTCCTGGCGACTAGACTTGAAGGGCATTGTGATTTGACGATGTGTATGTGTGAGAAAGAGAAGGAGGTGTACCAAAAAAAAAAAAAAAAAAAAAAAAAAAAAAAAAAAGGGGAGGGAGAGTTGACAAATGGGAAATTTATTTGCCAAAAACGACCTCCAGGGATGGCGCATTCGCAAATACACTTTTGTGAGGCCAAATAAACGGTTATTTGAGAACTGCGCATTTGAAAATAACATGAAAAAACCTCAGGTTTGAAACCCCTGATTAGATTTCAAGCGAAATATGCAAATCATTTATGCAGCCTTGCAACAACCTGGGTCAGAGCCTAGCTTCTGAGCTGAGTCGGTCATATCACACCAACAATACTGCAAGACTTCTCGAGCCGAGTAATGAAGAAAATACATTACAAAACCAACACGTTAGCTCTAGCTAGTTTTTGTAGTCTTCCTCACGCACCGGTGAGCACTCGCATATAATTCTATCATCCTTAGTGAACCGCGTACTCATTCCGAAAGAGAAATGAAGCGCCATTACTGCGAACATCTATAGAAGATTCCAATGAGAAAAATTAATACGATCATGATAATGGCAACGGTAGTCGTCACCAATCTCTATCATCTTCTCTTCTCTCTCTCTCTCTCTCTCTCTCTCTCTCTCTCTCTCTCTCTCTCTCTCTCTCTCTCTCTCTCTCTTTTTTTTTTCCTTATTTTCGCTTTGAGCGTCTCACGAGCCTGGTTTATGTTCATGTCTTGGTACCCGTATTGCAAGGTGTCCTAGGAGGTGGAATGCCGAATCCGACGTCGACAAACCTCCTGCCAATGCCCCCTCAGACACCAACTCGATAGATTGCCGCCAGCGATCTAGAGCCTTCCTGTGCGCCGAGGTATGTAGCCATCTCCCGTCTTGTTCTTTGACTTGAGTAATCAATCCTTAGAACTCGTATCAAACTTGGCAGATAATCCCCCCTCCCCCCTCTTTCACTGTATCATGTAGAATTTGGTATCCTTAGAACTCGTCACAATGGCAAGTGGTTTTGATGATGAGATTACCTGGTACTGTTGTTAGTCCTGCTACTGTCTTACTATAGTTGCTAGAGATGTTGTATCCCTTAAACCGTTAGACAGGCAAAAATGCCATCTAGCTTAGAAATTTTGGAGGTTTCCAGCCTTTTTCTCGAAAGTCTTTTAAACCACAACCCCCCTTCTCTTTGGTCAGAAACTAGCAGATCAAACTATGTGCTGACATCTACCATCAGAATCGAGCCGGCATTAGGTAGAATGCACCATCATGGAACCAATGGGTCTACTCATCCATCTGAGATCACACCTGTGGTCCGTGCTAACAGCCGTCGCTCGCTTTGCTTGCTATGGCTGAAGAGTCGCCGTTAATAAAGAGAGAGGACAAACGACTTTTTTTGATGGAGGTATCTGATGAATCGCTAAAGCACGGGATAGACACTGATGCGTAAGAGAGTGCAAGAGAGTGGATGGGGCGGAATTTGGCTTTGATACTTCGAGCTCCCGACGTCCTTTTTTTTATCTTTTTATTTATCTTTTATCTTTTTTCTTTTTTCGTTTTTTTCGTTACAGGGTAATCGACTTTCTATCCACTTCTCTGGCACTTTTCCTCACACATTCGAAAGTTCACTTTTATTCACTTCTGACCATGGGAGTTAAACAGGCCTGGAAAAAAGTTACGGACGCAGGCGTCCCACGATCTTCTGTAGATCCGAAAGAGTTCCCGTCTGTTCATATCGACCTCTTCTCCTTGTTTTTTCACTACATCCTTGCCATTCTATTTTGGTTCCACACACCACGCTCGTCTTCAAGAGGCAAGAAGCCAGACAAAGAACCAGGTTGGGTCGCCAAGGCGCTCAATAAGAAGCTGGATATCGTTTTTTCAAAGGATGCGATTATTCACATCGACGGACTCCCCACCAGCGAAAAGGCCGTCGCCCGGAAATATCGCTCCAAGAGAGAGGAGGATAGCCGTCACCAGTGCTCCAGCTCACTGTCCGCATTCAATGCGGCAATCCAGCCTGGACAAGAGTACCCGGAAGGCGGCCTTCGCTCGGCGCGCAACTTGCGCCGACGCCTACTCCGGGCGTTCAAGAGGATGATGGTGTCCTGGAGAGGTGCAATGGAGATCAGCATGGACACACGGCACAGGCTTGCCAAAGACCTTGTTGCTCTTGGTCGTCATGCTCACGTCTGCTCTGGCGAGGCCGACAACTGTATTAGACACGAAGCAATGGAGAGCAGCCAACGGATCTATGTCGCGACCACTGATAGTGACATGCTGTTCATCCCTAACGTCCATGTACTCAGGCAAGGCTACAACAACAGGTCTACATTCTATCTTTATACAATCGACGACCACGCCCTAGAGAAACTAGGGGTTCCTGACTTTGGGGTATGGCAGACGATGGCCATTACCTCAGGGAATGATTACTGTAACAACCTCAAAGGATTTGGTATCAATAAGAACCAGAATATTCCTGTGAAGCTGTGGAACCGCTCACCAGCAGGCCAAAGGACTGCACGTGCGCTGCTGGCGGGATACACGACTAGCCACGATGCAGATCCGCATAAATTTGATGCCGCGGCCAAGATCTTTCTCGACGCGGAAGAGACGCCTCTCAAGCTCCCAGCCACGCCTTCCGAGACAAGCAGCCTGTTGGACCTAGTCTTGGCTGCCGCAAAGAGATTCCCCGAGGAGCTTTCCAGACTCAACTTTCAGATTAGGCAAGAAAAGTCTAAAAGCACGAAGTAAGACTGAGTTTTTTTTTTTTCGATACTTGACTCCTTAGTCCTACGACGCTGCAGGGATTTATATCTAATGGTACTTGTAAAATATTTTTTTTTTCTTTTAAAAATGTCATCTAGGTTTAGAACCATTGCCTAGAGCGCCCTTTTCATTTTTGCTTGCTGATGAACAGCGAAATGAAGACGCTGGGCCGACATGGCGTGGACCTGGATCTACGAAACGACTGGTCAAGGGACAAACAAAGCCGAGTTTGAAGCTTGTTCAACCTCGAGGTATGGGGTTAATCGAAAATTTCCCAAGATCTCACGATGAGGAAGAGGATGAGGAGGTTTCCGACCCAAGTGTTGCTGGCGAGACGGCCCAAGGGAACATCGAGCACACAAAAGACAAGGCCAAGGGGTTGAAAATACAACAACAAGAGTGCCCTGTGGGCGAACGACTCGACTCTGACAAGCAGATTCTCAAAAGGCAAGGTGTATGCGACTTTGCAGGTTGGATTGATGTAATTAAAAAATAAAGGATGCGAGAACTGATATTTTTTCGATTGATCCAAATGTAGGCAAGGTATCAAGAGAGGAGCATCAGCAAGTGAAGCAAAAAAGGCAAACGCACCACCAGATCCTCCACCGAAACGACAATGCAAAAAGCTGGCGAGAGCAAAGGCATCAAGGCTTGCAGTTCAAACGGCTCTAGGAACAGGAAGCGTAATGGGAACAGGATCATCCAACAGAGTATCGCCTGGCAATCTAATTGACCAAGCATTGGACTCAACTTCTGACTGTATTACCCAGAAGCGCGAGCTGATTCTGTGGCGAGTAGCGTCAGTTTTGGAGGAGAGGTTGCCTTCAAAAACCAAAGAGGAGCGCAGTGGAGCTGCCAAGTATATTGCCGACACGGTGCTAGCACTCGCCAAATGCCACTCGGAGGCGACAAAAATTGGACTGTACATCGTACGGTGGTTTGCTGCCAAGACTGTTGCAGCCATGTACTCTGTGAATGGGAGTCAAGAGGATGGCAGAAAAAAGTTACAGATCCTAGATACGGAGGATTTTTGCCGCCAGCTCTTAATGCTGCTATACTATGAAGACAGAACAAAGCGAGGGACTGTTGGCATGAGTCTAGCCAGGGAGGTAGTAGACGACTTTGCAAAGAGTGCAGGCCCCAATTTCAAACAACAACGAGATCGGCTCCAGTCGCACCTACAAGGACAAGTACCACAGTGTTTTTTTGAGAGTTCTGGCCGGAATCTGTACAGTATGTTGTGCAAAACGTTTGTCGAGTTTGTCCCCGAGTTGATCAAACGAGTAAGTTGTTCATGCTCTTTTTTTTTTTTTTTTTTTTTTTTTTTTTTTTAAAAAAAAAATAGTTGTTAACTCAACATAATATTCTAGGTGCGTCGGCTGAACCCAGGATGGGCACAATCGACAGAGGGAGCAGCCATGCTGGCAGCAGTAGAGGAAAAAGGAATATCAGAGGCGTTCAGCCAGGCCGAGGTCTTCACAGTCCTCAACTTCCAGCTGCCCATCAAGGACCGACTAGAACTAGCTCCTACTGCAAAAGAGTCAACGTCATTTCTCACCATTTCTGAACAGTATTTTGTCCGCGCTATTTTTCGACAGGATTTGGAGCACAAAGTGGAACAAGGAATAATCAAGGACCTGTTAGGAGTCAGCTCCCAGAGAGAGGGATCTTCGAAGGCATCCAATCATCCAGGCGAGATCTACTACAGGCTTTTTGTCGGTGGGAGACAAAGAAGCAATTACGACAAGACTACCTGTGTTGGGAGGCCCTCATCGTCTCAAGTTCCGAGTCTTTTCGACTCTTTTGCAATGGCGGAAGAGGAGCTCGAGGAGGCAGCCCAGAGATTGCCAGGGCGAAAAAGAGCAGAAAGCTCGACGGCAGTAGCTCAGGGCGACGAGAGTGAAGCCAAGAGACGATATGGTCAACTAAAGACTCAATTTGTCGAGATGACAAAGGAGAGGATTGCAATTCTGAAGAAAACCAAAAGTTGCCAGATCGAGAAAGAAAGCATGCCAGCAGCGATTTCTCCACAGCAGAAATACTGCTTGCGAGGGACGATGGTAACGGACGGATATCAGTTGCGGCTGCTTGCGTACCGTCCTCTAGATCCAAAGACTGAAAAGTTTCAAAGGCCCAAGATCAAAGCCGAGGCAGCCAACGCGAGTGCTCATCCTCTGAACGTAGGTCGAACCACTATCCGGTATGCGACAGAGCTCTTTGCGAACAAAGAGACTGTTTTACAGCTTGTTGGCGATAGCTACGTGGTGATTGGGGTTGACCCAGGGATAGCGGAGCTTGTCACAGCAGTGATCGTTGACAGTGCACGACCCAACCAAGCTTCCAACCACCACCTTTCCAGAGGGACATACAACTGGCACACACAGGGGATGAGACACCTAATGCAACTCGCCAAGAAGACAGACGGGATCAATGCAGTAGAGCAAACGATAGTCCCAGTAACGATTGGCGACCCTGGAGGTGAGGCTACTGAGGAGACTCGACTGAAACAGCTCTCCAAGAGCACGGAAGATCATGTCCTGTCGAAGCTCAATGCGGACAGATCGCTTGGATCTTTCTATGGATCGATGGCGTACAAGACGCTCAAGTTTCGAAAACAACAAGAACATGCTGCAGAGATCGACCAGCGACTCTCGCATATTTTGCGGACAGCAGTCAGCATTGCCAATCTCGAACCTGCAGAAGATATGAAAGAGCCTCTGCCTAAGCCCAGTTTACCATCGAAGCGACAGGTTATCCTCGCGATTGGGGATGGAGTATTCAAACCATTGAACGGTGGAACGAGTGGGACATACGTTGTGTTGGAGAGGCTGTGCCAGATGGTAATGAATATTAATATGAGCAATTGTGTAGACCAAAGTGAGGAGAGTAGCTAACGATTTAATCGTTTTATTTGTGGATGACAGGCACAAGGGATGGGAATCATAGTCTGCCTGGTTGACGAGTTCAAGACTTCGCAACGATGCTGCCTCTGTGGTTTGAAAACAGAGGAGATGAAAAGAAACCTTGTATGCAAGGCAGGAGGAGGGGTCCAGCATGATACAAGCCGTGATCGTGATGTCAATGGGGCTCACAACATGGCAATGGCGGTACACCACTGGTTGTCCAAGATGGAATGGCCATGGTTCTTGCGCCGGATAACCAACTAGGAGCGCTCTGCTTCCCAAGTCGAGTGTGGAGCTCGACAATAATTATCCCGTATTGGTAAGCAATTCATGAGCAATTCATGAGCAATCCACGGAGAAGCAAGCCAGGCCAACTCAAACATAACCAAAGTGGATGCTAACCCTCTCTTTCACTCTTTCACTCCCATTTTTTGACTGGCAAATTTGCCTATTAAACCTTACGGTTTAAGGGATAGGAGTTCTCCGAAAACTCATAGCCTGTCGGTCAAAATGGATGTCATAGATCTCCAAGGTCCTTGAATGACAGCTGCTGTGTAGTACTTTGGTGTATGGGTTTTGCAGGCAAGCATAATAGCATTGAAGTGGAGTCGGAGAGTACTAGCGGGAGGTGTTTTGATATCTTCCTCTGAATCAACGAACAGCTTGATTTTATGCCAGCCAGAGGCGTCATGGAAATCAGAAGCAGGCTCCTTGTTGATGTTGGGAAGAACATAATGAGTAAATGGACATCAGGCTAGTCCGCTTGGTTCAGGTTATGTTTGACGATTTGCCAGATTTGACAAAGTTTCTTTTGCCCCAAGTATTTTGAAGGCAGAAGCGCTAACAGTGTGGCGAAGGAACCTTTGACAGGATGGTGTTGCTGAGTGTCGAAAAAAAGATTCAGAGTGTTGAAGAGGTTTTGGTTGCAAAAGAGTGTACGATGACTAGCTCTAAGGCAAAGCTGTCCTCGCATGTATTGGAAACAGTTCCTTGTGTCTTTCACTATGGGAGAGGAGAGGGAGAGAGAGGTTGGCTGTCAGTATGAGGCAAACGGAGAGGGTGCTTCTCTGTGTAGGCATGCTGTCCAGAACATGTTGATGTGTCTGTTGTTTGGCTGCTGCGTGCGCTGTGGCCATACTCTTTGAATGTGAATCAAAGGGCTGCTGCCAAGACTCGAGTGGTGCTAGGATGAGGAGGAGGGTTGAGCAGGAGGATGGACGCGTTTTTGTTAATTTTTCCTGTCCCTGTCCCTGAAAACATGCAGGGCAGGTCGACTGCAGCATAGTTTAACATGTATATTCTTTGGATTACATAGACAGAGGTATTGCAGTGGGGAGTAGAGAGAAGAAGGGACCATGCTGATTTGGTGTGGTGTGGGGTGCGTGAAAATTTTTTTTTTTTTTTTTAATTTGGTCATCGTCCTCAGTCCACTCTCATCCACACACACACACACACACACACACACACACACACACACACACACACGCTCACACACACAACACACCTCTCTTCCAGCGTGTTCCTCATCCCCAGCACCTCCAGCACCTCCCATTTCCTCCTCCTCTCTTTCTTTCCATCCCATCTCATCCCATCCCATCCCATCCCATCCATCCCCATCCCCATCCCATCTACTCTTTCTTTTCTCCCCATCCACAAGTGTATCCCCATCAGAGAAAAAAACGTTCCCCCCATTACTCTAATCTTTCATTGTGTCGTGTTTGCCCCATCCCCGCCCCCTCACTCTCTGCCACACCACTTCTTTGGTCCCTCTCATCCCTCCCTGTCACTCTCAATCATCCATACTGTTTGCTCTTTCATGTCTGGTCCCTATTACCATCACACTCAAAGGCGACAAGTACGTGATCTTGAGTGCCAGAACATGTCTTGTCATGTTAGCTACGATGGGCCTCTTTTAGCTGTAGCGTGGTCAACGGATGCCATTCAATCTGTCACAATGCCATCTGCATTCAATCTACCGTAATGCTGTCGTGCCACGTCAAGCGAGGAGAAGAGTGCATGACGGATAGTTACTCTGGGTTCAGGTCGCGACTTGTCTGCACTAGAGTGATGAACTGCAAATCTCATTTGGTGCGTGTGTCAAGTCATGTTAGCTGGGACGGACTCCTTTAGCTGTAGCGTGGTTAACAGACGTCGTTCAACCTGCCTTGATGCAATCTGTGCTACGTTGAGCAAATGGAGGACACGACCATCTGGGAGTTGCATAGTGGTTTGCAGGGCTGAGAGAACAGAAAACGTGAGGCATTTGTACACCATCGGCGGTGGGGATGAGGAACGGCGTACTTGTCACTTTTCCCTATTTGTCAATACCCATCGCTACTGTAGAAATGGCTCTACTCCTCCTGTCTTTCGTTTGCTTAGCTTTACCTACTGAAGTCTCTCATGTAGATCCAAGTTCATTCGTTATAGAAGACGTTGATGGAGGCGGTCGCACCTTTCTTCAACCCTTCAAAGTATGTACTAGCTGACGACTTGAACTCGACTTGCAGAGAGGCTACCTATCTGAGGCTATTCCTCCTCTTGGTTTTAGAGCAACAAGAGGTGGGCCATGTTTCCTTGGAGGCGTGAGGTGTCAGCGCTGGAGAGTGCATAACGGTGTAATGATACTCTACACGCCTCGAGTCAGCTGAAGGCGTGGTGTTGTCGGTCGCAGCTGGCAGAGTACGAGGAAAGCAAAGAGCACGACCTGCGACGATCTTGGTTGAACAGCCAATTGAACATGGAAGGGTGCGATGAGAAGGCAACGTTGGGTATTGCGTTGGTAAAGACTGCAATAATGATATAAAGTGGAAGTGCCAGCAAGACTGCAAAGACGTCGAAGCTATTGGAAGATATGCATCTGCAGCCAAGCAAAGTCCACGGAGGCTTCTCGACAAAAGCAAAAACTGAGAGGAAATATACTCAAAGGGAGCTCAGGGCTTTAATGCAATGCTACTCTTTCGACGAAAACCTAGTGTGAAGATACCTAAAGATAACGAAACTACATAGAAGTTGTTTTTATTGATATCTTGGCTTCGCCAAATAAAACGGCAGCCTGCTGTAGCGGGTACCCGATAGTATACTATCCTTCACTGAACAGCGACCCCTTTCCTGTGTAACCTTTCTTCTTTACTTCGCGAGTCTCCAGAACTAACACTAAATAAATTCCCTGTCCCTGGTACCTCTCTACCTCATCTTTCTTTTTTGATAAGTGAAGTAGGGTGGTGTGGGTGGGACAGGAAAGGGGTCGCTTGTTCGGATAATGGGGAACCAAGACGACAAAGGAAGTCTTGGCTTCATTATCCGAGACTGCGACCCTATTGTGTAATCCTTCTTTCTTTAATTCCACTCGAGATACAAATAAAATAGAGAAAATCTAGCTAGAAATACCTCACTTGGCTATCTCTGGACTCTTCATCTTTCTTTCGCGACTCCATAAATACTAAGGCAAAAGGGTGGAGAGGGTGGGACAGTATAGGGTCGCAGTCTCGGATAATGAAGCCAAGACTTCCTTTGTCGTCTTGGTTCCCCAAGACTAAATAAATACTGCTCTTGCCTGGGTGCCCTGCCTACTTCATCTTTCTTCTACGAGAGAGAGAAATAGGGTGGCGTGGGTGGGACACGAAAGGGGGTCGCTTGTTCGGATAATGGACGTAAGACTTCTTTCATCGTCTTCGTGGCCTCTTTCCTCTTTGGTCGTTTGGATTACTTTTTTTTTTTTTTTTTTTTTTTTTTTGCGGAGGTTGGGTGGACGGACACCTTTGCTCAGCATACTTTTGTATGCTTCTTACATGGGATTAGGTGTCACCTGCTATCGCAGGTTCATCCAATCCCACAATGACTGTGAAACGCGACACATTCCCGATAATGGTGATCTAGCGAAAGTTGCCGCCAGGCGGACGCATGTCGATGAATGCGACCTCCTACTGTCGATTGGTCGGTTTCCTGCTGTTGCTGCGTCCTCGTCGTCGGCTGTCCCCCCAGGGTTCTTTTCCTTTGTTGCGGTGAAAATACTGCTTACCGCGATCGCTGTCGTCCTCACTGTCCTCGCGGTTGTACTTGCGGTTGTTGAACTCACGTTTTTCGGAGTTGTTGTTCTTGTACTGATTGCCACGGGAACGGAAGTTGTTCTGCTTTCCCGTTTTATTCTTGTTCGGGTAAGCGTTACGTTGATCCTGCTTGGGTGGGGCGAAAGGGGCAGCGAGTGCTCTGGCTGTTTTAATCTCTTCATCCAGTTTGTGTGGGTCGACAATGTAGTTGTTGGTATCGTTGCTAGCGATGCCCTTCTCTTTATGCATGTTCTCCATGAGAGTTGCCATGACTTTCTTTGATAATGCCGACAACCGTCCTCGCATGCTACCGGTGAACCAGTAATCTCTCAATCTCTGTTGGGATGTCTTTTGCGGTTGCGACCGTGTGTAAAAGGTGGTCGAGAGGGCGCGTGAGGTGGGCGATATCGCACTGGATCTTGGCAAGTTGAGCGTCGGGATTTTTGAAGCCGCTCGAGAATTGTGCCACTGAAGGAAAAGTGGGACAAACAGTTCACAAATAGTCTTGTTCTGTGTTGTGGAGGCGAGCACGCGCATTCTGATGCACAAAGAACTCTCTGTCGCTGGAAGAAGCTGAAAGAAACCGAAATCCGTGTCTAATAGACGGTACAGCGGTTACATCGGTATAGGTCTGAAGACAGAGCAGGTTTTTTAGATAATGTTTCTCAACGAACGGGATGCTCGTTCGATAACTCGTTTCTTTAAGACAGTTACAGGGTTCTAGTAGGGCTACAAAATGAGATCAGAGTTCATTTCCGTTCGATAAGTAACACTCAACAAGCACGTTCACGGCATCCGAGAGAATTCTCTCTTACCACCGGTGTAACCTCCGAAGAAAAACAAATGACCGTCGAATGACAGTCGAGAGCTCAAACATCCTATTATGCGCGATCGTTACCATTTCACGTAGCACATCGCACCAATCTCTTTCGAAAGTTTGGTCGATTGGGGATCCCAGTGTCGCATTCTCTCAATCACGATCCAGTCGTGAAGAGTTGCTCATCTCGGCAGATTAGATCGAGCTTCCTGCCACATCGTCTGCGAGCTGGTTCCTCGGGTTGAACTGCCATCCTATATTTCTCAAAATAAGACAGGAATACTGGCAGGTATCTAGCCACAGGATCGCTCCCGAGGAGCCAGACAGCGAGTATTCACTAGCAGATCAAGAAAAAAGAGAGGAAAAAATATGTCCTTTATTGGAGGATCAGAGGGACACCCTTTTTTGAAGAGGCCCAAGGGGGAGAAAAGGAAGATCAGCCAGTCGTGTTTGCTACACTACACCTCATTCCACTCGTCAACTTCAAAGGGAGCTTTTTTAGTTCTACAAGATACGTCGATCACATATGAGCAGATGCTGTTAGAGCCAATGGTAAATAGTTCATTAACTTCAAGTAAGTCGAACACGCCAGAATAGGCTTGGGTAGGTGCCTGATGGTGACTGCAGGTCGCAGACTTGCTTCACGGACTACAGTCTCCACCGCCCGACCCGATTTCAGCTACTAGAAATACTTTTTGTCCAGCAACTTGTATCGGTGTATTCGGCTCTCTGTGTTGGCCTTGTGCATGGCGGCTTTCGACTCTCCACTAGGTGCCTTCCTTCGATTTCTCTTCTTGCGTTTCGCCTCTGAATCTGTGGCATGACGCTTATGGTAGACGACCTTCAGTTCTACAAATGGGGGAGGGGTGCCTGGGTGTCGGGGGGTGGGTCCCCACTATTGGAGCAGAAGTCCATAGCTTTCGCAATCTGAGCACGAACCACTCAATGCATCTGTTGTTTGGTTCGCTTCAAGCCGTCCATGGGGTCCACTAGCAAGGTCAGCCCCTGTTGCATTTGGCGCTGTGACTAAGCATAGTAGTAAGGTAAAGTGCTAACGAACCATTAGTGAGTTGTTCGCCTACCGATAAAAAACTTGAAATTTTATCCAGCCGACGTTTTTTTTTTTTTTTGCGAGCAAGGCATCTTGAAGAGATGAAGTCAACGCAGACGTCTTTGTTGTAATGTGCTTGGGGTGTCATAGAAGATGCAACAAACCAAAAAAAAAAAAAAAAAAATGTAAGTACGACATCAAACAGCAAACAATACAGTAGAAAACATACCTACATACTCTCTTGCTCTTGAAAAAAGCGATACTGGTTGATGTTCACCGTGCACGTCCTGTTGTGAAACTCCAGAAATTCCCAGCTCGGGATGATCAATAGTCCTGACCTTGTAGAAATTGTAGGCATCGTGAAAAGTCATGACTGGGGCCGCTAAAGCTCTTCTTCGGACTTGCTCGAAAGTACTGGCCTTCATAGCTTGCATCCATTCGATCCACTCGCTTGGAAGGCATTGCGTTTCAGACCTCACCAGTCCACGGAATGATACGTAGCCTAAAGGGTTGAATTCAAGCCTTCGTTTGAGCGTCAGAAAATATCCAGCTCCAGTCCCTGGCTGCGTTAATATTATCCTTCCGCGCCTCATTTTATGAGCATTTTGGGTTCTCGGATCCCTTTTGCGTCGTACGATCTCGCAATGAACTTGACAAGTAAAGACCATTAACGCAATGTTCTGAAAGAGGCATGCTGCAATAAGATCGAGAAGAAAGTTGTAGATTACAGACCAGCAGAAAAACAGAGAAACATCCAATTTGAATGTCGACTTTGAAAAATTGCAAAGATATTGCTCAAGAGTGAGATCTTGAATGTCAAACGAGATATACATACTATTCTTGTAGCTTTGCGGTAGCCCCAAGGCCAGAGTTCCTAGCACTGAAAAGGCTTGATGTTCATATCATCCGCAAAGCACTATTGGAGCTCCAGGATCAGAGTCAAAAAAAATAATAATTAATAAAAATAATAAAAAGGCCCATGAGTGCTGAAATGACAAAAGATGTGTCTAAACAAAAAGAGTTCTCTGCCATGAGGTGTCATTTCATATTTTGCATTGCCAAGTTGATAAGAGTCTCTTAGAAAGAGACTTGGGTTCGGCAAAGGAACTGACTCATATGGAACCGAATGGAGATAGATCGGGCGTTTTGTTCTTGATCAATTCATGAAGAGAATGAGTTGTTCTGGTCTAAAGCACTCCCTGCATATTGGTGATCCATTAAATTGATGGATGTTGCTTTTAATCAAGAAGCAAGCGGGGTCATAATCTTTGCAAGGGGCACAGTATGAGCAGCGAGATATGAGGAAGGAAGAGTCTGTAATCCTTGGAACACCAGGATTTCCTGCATTCCTCTTAGTAAATGCTCGTGAAGAAATTAAAAAAAAAAAAAAAAAAAAAAAAGCTCCGAGAAAAGGCGATGCTGTATTTCTCGGGGAGGGATCTGCTAGAGTATATTTAGATAAAGGAGCTTCATTCTACACCCTTCCTTTAGTTTCACCATCTCCTCTCCAGGAAGTATCATGGCTTTGAACCCCCCTCTCAACAATCTCGAGACCGGTAGTGTGGATGACTCAGAGGGACCAGCCGGTGCCAGGTCCATGGATAACTTCCTTGGAGATGTCAGTACTGTGTACCTGATGATGGTAAGACTCCAGTATCCTGTCAAATAGATTGAAATGACAATACTCTCTATTCTCTGTTGGCGGATCAAATCGAGTTCCACCATTGCTCTCTCTTCTAACCATGGCTCGTGTTCCTGAGTATAGGGAGGCCGGTATGACCCTCTGAACAGTGATATGTATGTGGATGGCGAAGGAGAGGCCAGAGGATCGTACAACAACGGCCCACTCCTGTTGATGATGGCGGTCTTCTTTACATTCTCGTCCATCCTGATGCTCAATGTGTTGATAGGTAAGTTAATGTGGGTGTGCGGAGCAAACTCAATGTTGTTGTGTCTAGTGGTTCCTGATTACTTTCAAGTGGGGTATGCTCTGAGGCAGTTGACTAACAGGCTTTGACGACGACATTGCTCTATGACAGCCCTGATCAACAGTGCCTTTGTCAAGGCTGACGACTCTTGGCGTCAAGTATGGCTCGAGAACAGACTCCGGTATGTCGAGAGTGCTGAGAATATGTCGTATCATATCCCTGGTAAGTGATTCAAGTCCCATTGACATCTCGAGTCTTGTTGGCTGAGAGAGAAGAGTAGAGTCGAGAAGAGTGGTCTAACATTCAACAATCCTAATGAAATTTGGAAAAAAAAAAAAAAAAGATTCCGCGAGACCTTCGACTGGTTCCCTCAGACGATCTATTACTCAGCAAGTCCTTACCAAGTGAAGCAGTACTGGCGAAGGATCTCCAAGAAGGACGAAGAGATTATCTTTGATGACGATCAAAAGCAACGTGAGCACGAGAGTCGAGAACAAGAGGGCGACAACCAGACACAGAGAATAGACCAGAATCAGGAGAGAGATATTCCGGATCAAGGCGTTGATGCTGAGAAGACACAAGATGAAACTGCCAGACTCGAGTCTAAGATGTTGGATTTGAAGCAAGACACGCAGACCATCCTTGCAGCCTTGCAGCAAATGCAGCAAGGTCAAAGTCTCAACAACAACTGATGCCTTTGTGCTAGCCAAGCGGTTCCATGTCATCTTCAATGCACTACGAGAGCCTCAAATCATTACCATTCCTGAGCTAGATTGATGTAGAGGTAAATTTCAGCATTGAATGAAGAATAGCAAAGGCTGATTGAATGGACTTTGTGATGTGGGTATGTAAGAATCAAGAGAGTGAGCTCTTTCAAGTGTTGGGTACTCGCATCTTGTGCCATCAGGCCGCTGAGAGTCTCCGAGGAAGACTCTCGAACTTCTAGAATTAGGCCTGAGATGCTGTGTAGAGTCGAACGATCTCTTGGTCATTCATTTGTTCTTCATCGAGTCCTAAAATGGTTGGATCCTCCTGCCTGAACTATTGGCTCTCCTTTTGTCTGTTTGAGGTCCATGGGGATGTTGAATCAGAGTCTATGGCCAATGAGCAGAGAATTGTTGTCTAGCAGAGGTGCAGGAGCATGTGCACACAATGAGAAGCGAATTGGGAGGACATAGGCTGGTTGATGATTGTTGATTCCTTGCTTCCTTCTTGAGAATGAACCTGGGAGCAATGGGCTGAACCGATTGCTTTCCCTGGGTCAAGAGTAGCCGACGTGATCACTGCTCTCTGGTGGAAGAGGACATTTTGGTGGTCGATTTGTGATCGGGCAGGAGTGGAGAGAGGCAAGGTAGGGAGTAGGGTGGCACAAGGGCGAAGGCAAAAGGCATGGCGAAGTTCAATGTTTCAGAGCCCAAAGTAAAGGCTAGTGAGAATGGACCAAGGGCTCTTCCTCCATCCTCACATTTGCTTCTTCATCCCAACATTACTTCTTCTTGACCGTCATTAAGAAGCATCATGACTTCGATTCCTCTCTCTGCACTTCTCAAACGAGAAGCAACTGTGGTTACTGTTGAACACCCGCAAGAGTCGGCTGAGATTCTGGAGGCCAGTGACAGCAGTACCCAACTGGTACACAAAACAGGCGACTACCCCAGCCAGCCAACCAGTCTAGTCGGCCAAAGTAGAGATAAGACGAGCGGTGAAGCTGTCAGACAAGTTGGCGAAAGTAGAGATATAGAAGTTGAGAGTCTGGATGTCCATGAGTCAACCACTGTCAGTGTAGGTAACACTTCCAACACGGACACTCAACACAAGCCCCCTTCCAACTCTTCCACGTCCACCCTACTTGGCATCAAAAATGAAAGCAGCACAGAAGACTTGGTGAACGAAGACATCGAGCCTCCCAGCAATTCGATATCAGGTAGCAACCCACAACCAGGACAATGCATCGATGAAAGCTTTAGGACAGCACCATTCACATCCATTGAGGAATACGAGACCCAAATGAAGAGGGATCTTGAGAATGGCACCTCTGGTATGTATTATGACGTTTTCTCTCCCATGTTCGGTTCTCATTCTCCAAGAACCAAGACGGAAGTACTGACCGACATCTCAAGACGGCGACGTGAAACGACTGTTCTATTCACCTAGCAATGGACTGCCTTTTTATGAAGGATCAATCGGGTGAGTTGTCACTCCATTGATGAAGTGAGTCTGATCTGTATTGGTTTACTACTCGCACTTTTCATAACTTTAACCATCCAAACATGGTGTAGGAGTTATTCAGAACCTATACGACTTGGGCCGAAAAGATCTCGGGTACATAAAAAGATGACCTCAAATATGAGCTGCGTATCCCCATTCTACTTTCCACGTGAAACTAAAGGTTCAGGTAACTGTTCATCGATAGCTTCGGATCAAGGATGGGGAGGCCTGGTTACACAGAGGAAAGCCTTACTATTTGGTACTATGCTTCATGCTCGACAAAGAGGCTGAGGGTATTGACCACCTGTGCTTCAACGAGATGGTAAGGTGTCCATGAGAAGATAGTTTGGTTGTGGGTGCTGTTGCGTTCTTTCTGTTTATTAACTTGACTGTGTTCTCGGAGTAGAAGATAGAACTAGGCTGTCTTCAAGAAACAGGTGAGTAAAGTGGACCATTTGAAATGATACCCATTGCACTCAGCCGTAGCCTGTCTGGGCTCTGCTTCTTACTGCCCTTTCATACGAATTCGCGTTTTTGGTAGGAGGAATCCTATTTACTAGGGTACTGCTGCGATGTCAATCTGAGCAGCAGTTCGATATCCGAGTACGCCAAAAGGATGAATCAAATATCGGATCTCTACTTGTCTGTTATGCAGAGTTGAGTAGGGATCCGCCAAACGTAAACTCGTACGGTATGTAAGCTTGTTTATGAAAAAAAAAAAAGGTCTGTGCAAATCTCTGAGCATACTCGAGTTGCACCATTACGATGATAGACTGTATCCTCCCACGAATCCCGTCGCCAAGAAGAGCATTCAACATCCAGCACAGCATCGGTGGGGATTCAAATCATCCACAAAAACCAGCAAAAATTGATAGAGTTGCAATCTCAGCATCAGGATCTCATGCTGCCACACTCTCGTGTATTGAAGATAAGGTGTTCCTAGATCTCTGGGAGCTAAAACTATCGGAAACCATCTCCAGAGTCACCTATCCATCTTCTTTTACGAAAGCCAGCGCATACACTATGATCGACATTACCTCTGAGCATATTAATGGTATTCATCTATCACTGTCGTGGAATAGCTCTCAAATTGTCGTTTATAGGACAAAAAAGTCACCTTTACGGGGGATACTCGTATACGAGCACTTTAAAAATATCTGTCAACAACAACATCCGGGTCAACAAGTGTCTCAACATCTCCAAATTTCAGATCGTCTCAGGCAATGCCCTGAACTACTCTTGCTCGATGGGGAGGCTATGTTCACCAATATTGCTATTGAGAAATGGGATGACGATTCTGAAAGACTTGTCGCTCGTGATCAACAAGGGTTCAGTGTGTACAAGACCACAGATCAATGGGAGATGCTCTATCACATCCCTCTGCCACATTACGGCTCATCTTCAATATTTCCATTGACCAGATTCTCAGCAGTAGGAGGGATCCTTGCATTGAGGATTTCGGACTACCAAGTCTCAATCTGGGATCTAGCTTCTGGGACCCCGGGCCTTCACATTGATATATCAAGCAGTGTCGAAGACCTTTTCCTCTCATCATCCGGAGAGACTTTGGCTATTGTCACATATGATACTCTATTCTTGTATTCGACAGAAACTGGAACTCTCCTGCAGTCGTATAGAGGACCTGAGAAGTGGCGAGGATTTCTCGAGGGGGACAGCAATATCTTTGGCAAGACTCATGGGAAGCTGTCATCCAACTGGTTTGTCACAGACATGAAAGGTTTATCTCAAACTGGGCGACGTGTCATGCCACGGTTTTATTCAGAATTCACAATACGCGACATCAAGCCAAAAAAAGAATGGGAGGGAGCCAATGTCGAGTCAACTGTGGTGGCTCACTATAATGGTTCAATCCTGGAAGTATCTTTCTTAGAGGATTTACCAACAGATGCCAGCCTCGAGTCTCAATGCACCTCACACTGTACTTCGGATCTTTCGGAGGTCCCTGAAGTCACCTATGGAGCAGAGGTATCTTATCCTGGAGGAATAATCGAGGTTCAAGCAACTGGATACTTCAATCCGAAAAGGATGATAGTGTGTATCCGATTTACAGATGGCAAATCACGACAATATTGGTGGCTAGCATCCAGATGCTACATCCTGAAGAAGGATTCTCAGATCGTGGTGGTGAGAGATAGTACCAATTATGTTTTCTTTTCGACTTGGAAACTTCCACAATCGTCGCAAGAGGAGGTCGAGCTTCTCTTTCTCCAATTGATACCTAAAATAGGAGTAAAAGCCAGACTGAGTACCTGCTCTCATGGAGGGTATCCAACCCTCAGTTCCAATGAGAGAGAGGTTCGGCTTTGTCAGCGGACAACATGGACACCACTAAATGGGAGAGTACAGTTTGAGGAACTGTATCATCTTGCATCTGATCAAGAAAGTCGAAGTGATGAGGTATCTGATGCAGTGATCAAATATCTTTGCTCTTTCCCCAATTACTATAATTCTCCGAGTGATCTCTCAGATTCCTTGGTTTGGACACTCTGCAGGCACTTGATGGGAGGTGGCAAAGACCGGATAGGGTATATCTTTAAGAAAATACTCCAGGATGACAACCGCAGTAATCCAAACAAGTGGATCCCTTTGAGAGCCTACTCGAGAAGGTCAAACCCTGTCGGAATTATTCTTGAAAGGGCAAGGACCAAACCAACAGTAATGGACACTGCTCGGATTCTCATCATGTACTGCCTCGACAAGGCGAAAGAGTACAGCGATATCATCTACATTTTGTACTTGCTCGAATGCATGGATGAACTCACGGCTAGACACCCAGATCTGGCACTCCGCATAACAAGAGGCTTCGCTTACATCCGGTGCCGAGACCGAGGGTTCATTGTGAGAAACCACAAGATTGCATACCCTCCGACACTCCATTGGTTCTGGACTACTGACTATCGCAAGATCTATGAGTGTCGGAATCCAATCCTCCAATTGCACGGCTCCAATGAAGAACCCGATCCACTCAATCAGAACTTCACAGAGGATGTGTTTGTCGCTCACGTCAATCTCCTCTGGTCGTTTGTCCCAAACACCCACTCTTCGTGTGATGAGTTCCCGCTTGGCGATCCACATCAAAAGACTACTTGGAAGCAGGCTCTCTACCACGCAATCCTGTTCAACATGAATCCTTTCAGCCATGTGTATATCCGACCTCGTTTCTACAGTCTCAATATCCTGGATAATCCTGCCATTGAAGCCATGATCCAGTACAAATGGTATGTGTTGGTGTCCGATGTCTGTCCATGTGTTGAGAATATAGTCGTGGTGTTAAAGAGATCCATCTGTCCTGACATTGGTGAGATTCACTCGTGAATAGGAACTCATTTGTGTATGCGATCTGGGCGGTTCGATTCGCAGCTCAGTGTGTCTACTCACTCCTCATTGTGAGTGGTGCCATAATGCAGGTCTATCAAAGAGACAAAGGCCCACTCTTAGGGGTATTCTCGGCAATCATTGTTCTCTCATGTGTGTTCCTCTGGCTCGAGTTTCTTCAATGGCGAGAAGGTCGGCATTACATCCGCCATGAAGCCAATGAGAAAGAAGATGAAGAGGAGGAGGAGGAGGAGGAGGATGATGATGATAAGAGGTTCTCAATTCATACAAGGACTATTCCGTGGATCTCAAGAGTTCGGTTGATGGTTGCAAAAAGGAAACAGAAAGCTCCCAGAAAGAGGCCATTGAGTGTTCAGAGATCTCGGTCTGTGTATTTCAGGCAAGTCTGATAATGGAGTCTTTGTGGATAGTAGCAAAGAAAAACTGAATGTTGTGACCTGTGGTTGCTCATATCTCAACGACACCCATTCTACTTTCTTAGATCTCCTTACAACATACTGGATCTGGTCACTTACTCCTATCCTCTCGCAACAGGCATCCATCAGATCATCAACATTGGATATGGAAAGTCGGGTGCTCTGACAGCGGATTTCAGTTTCAGTGTTGTGTTTGTGTTCCTCCACTTGGTATGCGAATCAGAGTACAATAGAGTGAACTAGAGATAGTTGGATTATTCAAATGGTATGATGGATGTGCTTTGGACATACCACTGACAGCTTGTTGCCTCAATCCACTCGCATAGCTGGCCGAGCTCCGAGTGAGCGATGTCGTGTGCAAGTACATCACCATAGTGTTTGGAATCCTCCGCGAGATCAAGGTGTTCTTTCTGGTACTCGCAGCTAGTGCGCTCTTCTTCACCATAGCCATTGTCCATGTCATCCATGGAGCTGTGGATGACTCAGTGGAGCCAACAGGCGCCAAGTTCTCAAGAGACTTTCTTGGGGCCCTCAGCACTGTGTACTTGATGATGGTAGGATCCCAGTATCCTGTCTAATAGATTGGAGTAACAGTACTCTCTATTTGCTGTTGGCGGATCAAATCGAGTTCCACCATTGCTCTCTCTTCTAACCATGGCTCGTGTTCCTGAGTATAGGGAGGCCGGTATGACCCTCTGAACAGTGATATGTATGTGGATGGCGAAGGAGAAGCCAGAGGATCGTACAACAACGGCCCACTCCTGTTGATGATGGCGGTCTTCTTTACATTCTCGTCCATCCTGATGCTCAATGTGTTGATAGGTAAGTTAATGTGGGTGTGCGGAGCAAACTCAATGTTGTTGTGTCTAGTGGTTCCTGATTACTTTCAAGTGGGGTATGCTCTGAGGCAGTTGACTAACAGGCTTTGACGACGACATTGCTCTATGACAGCCCTGATCAACAGTGCCTTTGTCAAGGCTGACGACTCTTGGCGTCAAGTATGGCTCGAGAACAGACTCCGGTATGTCGAGAGTGCTGAGAATATGTCGTATCATATCCCTGGTAAGTGATTCAAGTCCCATTGACATCTCGAGTCTTGTTGGCTGAGAGAGAAGAGTAGAGTCGAGAAGAGTGGTCTAACATTCAACAATCCTAATGAAATTTGGAAAAAAAAAAAAAAAAAAAAAAAAAAGGATTCCGCGAGACCTTCGACTGGTTCCCTCAGACGATCTATTACTCAGCAAGTCCTTACCAAGTGAAGCAGTACTGGCGAAGGATCTCCAAGAAGGACGAAGAGATTATCTTTGATGACGATCAAAAGCAACGTGAGCACGAGAATCGAGAACAAGAGGGCGACAACCAGACACAGAGAATAGACCAGAATCAGGAAAGAGATATTCCGGATCAAGGCGTAGATACTGAGAAGACACAAGATAAAGCCGCCAGTCTCGAGTCTAAGATGTTGGATTTGAAGCAAGACACGCAGACCATCCTTGCAACCTTGCAGCAAATGCAGCAAGGTCAAAGTCTCAACAACAACCGATGCTTTTGTTCTAGCCAAGCGGTTCCATGTCATCCTCAATGCACTACGAGAGTTTCAGATCCAGAGACAATAGCTCAGAGACAATAATTACTATTCCTAAGCTAGATTGATGTAGTGATAAACGCTAGTACTAAACGAAGAAAGGTAAAGATTGGTAGAGTATTCCTTGTGGTGTGAGTGAGTAAAACCGGGTATGAAAGAAAACTCTCTCGAGCGCTAGTTCCTCATATCCTGACGTTCGATTCTCTAACACGACCTGTATTGCTGTTGTTCTATTCACATGTCGAAGGCTTCCGTGATACATTTGATTGGCGCCCCAAGATGATCTACTACACGACAACGTCGTACCAAGTGAAGCAGTACTGGCGGCGGATCGAGAAGAAGGATGAGGAAATTCTCATTGAAGATCCACTCGAGAACAATGACAGGAACAAAGACGATAGGAAATATCCTACTAAGGAGGCACCTGGGTCGCCACTTGAAGTCAACAACAGGATCAAAGAGGGATTACAACTTTCATCACAACTAAGCGGCATCGAGCACAAACTAGAAGACCAAGTGGTAGAGTTGCATAGTGTGGCGAAACATTCACAGAGTGAGACAGCTGAGCTGAAGAGTACAATTGAGAAAACTCAAACCGACATGGTCGACCTCCGAAAAGCTGTCGATGAGTCTCAAACGCTGTTGAAGTTGCTTGCATAAGGGAAGTCGCGTAAAAAGGAAAATGAGGAGCAAAGAGGAAGGGAGTCTGTAGACAATTCTATCGCACTAGGGATACACACTGCAGCGACAGGACTGTGGTTGGCCAGTGCCTCACAGGAATGGAAGTGGAAGGGAGTTTTGGGCATTCGCGGGCAGAAAAGAAGTGTCGCTGGATCCTATCTGAAACCGTTCATTGGTGGTTTGGCTCTTGCGCATCTTCAAACTGAGTGGACTCGAGCGTCATGCTTCAAGAGCTAGCCAAATTCCATTCCTGTCCAAGATTTTCCAATGCAGAGAGAGTTGGATCAGAGGCAGCAACTGAAAAAGCTAAATCAAGTCTAAGGTCCTTTGCTGATGGCTACAAATACTTTTTCATTTTCTTTTCCTCCATTGTAATCCCAGTTCCTGAAAGAAATGGTCAGTCCTTGAGTCATCTCTGTGCCTATCCTGTGTAGACTCTAGAGGTTGCCAAGGGTTGGAAACGAGAATAGATGGAATGTGAAGACCTATGAACGATGACGAGGAGGAGGACTCGTGTCCCATCTCCTCGGAGTAGCTCATTCTTGAAAAATAGCTTGTGGAGCATGAAAAGATTTGATTGGATCCAATGATGAGTTGGAAAGGTTTTTAGTCAGTCGACTCCACTGGAAGGGTAGGACAAGGGCGGAGCTTACCAAAATGCAAGGACGAAGAAAGCTCGCCGAGAAATGATGCAAAATTAAATGACTCAATCCACGCCCATTGTTACTGCTTCTTTTTCTTCAGCCTTGCATCCTCTCTCTCTCCATCAACCCCTACATCGCATCTTCTTGGCCCATTCCAAAAAGGGCAATGACTGTTAGTCCTCTCTCGACACTCTCCAAGCCAGAGGAAACTGTAGTCACTATCGAACATGTTACAGTAGAGTCAACCGAGAGTCTGGAGGCCAGCCAATTGGCCATCACAAGCGACAGCCTCAGCGAGACAGCCGACCAAACTAACCAAGATGAGTTCAAAGCCAATAGTGAAGCCGTTTTGGATGTGAGAGGGGCAGCCACTGTTGGCCAAGGGGACACGTCCAGCACTTCAATGGAAACTCGACTGGAGGCCATCCAAGAATGTGGCATCACAGAGACTGTATTAGTCGAGTCCAAAGAGTCTCAAGGAGACTCAGTCGAGAGTAGCAACCCTCAATCAACTCAATGTATCAGTGAAAAGCCAAGGACATTGCCATTTACAACCATTGAAGAATATGAGGCCCAGATGCTAAAAGACCTCTACACCCCTGCCTCTGGTATGTGATGTGGAGTGATCCCAGAGACTAAGCCCAGTACCACAGTTGACTTTCATTTCCAGAGACCACCACAGAGATACTGACTTGTATCTCAAGGTCATGGCCCTCTACGGCTTTTCTATAGTCAAGTATATAGCAAATATGGCTATTCTCGTTTTGTAGGACAAAGCAAGTAAGTGTCGCATGGTGCATAGTTAGAGCAGAATCACATTGAATCATCGCTCACTCCAATCTTACCTTTTTCTGAAATGGGATTGCTAGCTACTATTCGCCTCCAATTCCTGTGCAGGAGGGCATTGAAGTAAGCCATGGTTGATCTCAAATGAACTGATCATCTTATGCGAAACAATAAACTAAAGGACCATGGTGCTGCACAACAACAGCTATTTTCTGAAGATCTAGATACTCCAGTACAGTCTGAAGTGCCGCACTATTTGGTACTATGCTTTCAGATCGATCAGGAAGCTAAGGGCATCGACTTTTTGATCATCCAAGGGGCGGTAAGATTAGATAGGAAAGCTATTTTGTCAATAACCAAAGTCAGTGTCTCTTACTGCAGTTTAACATGGTTGTACTCTCGGTGTAGAGGATTGATCTAGGCCCTCTTGTCAATCCAGGTGAGTGTAATTTAACGAAGAGAATCTATGTGGTCACTTTCTTGTAGCCTGACTGTGTTCTGCCCAAACTAATATGTCCCACCATGGCCTTTCTTGATAGTAGAAACCACATTTGTCAGATTACTAAGACGATATCAAGTTACACCGAAGGGTCTCGCCTTGGAGATATATTACAAAGATGATTCATACTCAGGATCGCTCTACCTCTGCTATGTAGAGCTGAGCCAAAGTCTACCAAGCAGTGATTCGTTCGGTATGTTGTTTGATTCTATAGGGTTACATCCGGAAGCCGTTTCCACAAGTCTCCAATCAGACACAACCTGAATTGACGACGTGCTATTAGATTGTATCCTTCCTCAGATTCCTTCGCCAGCAAGAGCATTCCACATCCGACACAGCCTCAGCAATGACTTGAATGACATACAGACCCCGGCGACAATTATGAAGGTCGCGATATCGGCTTCATGGTCCCATGCTGCAACCCTCTCGTATGTCGGAGATAACATATTCCTGGATCTCTGGGATCTAGGACTACAAGAAATTAACTCCAGGGTTACTTATCCGTACCGCCATACAGTTTCTACTGCGCACATCCCTCTCAATATTGACTTCAAATTTCTCGATGACTTTGATCTGCAGTTGTCGTGGAATGGATCTCAGATCGTCATTCACAGGACAGTCTACTCGCGTCCAGGGATGATCCATGTCTTTGAGTTCTCTAGAGATACCAATCGACAACAGCCTCAAGGCCCGCAAACATCTGAACCACTTCGAATCTCGAATCGTCACATCCATTGCTCCAAGCTGCAGCTGTTCAGTGGGAAAGCTATTTTTACCAATATCTCCACATCTCAGTGGAGTGATGCATCCGAGAGACTCGTAGTTTGCGATCTACAGAAAATTGGTATTTACAAGACCACGGGTCAATGGGAAATGCTCTTACACATCCCCACTCAGCGGCTTCCAAGCGAAATCCGAAATAAGTATTGGATACGGACAACAGGGGTTACGTTTGAGGCTGCAGAAAGCACATTTGTTTTGCAGATGTCACCTTACCAGGTCTCAATCTGGGATCTAGTCATTGGGAAGCCAAAAAACGTCATTGAGACAACGAGTGCTATCACGGGTCTCTTCCTTTCATCGACCGGAAAGACTTTGATAGTTGCCACGGAGGGGACTCAGCTCTTGTATTCGACAGTATCTGGGATTCTCTTCCAGAGACTTCATAAAACATCAGAAGCTTGGGACGGATTCTTCGAGAGAAACAAAAACACTCCTGACTTTAATCTCAACAACCTACCATCTGACCGGTTTGTCGCTTTTCCAGGAGGTATAGCTCGATCAAAGAAGGAAATCCTCCCTCTAGCCTACTCGGAGCTCTCAAGACACGGTTTTGATATCGAAGAAAAGCTGGACATCGACACCATTAAGTCAACAATGGTGGTACACTACAGCGGATCAAACTTTGAGGTTTCCTGTGTGAAGGATTTCCCAACACTCTCTGAAGCTGAAGCCAAGCCTCAATGCAATCCTGAATGTGCATCAAATCTCACTGAGATTCCTGAGATTGAATTTAACACGAGGGTGTACTATCCTGGGGGATCATTCGTTTTCGATGCAATAGATATTCCGGATGAAGATGCGATAGACTGGAAGAGACTGACAATGGACATCCAATTTACTGATAGCGAGTCACGACAGTATTGTTGGATGGTTTCAAAATGCTATTTCCATGAGGGATCGTCTCAGCTTATAATGGTGAAAGAGGACCACTTTTCACTATGGTTCTCACTTTGGAGACTTCCACAGTTACCACAAGTGAAGCCCAAACTACTCTATTGTTGGAAAGTAGACGAAGTGAGACAAGTACCCCAACTGAGAATATGCTCCCATGGAGGCAATCTGACTCTCAGTGACTATGGGTACATAATCCGGATGTTTCGAGGCAGATCATTCGCTCCAGATCGGTTTACATTACTAGAGGCTACGGCGCAGCTTGAGATGTTATATTGGACGGATATCGATAGCGAGCAAGAGTGTTCCACAGTATCGAACGAAAAGCTCGAGTATCTTCGCTCTTTTGTCAACTACTTCCCTCTCCCCGCCAATCATTCTATGTCTTTGATATCGGGCATTTGCCAGGAGTGGAATAGAGATAGTCACAGCCGATTCAAAACGCTCTTGATGAAACTAATCCAAGAAGAGCCCACCAACTCTACCAACATCTGGGTTCCTTTGAGAACCTACTTTCCAGGGTCCAATCCTGTAGCAATCATTCTTCACAAGGCCAAGACCGATCCAACAGCAATGGAGATGGCACGAATCCTGATCGGTTACTGTCTGAGCAAGGCAAAGACATTAGACGACATCACCTATATCCTATACCTGCTCGAGTGTGTGGATCGACTCACCACCAGATATCCCGATCTTGCACTCAGAGTCACCAGAGGTTTTGCGTACATCCGATGCCACGATCGAGATTTCGTTATCAAAAACCACAAGATTGCACATCCACCGACATTCCGTCGGTTCTGGACCTCGAATAGCCGTAAGATCTACGAATGCCGCAATCCGATCCTTCAACTGCACCTTCCTGCCACCGATGAAGAGTATGATCCACTCAACGGCAACTTCACAGAGGAGATTTTTGTTGCTCCTGTCAATCTCCTCTGGTCGTTCGTCCCAAAACACCAACCTCAGTACAATGAATTCCCACTTGGATCAAGTCAGCGCACAACATGGATTCAGGCTCTTTACCACAGCACCCTGTTCAACATGAATCCTTTCAGCCATGTGTATATCCGACCTCGCTTCTACAGTCTTGAGATCCTTGACAACCCTGCCATTGAGGCTGTGATCCAGTACAAATGGTGAGTATTCATGACGATCCTACTATCCTATGTACCCCGATGTTCAATGAATACCCCGCTGTGCTGACATTGTGGATACTTTCTTCTCTTCTAGGAACACATTTGTGTATGCAATCTGGATGGTTCGCTTTGCGTCACAGTGTGTCTACACTCTTCTCATTCTGAGTGGTGCTCTGATGCAGGTCTACTGCCAAGAGAAGGGTCCTCTCCTTGGAGTATTCTCGGCAATCATTTTCCTCTCATGTGTATTTCTCTGGCTCGAGCTCCTTCAATGGCGAGAGAGTCGGTATTATATCCAGCTTGAAATGGATGAGGATAGAAAGGAGGAAGAAGGAAGAGAAAAAGAGGAAGAAGAACTGAGAAAATTGGAAGATGAAAGGGAATCAATGTTGGGATTAGGAGGACCCTGGGAATTAGATGAGAAAGTGGGGGAAGGGAGAGATGGTGATGAAGAAGAGGAAGACAGAGATGATGGAGAGGGGGAGGAAGAAGGCAGAGATGAGGGAGAGGAGGAAGACGGTGAAGGTGAAGAAAACGGAGAAGAGAGGGAAGATGGAGAAGATGGAGAAAGTGGAGAAGGAGGGAGAGTATTAAAAGAGCCGACAGGAGTTGAAGACAGCTCCTTAGACTGGCTGAAAGAAATCGAAAAAGAATTGAAGGAACCAAATAATCACGAGGATAGTCAGGAAATGGAAGTAGCAAAGGGAAATGGTAGCTACTACTTGGCAAAAATCACTCAGTGGATCTCGAGAATGCAATCAATGAAACCAAGAATGGGCGAAAGGATCCCTAGAAAGGTCCAGTTGGATGCTCAGAGATCTAGGTCTCCATATTTCAGGTATGTCCAATGATGTGGACATGCTTCGTGATTGTATCAAGCAACATTGTGCAGGTGTAATCACTTTCTTTTCCTGATACCCAACCCCTCTCATATTTTGGAATAGATCCCCTTACAACCTTCTAGATCTGGTCACTTACTCCTACCCTCTCGCCACAAGTATCCACCAGATTGTCAACATTCTGAATGCGGATCCACAAGTCGTGACTGCCGACTACAGCTTCAGTGTTGTGTTTGTGTTCCTGCACCTGGTATGCGGATCAAGAGTGACATGGTGGCGAAGCGACATCCGAGTACTTTATCCATGAGCCACACTATGAATGTACTTTGGTTGTTCCACTAAAAATCTCTCCCGCTCCTAACTCACTCTCATAGCTGGCTGAGCTCCGAGTGAGCGAGACTATATGCAAGTACATCACCATTGTGTTTGGTGTCCTTCGTGAGATCAAGGTGTTCTTTGTGGTACTTGCAACCAGTACGATCTTCTTTACGATTGCCATTGTCCATGTCATCCATGGAGCTGTAGTTTCCACAAATGATCCAACTAGTGCCAAACTGCCAAAGAACTTTCTTGGAGCCATCAGCACTGTTTACTTGATGATGGTAAGGTCTTGGTATCCTCTTATTCGTGACTGAGATGACAATGTTACTTATTGACTATTGGTGGATTCAGTTGCTAGCCTAGTAGCACGTTTCTAACTGCAGCCCATGTGCTTGACTGATAGGGGGGACGGTTTGATCCTCTGAACAAAGACATGTATGAGGAAGGCGAGAGAGACGGTCAAGGAGTGTACAAGAATGTAGCACTTGTGGCAATGGTGATGGTGTATTTCACATTCTCGTCAATCCTGATGCTCAATGTGTTGATTGGTGAGTTGGAATGATAGTGCGGAGTAAACTCTCTGTGGCTGTATTTGATAGCTCTTGGCAATTTCATTAGCGAGTAGTGGACCATGTGTGCCAGCACCTAGCCGATTTTAACTAACTGGCTTCGACGACCGTGTATTCTTCCTTCAATAGCTCTAATCAACAGTGCATTTGTCAAGGCTGATGACTCTTGGCGACAGGTGTGGCTCGAGAACAGACTCCGATATGTCGAGAGTGCCGAGAACATGTCGTATCACATCCCTGGTAAGTGGCCACATTCCTTTCAGGTCCCAGTCGTGGTTGATACTCGATTCTCTAAAACGACCTGTACTATTGTTGTTCTATCCACATGCTGAAGGCTTCCGTGATACATTCGACTGGTTCCCCAAGATGATCTACTACACGGCGACGTCATACCAAGTAAAGCAGTACTGGCGGCGGATCGAGAAGAAGGATGAGGAAATTCTCATTGAAGATCCACTCGAGAACAATGACAGGAACAATGACGATGGAAAATCTTCTACCAAGGAAGCACCTGAGTCGAAAGTTAAAGCCAATGACAGGGTCAAAGAAGACCCTCATCTTTCAGCACAATTAAGCGGCGTCGAGGACAAACTAGCAGAGAGACTTGATCGACACCAGGAGGACATCAAGGATCACACCAAGGATAAGGATCAAAATGACCATGTGACAGAGCTGCAGGGCAAGATTGCTGAACTGAGAGGTATTACCGAGAAAACTCGGACCGACATGATTGACCTCCGAAAAGCTGTCGACAAGTCGCAGGAAGACATTTCTAAAATGGGACAGAACATACAAACACTGTTGGAATTGCTTGCACAAGGAAGACCGCGCAAAAAACGGAAAGGAGGAGCAAAGAGGAAGGGAGTGTCTGTAGTCAAGTCTACCGCGAAGGGAGACACTAGGGAGGCATGTAGCAGCGATAGGACATAGATGGCTAGTGTCTCATAAGAATGGAAGTTTGGGCCAAACTATAGGAATCAGAGATACATCACTGGATCCCATCTCGTGTCTCTCTTGCTTTCAACAAAGTTCTTTTATTCTTTCATTGTCAAGTCCCATGGTAGTTGAGCTCTTGCCAACTATAACAGTCTACACACAGCTTGCCCAAAACAGCACTCCTTCGAGTTGGGTGGACACAAGTGCCATGCTTCAGGAAGTAGCCATACTCCATCCGTGACAATGCCCAAGCATTCCAAAGGTGGAGAGAGTTGGATCAGATGCAACAACTTGAAGGGAGCCTAAATCAAGCCTGAGGCCATTTGCTGATTTCCACAGCTGCCCATTTTCTTTTTTCCATTGCAATCTCCGTTCTTGAAAGAAATGGTCAGTCCATGAGCCACCCCCAATCAATGCCCTGTCCAGTGTGGATTCTAGTGGTTGCCAAGGGTTGAAAGCAAGAAATGAGTGCAGTGTGAAGATTCGAGAATGGAAATGGGGATAGCCCAAGCTTCACTCTATCTGATTAGCTCATTTTTTGGAGTGAATCCTGGGAGCATGGAAAAGAGTTGTTTGGATCCAATTGGGCTGGAAAGGTACAAACCACATTCCTGCAGGAACAATCAGTCAACTTTCTCTGGAAGGGTGGACAAGGGCGGAGCTAACCAAGATTCAAGGGCGAAGAATGCACACAGAAAGAAGCGAGCAATGATGTCCACCTTTTGGCATCAATTGTTGCTTCTCCTTCTTCTTCTTCTTCTTCCCTGCATTGTCTCTTCTTCATCAACCCTGCATTGCTTCCCCTTGTCCCATTCCAAGAAGGAAAATGGCTACGATTCCTCTTTTGACACCTCTCAAGTTTGAGGAAACCGTAGTCACTATCGAACACGCCTCAGCAGAGTCAACCGAAAGTCTGGAGACCAGCAGCAGCAGCACAGTATACCAATTGGCCATTGCAGGCGACAGTCTCACTGGGACAGCCGGCCAAGCCGTTTTGGATGTGAGAGAGGCATCCACTGTTAGTCAAGGGGACACATCCAGCACCTCAACGGAGACTCGACTGGATTCTGGCATCACAGAAATAGTGAGAATCGAGTCACATGAGGCCCACAAAGACTTGGTCGAGGGTAGCAATCCTCAGTCGACTCAACGTGCCAACGTGAAACCAAGGGTACCACCATTCACAACAATCAAAGAGTATGAGATTCAGATGCGAAAAGACCTCAAGACCCCTGCCCCTGGTATGTGATGTGGAGTGATTCCTCGGACTATCTTCAGTAACATGATTGACTTTTGTTCTCAACACAGACACTGACTCGTATCTCAAGACCATGGTCCTGTGCGACTTTTCCATTGTGGTCCTTATTTTGTAGGACAGAGCAAGTGAGTATCGCATTTTGCATGGTTTGAGCAGAATTGCATTGGATCACCATTCACTCCAGCCTAACCTTTACTAAAATGGGATTTATAGGAGCTATTCGCCTCCGATTCCTGTGCGGGATCGCCTTGAGGTAAGCTATAATTGATCTCAAATAAGCTGATCTTCGTATTGTGAGACGACACACTAAAGAACTATGGTATGCACAACGACAGCTTAGAGTTGAAGAAATGGATAATTCAGTGCAGCTTCGAGTACCGCATTATTTAGTACTCTGCTTTATGATCGATCAGAATGCTGAGAGTATCGACTACTTTTATTTCAACGAGCAGGTAAGGTGTATATGAGAAAGCTAATTTGTCAATGATCAATGCTTGTGTCTCCTTCTGCAGTTTAACATGGTTGTATTCTGAGAGTAGAGGATCAATCTAGGTCCCCTTTTCAAGCCAGGTGAGTAGAACTAGAAAAAAAGAACACCATGTCATTTGCTTGTAATCTGACGGTACTCTGTTCAAACTACTCTAACCTACTATGACCGCTCCTGATAGAAGAAGTCCGTTTTGTCAGATTGCTGTTACGATATCAGGTTACACTGGAGGATCTCGTTTTGAAGATATATCACAAGGGCCGCTCACTCTCTGGATACCTGTTAGTCTGCTATGTAGAGCTGAGCCAGAGTCCGCCAAGTGATGATTCGTATGGTATGTCGTATGATTCAAAAAGAGGGCGGCTTCCGAACACCGTTTCCACGAGGCTCTAATCAGATACAACTTGACTCGATGATGTGTTGATAGATTGTATCTTTCCTCAGATTCCTTCGCCAGCGAAAGCATTCCACATCCGACACAGCCTCAGCAACGACTTGAATGACGCACAGATCCCAGCGACAATTAAGAAGATCGCAATCTCAGCCTCAAGATCTCATGCTGCAACCCTCTCGTATGTCGGAGATATTATATTCCTTGATCTCTGGGATCTAGAACCACAGGAAACCACTTCCAGTGTCATTTATCCATACCAACATACAGTTTCTACTGCGCACATCCCTCTCAACATTGACTTCAAGTTTCTCGATGACTTTGATCTGCAGTTGTCGTGGAATGGGTCTCAGGTTGTCATCCACAAGACAGTCCAATCGCATCCAGGGATGCTTCATGTCTTCGAGTTCTCTGGATTTACTAGTCAACAAAAGTCTGAGGGTCAGCAAACACCTCAACCACTTCGACCCTCAAATCGCCACATTCGCTGCTCCAAGCTGCAGAAGTTCAGTGGGAAAGCAATGTTTACCAATATCTCTACACCTCGATGGAGCGATGCATCCGAGAGATTTGTAGCTTGTGACCTGCAGGAATTTAGTGTTTACAAGGTCGTGGGCCTATGGGAGATACTCTTACATGTCACCACTCAGCGGCTTCCAAGCGAAATTCAAGATAGACATTGGATACAGAAAACATGGATCACATTTGCAGCTGCAGAAGACACATTTGTATTACAGATGTCACCTTACCAGGTCTCAATCTGGGATCTAGTCATTGGAAAGCCAAAACACATCATTGACACAACGAGGGTGATTACAGGACTCTTCCTTTCATCAACGGGAAAGACCTTGATAATTGCCACGGAGGGGACTCAGCTCTTGTATTCGACAGTATCTGGGGTTCTCTTTCAGAGGCTTCATAAAACATCTGAGGTATGGAATGAATACCTCAGAAGAATCAAGGACAACCCTGATTTTAATATCAATATATTGCCATCCGACCGGTTTATTGCCTTTCCAGGAGGTATAGCTCAGTCAAAGAAGGAAACATTCCCTATGGTATATTCGGAACTCTCAAGACATAGTTTCGATGTCAAAGAAAAGCTTGATATTGACATCATCAAGTCAGCTATGGTGGTACACACTAGCGGATCAAATTTTGAGTTTACCTGTCTGGAGGATTTACAAACACTCGCTCAAGCTGAGCCTCAGTGCAATCCTGAATGCGAATCAAACCTCAGTGATATTCCTGCGATTGAATACGATACGAAGATGTACTACCCTGGAGGGTCATTTGTGGTCCATGCAACAGGTATTCCGAATGATTATGGGCATAACTGGAGGAGACTGACAATGGATATCCATTTTACTGATGGCGAATCACGTCAGTACTGTTGGGTGGCATCCAAGTGCTATCTCCATGAGGGCTCGTCTCAACTCATAATGGTGAAAAGGATTGGCTTTTTACTAAAGTTCTTACTCTGGAGACTCCCACAGTCATCACCAGAGAAAATCAAACTACTCTATTGCTGGGAAGTGAATGGCGAAACCCAAGTACCTCAACTGAGCGCATGCTCCCACGGAGGTAACCTGACCTTCAGCAGAGATGCATATTCAAGTCGGATATTTCGAGGCATATCATTCGAACCTGATCGGTTTACACTACTGGAGGCTACGAAGCTGGTTAGGATGTTACACCGTATGGGTATCGATTACGAGCACGAGTGCCATATAGTGTTGAACGAAAAGCTCGAATATCTTCGATATTTTGTCAACTACTTCCCTCTCCCTACCAATTGCTCAATGTCTTTGATATCGGGAGTCTGCAATGAGTGGGATAGAGATATTCACAACATATTCAAAATGGTCTTGTGGAGACTGCTCCAAAATGACCCCACTAACTTCACCAATGTCTGGATTCCTTTGAGAACGTACTTACCCGGGTCAAATCCTGTCGGGAGCATTCTTCACAAGGCCAAGACCGATCCAACAGCAATAGAGATGGCAAGAATCTTGATCGACTACTGTCTTGACAAAGCCAAGACACTAAACGACATAGCTTTTATCCTGTACTTACTTGAGTGTGTGGATCAACTCACCGTCAGACATCCCGATCTAGCACTCCGAGTCACCAGAGGCTTTGCGTACATCCGATGCCATGATCGAGATTTCGTTATCAAATACCACAAGATTGCACATCCGCCAACACTCCATCGGTTCTGGACCCCGAATAACCGCAAGATCTACGAATACCAGAATCCGATTCTTCAGTTGCACCTTTTTGGTGAGAATAATGATCCACTTAACGACAACTTCACAGAGGAGATTTTTGTTGCTCCTGTTAATCTTCCCTGGTCGTTCGTCTCAAAACACCAATCTCAGTGCGACGAGTTCCCATTTGGATCAAATCAGCGTACAACATGGATTCAGGCTCTTTACCACAGCACCCTGTTCAACATGAATCCTTTCAGCCATGTGTATATCCGACCTCGCTTCTACAGTCTCGAGATCCTTGACAATCCTGCCATTGAGGCTGTGATCCAGTACAAATGGTGAGTATTCATGACGATCCTACTATCCTATGTACCCCGATGTTCAGTGAATACCCCGCTGTACTGACATTGTGGATACTTTATTTTATTCTAGGAACACATTTGTGTATGCAATCTGGATGATTCGCTTTGTATCACAGTGTGTCTACACTCTCCTCATTCTGAGTGGTGCTCTGATGCAGGTCTACTACCAAGAGAAGGGTCCTCTCCTTGGAGTATTCTCGGCAATCATTTTCCTCTCATGTGTATTTCTCTGGCTCGAGCTCCTTCAATGGCGAGAGAGCCGGTATTATACCCAGTCAGATTTGAATGAAGGTAAATGGAGGGAGCATACGAAAAGAGGAAGAGGAATATGAAGAGGAACAAGAATATGAAGACGAGGAACATTACGGGGAGAAAATAAGAAGTAAAGTGGTGGCTACTACCGTGTAAATGTCACTCAATGGATCTCGAGTATACAATCGATGATAGGAAGAATCCAGTTGGATACCCAGAGATCCAGGTCTCCATATTTCAGGTATGTCCGATGATGTGGCTATGCTTCATGATTGTATCAAGCAACATTGTGCAGGTGTAATCATTTTTCCTGATATTCAATCCCTCTCATATTTTGGAATAGATCCCCTTACAACCTTCTAGATCTGGTCACTTACTCCTACCCTCTCGCCACAAGTATCCACCAGATTGTCAACATTCTGAATGCGGATCCACAAGTCGTAACTTCCGACTACAGCTTCAGTGTTGTGTTTGTGTTTCTGCACCTGGTATGCGGATCAAGAATGTCATGATGGCAAAACGACATCCGAGTACTTCGACCATGGGCCACGTTATGGATGTACTTAGATTGCTCCACTAACACACACACACACACTCTCTCTCTCTCTCTCTCTCTCTCTCTCTCTCTCTCTCTCTCTCTCTCTCTCTCTCTCTCTCTCTCTCTCTCTCTCTCTCTCACACACACATAGCTGGCTGAGCTCCGAGTAAGTGAGACCGTGTGCAAGTACATCACCATTGTGTTTGGAATCCTCCGTGAGATCAAGGTGTTCTTTGTAGTACTTGCAACCAGTACCATCTTCTTTACGATTGCTATTGTCCATGTCATCCATGGAACTGTGGTTTCCACAAAGGAATCAACTAGTGCCAAACTGCCAAAGAACTTTCTTGGAGCCATCAGCACTGTTTACTTGATGATGGTAAGGTCTTGGTATCCTCTTATTCGTGACTGAGATGACAATGTTACTTATTGACTATTGGTGGATTCAGTTGCTGGCCTAGTAGCACGTTTCTAACTGCAGCTCATGTGCTTGACTGATAGGGGGGACGGTTTGACCCTCTGAACAAAGACATGTATGAGGAAGGCCAGGGAGACGGTCAAGGAGTGTACAAGAATGTAGCACTTGTGGCAATGGTGATGGTGTATTTCACATTCTCGTCAATCCTGATGCTCAATGTGCTGATTGGTGAGTTGGAATGATAGTGCGGAGTAAACTCTCTGTGGCTGTATTTGATAGCTCTTGACAGATTCATTAGTGAGTAGCGGACTATGTGTGCCTGCACCTAGCCGATTTTAACTGAATAGCTTCGACGGCCGTGTTTTCTTCCTACAATAGCTCTAATCAACAGTGCATTTGTCAAGGCTGATGACTCTTGGCGACAGGTATGGCTCGAGAACAGACTCCGATATGTCGAGAGTGCTGAGAACATGACATATCACATCCCTGGTAAGTAGCCTAGATCTCATTGGTATTACTGGTATGTTTGCCTAGGGATGGAGGTAATTAGAGTGTGCTAATGATTGATCTGACATTCAATGCCTCCAATTTGATCTTTGTGTGCCCTGAGAAAAGGCTTTCGCGAGACTTTCGACTGGTTCCCTCGAATAATCTACTACACAGCGACTCCTTACCAAGTAATGCAGTACGAGCGAAGAATTGCCAGGAAGGATGAAGATGTTCTCTTTGGAGACGAGCAGTCCAAACAACACCCAGATCCAAGAGGCAATAACAGTACCCCAGTTTCTGATGGGCAATCGAGGCTTGTGTCAGAAATGAAGGAGGTCCAGTCCAAGATTGCCCAACAGTCTGAAGCGCATCACCTGCAGCTATCTATGGTCGTGGCACAACAGAGTCAGCAGATTACGGAGCTTCAGGTAGCTCTAAGCAAGTCTCAGGAAGTCTTTAACGAAATGAGGGCGGAGAATCTAGAATTGAAGAAGGGAATCGTTGATTTGACTAGCAATGTGAAGGCAATCCTTGATCCCAATCCCGGACCTAGAAGAAAAACAGCAAGGCTAGTAGTCTCGAGTGAAAGGAGTGTCGGAGTAAAACTTTATGTCAAGGATATGACTTGAGAGTCATATGGATCAATGAAACCAGGTGCCTTTTTTTTTTTTTTTTTTTTTTTAGGGAGAGAAAACAATGCAAGAGAGATAGTAAGAAACGGTCCAACAGGATACCAACAAAATCAGACTCCACTCCTAGTCACCCACATGCCTCATTGAACATTCCACCTCACCCCACCCCCCTTTCCCCCAAGAGAGCACCTCCTCTTCCCCTGCTTAGAGTTTGCATTTTTCTAGCTCTTTCAGTTAAAGTTTGAAAAAACGTGTCTGTAAGCTCATGTGTGTATGTTTGTGTGTGTATCTGTGTGTGTGTCGTGTTGCAGAGAGAGCTGTTCGCTTGGACAAAAACCTGCAAAAAACAATTGCCCTTTTAGACTTTCAGTTACAGAGGGCACGCACTTTCTCAAGGTTGACACTCTTTGGAAAGGAGAAGGGGGAGTGGTAGAGAAGAGGATAGTGCATCTCAGGACGAACAAGCAGAGGGAGACCTCTTTTCTTCTCTTTTCTTTTCTTTTCTTTTTTTTTACTCATCCTCTATCTCCTTTCTCATCTTTGGGATGCCGAAACATGTCTCCACCCCCCTCCCACCTCACCCCCTCTCCTTTGCCATCGATGGTGCAATTTGCTTTGGTGACGGCATGTCTCTCTTTTCACTCCTTTGTACACTTTCCTCCTTTCCCCCCTTCTTTCCGGTTCAGATCGTTGATACCCGTTCTTTTGGATCGCGCAGGAATGTTGAGCAACTTCCATTTTTTTTTTCTTCAAAAGGAGGAGGTGGGAGGAAGGCTATCGTCATACCTAATGTTTTGACCTCAAAACACATGGAGAGTTCCAGGTTTGTACAAAAGGGTTGGTTCCTCTCCCATCTGCAACATGCAACGAGGAGGAAGAGAGAGTCTTTGATGTAAACAGAAAAGAGAGAGAGAGAGAGAGAGAACAGTTTACAGCGACAACAACAACAAAAAAAAATCGTCCCAAAACCTTACTTGTCCACGCATGGCATGGCACCATGGTTGCATGCATGCCACTATCCCTCCCTCCAACAACGTTCTTTTTTTCTTTTTTCTTTGTGATACATCCGTACAAAGAAAGAGTGTAAAAAAAATCGTGTGTGAGTGAGAGTGAGAGAGGCAAGAGAGCATTGAGCGCGCTGAGTGTAGAGTAGATGCACTTGGAGAGAAGAGAGAAGAGGTTTAGAGAGAGAAAGGCCACGCGGGCTTGAGACTCTTCTTCTCTCGCTCTCGGTCAGGTTCGGGTCCAATGCCTCTTTCCATCCCGTCCGTTCCCGCGTACAGCAGGCTAGTGCAGGAGAAAAAGAGTTGGTGGTAACACCTTTTTGACTCCCTTTTTCCTTCCTTCCTTCCTTCTTTCCTTTCTCCCCTTGCACCTGTTGTCTTTTGTGTGGTGCATATATGTCGTAACATGTGTACCTGCTGCGGGATCACTGCAGCCCGTCAGAGAGAGGGAAAGGGAGAAGGGAGGGGCACAGGGCGTGCAAGTCCAGCAAAAAAACACACACACACACACAGAAAAACGTGGGAGATGCAAATAGAAAGAGGGTTTAACACGTTCAACGAAGCAGGAACGTGGAGGAAAAGAGGTCCAGAAGGAGAGGGAGAAAGAGAAAGAGAGAGAGAGAGGGAGAGAGAGAGGGAGAGAGAGAGAAGGAGAAAAAGGATTTGGGGGGAAAAGGGGGAGGGGTAAGGAAGGAAGAGCAAGGTTCCGAGGTATTGGGTTTCCACCAGCACCCCTATCTCTCTCCCACTCTTTCTCTCTTTTTGGGGGGAGAGGTAGAAAAAAGCTAACCATGTGAGTCGTTCCTGTGTGTGTGCGTATCGTGCAAGTATGCGAGCCTTTTTTTTTTTTTATGCCAGACTAACTACCCCGATTTCCGACTCCATCTCCAAGTAACATTTGCCACACATGCCATAGAAAAAGGAGACCGAGGCCCAGCTTTTTGACCGTTGGGGTCTCCACAGGAACAGAAACACAGGAGTAGAAGTAGGAGGGAAAAAAAAAGATAATGTCGATGGCTTCTGAAAATTCATTGGCGCCCAATCTAGACGACTTTTTTTTTTTTTCCACACTGCCAACAGAAATGTCGGCGCTTATCTCGTTGTCCATCTCTACGCAGAATCTCGAGAGAGAAAAAGAAAAAAGGGAGGAGGAGGAGGAGGAGGAGGAGGACCGTGGAGCGTCTGTGTCTATCTGTTTATGTGAGAGCAAAAAAGAAAGAGAAGAGTACCTGCGTCGATCTCGTCTGTTCCCTTTATTCTTGATAATCCTTGCTTTCGCATCTCTTTTGCAAAAAAAAACAAAAAAAAAAAAATGAGCCTCCTTTTTTGTAGTACACCGAGACCTGTTGCAACAGGTTCTTTGACAGTCTGCTTGTGCCTTCTCCCTAGCTGTCTTTTTTTCTTTATTGTCTACTGCTACTGTCCTTTAGCTGGGCTGCCTTGCAATCGCCTCCCTTGCTCAATGACTCCCCTCTCTCTCCTCAAACCTGCGAAAAGAAAAAAAAAAAAAAAAAAAGCTTTTGGCGGAGTTTTTTTTATTTCGTGTGTGTTGTGTGTGTGCGTATGTTTTTCTTTGTTTGACGTAATAGATCCACGCTGAACGACCAGCAGATGTGGTTTGTTAACTCCCCCCCTCTTTTTTTCTCTCCTTCGAGGGAAAGACATAATCGATGGGCAAGATAGAAACTTTCTGCTGCCTTGTCCTTTCGCCCTGGGTCGCGACCGTCAGGCATATTTGATAGGAAAGAAGGAGAGAGAGAGAGAGAGAGAGAGAGACTGGAGGAAGGCAAAAAGCGGGTGAAAAAAATAAAAAAAAATAACAAATATGCCATGCCAAACACTCATGAACGTGACCCCCTTCCTTTCTTCTTCTTTGTCATGCATTTTTTTTTTCAATGCGCATCAAAGACCTGTCTGTCCACTGCCACTCAATTGGTATCTAGTACGTAGAAGAGATGAGAGAGTGCCCCAGGTCTGTAAACGTTATTTTTATATAAAATAAAAAAAAAAAAAAAGAAGGCTTGAGATGCATGGCGGTACACAGCTGGATTACATCTGATGCTCTGCTGTTTCTATACAGTCCTCTCTCTCTCTCTTTTTTTTTGAACATCCTGTTCTTCTCCTTTACCTTTTGGTCCTGCGCCCAGTTCCACGTTGTCCACCCTTTTTTAGCGCGGAACGTGGAGGGAGGGAGTAGAGTACAGGCTTGGTTGGCCAGGGCGTCCTTTTTCTTCTTCTTCTTCTTCTTTTTCTTTCTCTAACAGCTCTCCGTTGGGGTCTATCCACGCAAGATCGTTATCTTTTTAAAAAGCAGGTCCAGAGTCATTAACAAGAGGGGTGGGGGAGAGGGGGCAGTGGGCGCAGGGGGCGCAGGGGCGCGACCGTCCCTGGCGGCAAGTGTGGAGGAGGGCACGATTCTGATAGGGCGGCGGAGGGGGAAACCCAACGGCCTCGGGCCAAAGAGGTAAGGGATCGGCGATAGTGAGAATATGAGTGTGTGTGTGTGTGAAGGGGGAGGGGGAGAGAGTCTGAGAGTGATGAGAGAGAGAGAGAGAGAGAGAGAGAGAGGGGGTTTTTGACGTGTCTGTTCTGCTCTCACTCGCTCCTTCTATCTTTCCTTCTCTACTTGCTCTATTTCTTTTTCTTTCTCTCTTCAACTGCCGCGTCGTCTCCACACATGTGTCTCGCCAGAGTAGAGTATATCGAGGCCCGTTATCGTGAGCTCCCCTGATGAAGGGTTGGCTCTCGCTGGTGGCGGGCCGGGGTGATGCATGGCGGGGGGTCCAAGAGATGCAGACGGGAACACGGATGGACTTTATTGGGGAGACGAACACATGGCCGAAGAGGAAACCACAGACCAGGCTCGAGGCCAGGCACACAACACGCCATCGAGGCTCGAGATCCCGCATGATAAGGGGCGGACGAGGTTTTTTTTTTTTTGCTGTTTGCTGTTTGCTGTTTCTCCGTCTCGGTTGTATTCACGTTTGGAGAGGGCAAGCGTGCAATGGAGGAGAAATGCGGGGCTGAAGCATAATAAAGTTCAACGATCCCATAAAAAAAAATAAAAAAAAAAGAAAAGAGAAAAAATTGTGGAGGAGCAAAGGAAGAGAGGGACCGAAAGAGATCGAAGCGTGGCTCTCCATCTAGATGCAGGTCGACTTTGCTGCTCGCTCGTCTTCCTCCCCTGACGCCTTTACTCTTTCCTCGTTGCCACGCCGTGCAAGATGATGGAGAAAACTGGTAGAAAGGGGAGGGAGAGAGAATTGGTAATTGCTGGCACTGGATTGGCAGAGAGAGACCAGGAACCAGCCTGTGGTTGTCTACATTGGCACAACCATCGAAAAGGATAGGGCGTGGAGGAGAGAGAGAGAGTCGAGGCTTGGAGAGAGAGAGAGAAAGAGTCAGACAAGACAGGACCGGGCAGAGACTGGACAGGAGACCGGACTGGGCTTTGTTCAATGCGGCGGAATAGCTTCTGCTGACTTTGAATTCCTCCTCTCCCCTCCCTCCTTCTCTCTCACACTCTCTTACTCTCTCCTACTCACTCTCTTACTCTTTACTCTTCCGGTCTATCTGCGCACCTGTTGCGCATTCCTTCACGATTGTGAACACATATCTCTCTTTTTTCTCTTCTTCTTCTCTCCCTTCTTCCCCCCTCCCCAAAAAAACCTCTCCTTGTCTTTAATGGAGAATGTGCACTTTGGGCGGCAGCACTGGGACGGGGTACTCTCAACTGGACCCTGCGAAAACGACCCATGTGCAAAGAAGAAAAAGAAAGGGATAGAGGAACAAATCGATTGCATCTGAAAATATCCTATCAACGAGAGTGGGAAAATAAGGATTACTAGAGTTAGAAAAAAAAAAAAAAAAAAAAAAAAAAAGAGGGATGTATCTTTCTCGTCTACTCTTTTTGTTCTCTTTCTCTTTCTCTCTCTCTCTTTCCCAAGTCCGAACCCCGCACGATCCTATAAAGAGCCGTGTCAATGTTGAAATTTTTCAAGTGTCGGAACCATAGTAGCCGAAACGGCTACGTATCTCCCCGGCGGTACCCTCATCCCACCTCTCTCTCGCCTCGAAAGGGAAGCTAGGACAGCATCGCCCAATTTCAACCAAGCCGAATGGCCCCAACTCTCTCTCTCTCTCTCTCTCTTTCCTTTGTCTCTGTTCCGTTTCCCCACGGTCCCTGCGTCTTACCTTTTTTATATTTTCTCAGCTACGACCATCAAAGACAAGAAAATAGGCGTGTGTTTTTCACTCTTCTAAAAAAAAACAAAAAGAGAGAGAGAGAGATGAGAGAGACTGGGCTGCAACTTCTACAGAACTATGGCGTCTGCGCTGGGGAGGGAGGAGAGAGTACTTTGTGGGAGAGAAAGAGGCATCCAGGCGCGCTCGTGCCTCTTCACCCATCACTCATTCTTCTCCTAGGGAACAACAAACAGCCTGGGCAAAGATTTCAGCCCGTGTTGTGACAATGGCCACTCATAGCGCCATTTTTATTGTCGTGGTCCAAAAAAAAATGCCTGGGTCAAGCGATTCGTAAAGTGAGTGTGTTGTAGGTGTGTGCGTGTGTACAAAACGGAACAGGGCTCTAAAACTACTAAGGAGAATGGTGAGATAGTAGTACTGTAGACAGGAGAGGAAGAGGGAAAAGGGAGCATTGACCCCACACAAAAGAACCAAAAAAAAAAAAAAAAAAAAAAAAAAAAAAAGCCAGCTGCTTGGAAATTTGTTCCTGTGTTCGCAATGCTCATGCATTGAACCCTTTGTATTTTGAACAAGGGTTCTCTCCCTTCGTCTCTCTCTTTCTCTTTTCATGACAGCGAGAACAGCGGCAACAATAGCTACGTAGCCAAGAAGAAGTAGGAAGAAGGGGTGACTCTTTTTTTTTTTTTTTCTTCACTCTCGCCTGTTTGAGCTCGTTGACCTTGTTGTATGTGGTCCGTTATCAACAAACAAAGCATCGCTGTTTTTTCCCTTATCATCATAGACCAGATTGTAGTCGTCCACCCTGCTGAACATGCGTGGAGGAGACAGAAAGAAAGAAAGAAAAGTTGGACGCATAAACGAGGAGACAATGGAGAAGGGGGGGGGGAGATAGAGAAGTGGGAGGGTCACAATAAAAAGAACGGCATGCGTGTGCCTCGCGCTCTTGCGTATGTATGTATGTGTGTGGAGAGAAGGTAAAGGGAGACAGGCAGAAGGGGAGAGAGACAGAGGAAGAAGAGTCAGCACACGATGGACAGAAGGGGTGGGCTGAAAAGGATGAACTTGGCTTGTGCGCGCGCGCATGTCACAGAACAGGTTTTTTTTTTTTTTTCAGACAGCAGCAACAGAGACCATGGCGAAGCTTCCCCCCTCACTGCTCCTTTTCTCCACATGCAACCAAAAAGAAGTCGCCGCCCTTCACACTTGTTACTGTTTCCTCCTTGGTTAGGTAGGGTCTTGGGCGACGGAAGGGGAGAGAGACGGTCGTCTTGAGAGGAAAAAGTCAGAGAAAGAGCAACTCACATCTAGGAAGAACTAGGCGCAGCTTGGCAGAGCTGCACGAGGATGAACGACGCGTCGCGATCAACGTTACTATGGTGCGAGGCCCGACGAGGCAGCTGAGCCAGGCAGGGGCGCTACTCCTCGCAAGCGCGTGAAAGCGATAGGACAGACTAAACATGCGGGTCTTTTGGGTCTGGAGGCCGTCTTATCAACGATGGTGTCTGTGTTTCCTGTTTGGTCAGATACAGGTGTGTACAGTATGTGTGTGTGAATGTGTGTATGTTGTGTGTATGTGTGTGTGCCCCGTGCGCTTGCATGACCAAAGGGGATCGATCCCCTCCACACACGGGTAGGGCGACTCTGAACCGCCCTTTCTTCTCAATGGTCTCTCTCTCTCTCTCTCCATTCTCGCCTTGCCATGTCTCCCCTTCCCCCTCCCCCCCCACCTCTTTCGTTATGCCTCTTCATTGGGTCTTTGTTCGCTATCCAAGGGAAAAAAAAGATACGCTACCCTGGATCGGGTTCTTGGCAGCAAATGCTCTCTTTCTCGTCCTCAGTCTCTGTCGCTCCACCTCCCTTCCTCACATCCGCACCCCCTTCTCATGCCCTTGTTACCCCTGAGAGTTCATTTCCACATTGGTCCTTTTGTTCATTCTTCAGACGCACAGGGCATGCGGGGAGGGAGAGAGGGATGGGGAGGCAAGTAGGAGTAAGAGAGGAGGGGTGGGAGAAGTGGAAAGAAGTGGAGTGGAGGAGGGGAGGGAGTGTTTCTGGTACTGCGCCAGAACCCGGCCCAGCAAAGGATTTGAGCGTTATCTATTATTTTCTTTTTATTATCGTTGTTGTTGTTGCTATTATTGTTGTTGGTAATAGAGAAAGGAATAAAAAGAGGTACATTAGAGTGATAGTGTAGACGGGTAGTCTAGCTGACTCACGGAGCATAGTCGAGACACAGTCGGTCGACCACGGTGTTCTGGAAGGCATGAAGAGTAATAGATAGACAGATACAGATAGAGAAGAGAAAGGAAGAGAGGGAGAGATGCGGAGTTGGATCTGGATGGGGATGAGTCCGTCGGGTTCTTCCTATTCAGCAGAGCAAAGGACACAGAAAAGGGAATAGAAGGGAATAGGGAATTCAGTCCCCCCCTTTCTTTCGTTCCATCCAATCTCTCTCTCTCTCTCTCTCTCTCTGTCCGTCTGTCTCCTGTATCTCTCCACACTTTTTTACTCTCTGTCCATTGAGAGAGAGAGAGAGAGAAAGAGGACCTCTTTGCATGTGAAAGAGACATCCTGGAAGCAATTGGACTCGACAAGAAAGAAAGAAAGAAAGAAAGAAAGAAAGAAAGAAAGAGAAAGAAGACTCCCGCTCTATTCTTGGACGGGTGGATAGCTACGGTTTTTGTCAGTGGACGGGCCAGGGGCGAAAGTAGGTTGCATCGCATCGTTACCATGACCCCACTCTCCCTGCGACCTCCACCGTCATTGTCCTCACAAAATGTATCTGGAAGACACACACACACACAGAGTGACATGTTTAAACACACACACAAACACACAAACAGACAAACAGACAGACACGCAACACTTTCTGAGATTGACTACAACTACGAGTTTCTTTTTTCGGGATGCCGTGGAGAAGCAAGAGAATCGGCAGAGAGAGAAAGAGAGAGTTCAGTGGTGGAGGTTAAATGGTCTCGGACCTTGTTCCTCCTCCGCTTCGGGAGCTATGGGTGGGTATTGATAAATGGGTGCGTAGAGAGCGAGTGAGTGAATGAGCGAGTGAGCGAGTGGATAGGTAGAAGAGAGCGATCGGAATCAGGTCCCCAGTTATTTCACTAGATGGATATGGATGGACTATTGCGCACTGTTATCGCCGTGCACGCTCTCCTCTCCTTTGTTCTCTCCCTCCACATCCACACATATGCACATGGTCGTGACATTGGTATTTCGATATCAACGAGGCGGAGCAGGGAAGGGGAAGAGGGGTGAGGGAGGGATAAGAGATGGGGCAATGAAAAAGCATGCGCTTGTCTAGTTATCAGGCGAGGAATGGGGGAGAGAGAGGAAGAGAGAGGAAGAGAGAGGAAAGAAGAGCAAAAGGGCCGCTTTTCCCCCACAGTCTGGATGAGAAGACAAAGACGGTCAAAATTGTCCGTGTCTTTCCTCTCGGCCCTCCAGAGCGCATCGAGGGAGGTAGAAGAGACCCTTCCCCCCAGCTGCTGGTGACCGATAACGGCTTTCTTCGTTTGGACCTGATAACAAAAAACTTGGCCCGGTCTGGCCTGGCCTTGGTCTTTGTAGAGATGAAGGTTAGAGGAGAGTGAATGAGAGGTGGAGGTAGAGAGGGAGCCGAGCCATCGATGGATTGGAGAGATCGATGCAAGAAGATAACGCGCCCACAAGGGAGCAAGTAAGAGAGGGAGAGAGAAAGAGAGAGAGAGAGAGAGAGGGAAGGAGAAAGGAACATCTGTGGAGTTTCAATGCGAGGCTCGCTCGACAAAGGTCAAGGCAAGGGGTAGGTGGAGAGGTTTCCTGCCCGCCCATGCTTGGACGCGAATGTGGATCGCCAAGGATTGACCAAAGGGAGGTGGAAGCGGTGCTTGCACTTTTGTGGGGCATTAAGGAGCCGTGACCGTGATCACCACCATGGCATGACCTGGTGTGGAGAGAGAAAGAGAAAGAGAAAGAGAAAGAGAAAGAGAGAGAAGAAAGAGAGAGAGGAAAGAGCCAGGGCGTGTGTGCGTGAGTGTAACCGACGCCTCGGGTGCTACTGACTTGGGGCCATCTGAGGTAGTAACCTGGGTGGAGAAGTGGTGCGTGGAGACGGACACGGCGCTGATTTGCCATAGTCTATCGATTGGGAGGACGGGGCAAAGCCGAGACTGAGGACGGTACCTCTTCTCTCTCTCTCTCTCTCTTCTTTTGCTTGAGCGGGACAAAAAAGCTCTCTCTGACTTGAAAAGGTTGGAGGGGCGGTTAGGCTCCCTTGTGCAGTCGTCGAGCGAGCGGACAGACGATAAGCTCATCATCGTGTGTATAGCGACGGCGAAAAAGACGACATCTTGGCCATGTCATCCAGAGGAATGTGCGCTCTTTTTGGACCCATCTGATTGCAGACAACCCTCCAAGGCGAGATAGTGCCCATATGATTATTACCCATGGGGGGACATTTCTGTCTCTCTCTCTTGCTTTCGTCCAATAGAGTAAAATAAAATAAAATAAAGCAGTGCCCCGACGCAGTGGGTTGGAGCTGTGTGGAAGTGGCAATCGAACCACCAGGGGATCCTGAGCACTAAACTAGCAGGGACAAGGGATTGAGAGAAAGGTGAAAAGGTGGGTGGGTAGTGGAGTTGAAGAGCAAAAGATGTGTGGTGTAAGGGAGGGACGTGTGTGAGCGAGTAAGTGAGTGAGTGAGTGAGTGAGTGAGTGAATGAATGAATGAATGAATGTGTGGGTTAGTCTAGTAAAGAGAAAGAGAGCGTGTGTGTGTGTGGATGAATGGGTGAATGGATGGACAATGACGGCAAAAGAAGGGGCAGCAGAGGCCGTTCACTTTAAACAGGGCACTGATATCAGGCGGGGGCACGCAGACATGCAAATCACGACATGGTCGAGTCTTGTCTTGTCCTGTCTCTCTCTCTCTCTCTTTCTCTCATTCACTCATTCTCACTCTCTCTTTCTCTCACTCTCTCTCCCTCTCTGGCCAGGGCAGTAGCCCAAAAAGTGGTCAAAGGACAGGCGTCTCAGCATCCTAATAGGTATCAGACAGTCAGACAATGGGAAAAAGAGAGAGAGAGAGAGAGAGAGAGAGAGAAAGAAAGAAAGAATGGTTGGTTGGTTGCTGTTGCTGCTGTTGTTGTTGTGTTGAGTTGTGTGTGTTGTCGCCTTTTATGGAATAGAATTCTATCGACGCCTGGATAGTAAACAATCGATATCCACGGATGGGACATAAAAGAGTAAGAGAGTAAGACAGAGAGAAGCAGAGAGAGAAGCACACAGAGAGAGAGAGCTCCTGCAATCACACCATGGGAGAGAGAGAGAGAGAAAATGATGGATATGGATATAATAATGCTGGGATGGACGGATGGCCAGCCAAAAAGAAAAAAAGAAGAGAGACTCTTCTCGACCTGTCTTTTCTCCACGACGCAGGCGGCCGTTCCCTGTCCCAGCTCCCTCACTCACTCACTTGGCTGGTTAGTTGACTAGCAACAAGGATAGCCAAGTGCTATAAAAGCCAGCCCAGATCGGTTCTTCTCCACTCTTTTCTCTCTTTTTCTCTCTTTCTCTCTCTTTCTCTCTCCTCTTGTTTTTCTCTTTGTCTCTGTCTCTCTCTCACTCTTTCTCTCTCTCTCTTACTCTCTTACTCTCGTCTCATCAACTCCTACTCCTCGGTTCTCTCATTCATTCACTCACTCACTCACTTACTCACACACTCACACACACATACACACACTCACACACTCACTCACACTCACTCACTTTCTCTCTCTCCCTCTCAGCCACATCTCGCAGAGGCCCGCTCGCTCGCTCAGGACACCGCGGCGGTTCCTCTCCATCACACGCACTCGGTCAACTACTCCATCCGCCACCAGCATCACTCATTCTTTCTCTCTTTCTCTCTTTCTCTCTCCCTTCCGCCTCCACCACCATCACTACCACCAACATGGCCATCTCGGAAAACTCGTCTGTAAAACACGAGCGTGAAGTAGTACCGCGCCCATACGAATGCCACCTCTGCGACAAGTCCTTCTTCCGTCTCGAGCACCAGACTCGCCACATCCGCACCCACACTGGCGAAAAACCTCACCCCTGCGACTTTCCCAACTGCGACAAACGCTTCTCCCGCTCAGACGAACTCACCCGCCACATGAAGTCGCACACCTCGGCCTGCAAGAGTGGCAACGCCGATATCCTCTCCACCTCTCCTCACCACTATGCCACTTATCAGGAATATCTCCAAGCCCAAGAGTCTGCAGAGTGGGCCCGCAAGCATATCTGTCCTGTCTTTGGTTGTTACAAGTCCTTTACTCGATCTGGACACCTTGCTCGCCACATCCGCTCCCACACCTCTGAGAAACTCTTTGTCTGTCCCGTCGAGACCTGTGGCCTTGGCTTTACACGCTCCGACGCGCTCCGCGAGCACTCCCGATCGCACGGCTCCCGTAACAAGACCCGCAAGTCCAGCAGCAGCAGCAACAACAGCAGCAGCAGCAGCAATGACTCCAAGTCGATCAAGGTCTGCTCCTCCTCTTCCTCCTCCTCAGAGTCCACTCCAAACTCACCCCAGATAAAGAGTTTCTCTGCAACAGAGACACCGATCAGCTCTGCGCGCTCCTCCATGTCGCCTTTCCCCATGTCTCCTACTCTTTCAGAGGCGGACGAGCCTCTCTCTGAATACTCTTCCTGGCCTAGACCCACGCCTTTGCCTGCTGCCTCCTCCGTACCTGGCTCTGCTACCGAGTCTATCTGTAGTCCAGCGCCTCTCCATCATCACAACCATCATTCCCATCACCACTCCCATCACCACTCTCATCTGCAGCAGCAACAGCAACTGCAACAGCAACTGCAACAGCAGCAGCAGCAGCAGTATTACCAGCGACCCCTGGCAACCCATGGTAGCCATATGGGCTCGGGGATGCTCCAGACGCCTCCCTACTCCCCGCCCATGTCGCCTCGCTACGGTGCTGCCACCGCTGCCCGTTACGCGTCTGGGCCCTATCCACCAGCCAAGTCTTCAACGATGCCATCCTTGATGGAGAGTACCTATCACCCGATCCGTCATACTACGAGTTGCCCTACCAATGGTACTTCTGCAAGTCTCCACCGTATTTCAGATATCCTCAGTGGCTCCAAGCATCTGTCACTACCCCTGCCTCCACTTGGCAGCTCAAGGAACGACCAAGGCTTTCAACAACACCAGAGCAACCACGGTTTTGGATCGGATGTGCGGTTGCCGCCAATCAGGGACCTGATGCATTGAGCTTGCTCGTTCTCTCTCTCTTACTCTCGCCCACGGAACAGAAGCGGAGACGACTAGACTCAACCCCACAACTTTTTTTTCATATTTTTTTTTATTTTTTATTTTTTTTTTGTTTGCATTCATTCGACAAATACCTCTGGAGAGCTACCTGGCCTTGGCTGCCGTCTGTGTCCCCCCCCTCTTCTCTCTCTGTGTGTGTGTCTGTGTGTCTCTGCATCGCGGAGCGGGTGGGGCACACCGTCTCCAACACTCACAGAGCCCTCAATCTGTGGTCGGGCACTCAATTACGAGCTACTCCGTGTCTGCTGTCGTTTTTTCTTTTTTCTTTTTCCACCCACCACCACCCTTTTTTTTTTTTGTCTGTTTTTTGTCATTCCTCTTTGTTGCCTCGTCAGCATATCTTGCTATCCATAGCACACTCCCTATCCACTCTCTGTAAATATCTCTAGTTCTCTCCCCGTCTTTTTCTTTTTTTTTTTTTTTTTTTTTTTTTTTTTTTTTTTCATTTTTTTTTCGTTGTCATCCTTGTTATTGTTAATGTTAGCTAGCCCAAGGTCGTTCCTTGCCCGTGGTCTTCCGCATCGTCCAGTCCCAAAGATATGCCTGGCCTGGAACAACACTGCGCCCTGTTTGGGCTAGCTTTTGAAGCATGTCCTATCAGCTTCTAGTGCTCCTATCTCTCTCTCTCTCTCTCTTTTTTTTTTTTCTTTTTCTTCGCGACCATTTTCATATCTGCATTCATTGTACTCTTTTAGAAAGAAAGAAAGACAAAAAAAAAAAAAAAAAAAAAAAAAGAAAAGAAAAGAAAAAAAAAGAACAGAGCTCCTCCCACTCCCACCCCCTACCTTCGAAAGAAGAAGGAGCAAAGGAAGGCCTCCCTGTCCCACGCTCAACTATTGCATATTCCAACATACCAACCCCACATCCGATACACTGCTTTGCTATTGTTTTCTGTATAGTCTGTTGTCCCTTTTGAAATAAAATATATCTGCCATCCACCTACATTTGGTCCTACTATCTATCGAAATGAGAATCGTTCACAAAAAGAAAAGAAGAGGCGGCCAAATGGCAAAAGGGTTCATCTCCGAGACTCAGAGAGTCTCAATGGACCTTGGCCTGCATCGTTCCTCCCTGCCTGTCTGCGGACTGAATCTCTGGTTCCCCTTCCCCAAAGTGCTCAATCTCGTCTGCATGGACAACAACCATCCTATCCAAGGCTGAGACCCTCCTCCCCCAACTCGGTCATCGGCCATTGCCTGACAAGGCCGTAATCCTTCCCCTTTGCCCCGCATACACATGTCCTCCTCTTCCTTTCTCTCTCTCTCTCTTTCCCATTCTTGTCCCACAAAGAGAGAGAAGAATGTCCTTTTTCTGCAACTCTGTCGCCATCATTGTCTCCAGTCTATTTTGTCTTTCCTATCTTCTACTTGGCTCTTTGAGCCACGTTTTTCTGTGTTTCCTTCTTCCCTTTCCTTGGCGCAATTTACCCCTCCTTACTCTTCTCCTTCTTTCCTTACCTATCTGAGTGCCAAAAAAAAAAAAAAAAAAAACCGAGCCTTGCGTACAACAGGGTCTTGGAATAGAGTCGCAATGCATCCAAAGCGGAGACACACAGGGTCTATCGTTATCACCATTGTACCCACACCCTTTTTTTTTTTTACTCCTTCTCTTTCTTTCCTTATTTTTTTTTTCAGCCCTTACTGAATAATAATGCGCGCGCCCCCTGCGCCATGCTGCTCCACCTTGCGCATACTTTTGTACCCATGCACCGCGCGCGCACTATTATCCTATCAACTGAAATCTACTCTTTATTTTTTTTTTCTGCATTACATTTGTACTTCCCTTGCCCCAGTCCAGTTTCTTCTCTTGCTGGGACAAATAGCTGTCCAATGAGAGCCTCCGCGGATGTGGAGATGGTGTGGAGAGAGGAGAACATGAGAGAGAATGAGAGAGAGAGAGAGAGAAAGAGAGGAGGAGGAGGAGCATCCTGGCTCAAAGATACATGCGGATAGGGTGGAGCATTACTCTTCTCTAGCAGCTACTCTTTCTGCTGCTTTTCATGCACTCTAATGCACGCATGCCTAACCGATGGAACGAAAAAAATATAGGACAGAAAAAAAAAAAATATTGTAACGAGAGAGAAGAGAAGCCATCGATTGTCCACGCACGCCGTTGTGTTCGAACCAACGGTTGGGTTAGAATGGCCTCGCATGAAAAAAAAAATTATAAAAGAGAAAATCAGCTGTATGCTTGCTCTTCCTAGTGTCCGAATGGACAGATAGGACTAGGCTTACTTTCTTCCTCACTCGCTCTTTTCCTCTCCCTCTCTCTCTCTCTCTCTCTCTTTGTGTGTATGTGGCCTCTCTCGATCGATATGCAAGGCCCAGTGGATGGAACACAGATAGAAGCATCGTTCGAAAAGACGGATAGAAGAGGTAGATGGAAAGAGAATGAATTACTGTTTGACAGCAGGATGCGGGAATGCGTGTGTGTATGTCTCTCTCTCTCTCTCTCTCACTTTCGCTTTCACACACAAGAGCAAGTTCTCTTCCTTTCGATGAGAGCCAGGTTCCCTTTCTTGGATCCATTCCTTGACGGAACCCTAACCTTGGTGCACCCACCACCCACCTACCCGAAAGAGAAAGGACGGTCAGTGGGTTCTGAGAACTTTTTTTTTTTTTTTAAATGTGGTCCCACCTCAATCGATTGCCGTTTAAATTTGCAGTGGAGCTCTCTCTCTTTGCTTCTGTTAATGATCGTGGAGCGGAATGCGATGATAATTGTCTGGCAGTGCCCCAGGGCTTTGCTTCAGCTTTCGCCGAGTTGCCCAAGCTCCGTTTCTGCCTCATTTACCTCCTCCCTATTCCTCCAGTCCCATGGGGCAACAAAAGATGGCTCACTCTATTTTTTTTTCTCTTTCTGTTGCTATTGTTGTGTTGGATGAGAGTGGAGTAGAAAGAGAGAGAGAGGAAAGGAGAGAGTCGATTGCATTATTATTATATTTTTTTCTTTTTCCTTGGTTATCTCCAGTAGCATATCACAGCAAACCAGACGTCGACAAACTGGGACGTGACCGTTGGGCCATGCCCCGTTCCACAGGACACGCGGCTCTTGGGGCGCTGTGTGCTCTCTCTCTCTCTCTCTCTCTCTCTCTCTCTCTCTCTCTTTTGCTATCTCTCATTTTTTTTTTCTCCAAGTAGCTCTTTTTTACTCGCCTTGGTCCAATGGCTCTCGTATTTGATCAGGTTTTGGGTCGACATTCCTCCTCCCCAACAATAGACGCCTGTACCTCGACACTCCATTCATTCATCAACATTGGCCTAGCAGTATGTGTACGGGAACCACAAAAGAAGAAAGGGACTTTTTGGCCTTTGTTGTTTTTTTTTTTTTTTCGGGCTTGACTGTCCTAAAGGGCAACCAACACGCAGTTGAAGGAGAGAAAAAAAAAGGCAGGCGTCAAGTGCGCAACAGAGGATGGTTATCAACTCTGTGCCGATGGCGCCATTCTCGCTTTGCCTTTTTTTCCTCCCCCCTGCCCTTACTCTTTCGGGCCCCTAGGTCTTTTTTGTCCTCCTTTGCTCTCTTTCTCTCTCTCTCTCTCTATCTCCTATTCTCTTGTTCAACTCGCCCGTCCTGCAGCAGACACGCCTCCCGTGTTATGCTGTTGTGTTGGCTGTAGACAATCCAAACTCCTACTCTACACAACTTGCAGTCAAAAAAGAAAATGAAAAAAAAAGAGAGAGAGATAGTCAAAGCGGAATCATGTTGTATTGGCTCAGTCAGGAGCTGGCATGAATACCAGCTTTGCTGCAAGGAAGACGGGGAAGTAGCAACTGGGGCTTTTTTTTTTGGTTCTAGATGCCCTTCCTTCCTTCCCTCTCGTTTTCTCTCTCTCTCTCTCTCTCTCTCTCTCTCTCGCTCTCTCGCTCTATCTCTTTCGCTATCTCTATCTCGCTTTCCCTCTCTCTAGATATTGTGTGGAGAGGGTGGAGTAAGGAGGCGGGAAGCAAAATGGGGTTTAGGTGTGGGTGTGGAGAAAGAAGGCACGAAACACATGCCCAACTTTCTGATGATATTCAGGTGCAAAAGGGGGGGAAGGAGGGAAGGAGGGAGGGAGAGAAGGCGAGGAGAAAACTCTTTTTTTTTTTTTTTTTTTTTTTTTTATTAGGCGTATACCTGTCTGTGTCTGTGTGTGTTCCTGTCTGCCCTCTGTGCGTGTGTGTGTGTGTGTGCCTGAAAATCCGACCGTTGAGGAAGGCTCTGATGTTACTGCTCCGCGCGAATCCGAGGGTGGCCGACCCGTTTGCTCAGTGCTCGGTTCGGGGTCTGCGGGTCCTGCTGAGATGGCAATCCTTCTCCCTCTCCTTTGTCAACCTCTCAATAGATCCTCGATCATGTTCAACGATCGTCTCTATGACTCCTCGGGAAACGAGAAAAAAAAAAAGAAGGGGCCACTTGGGGGGGGGGGGGGGGTGCGGCACTCGAATGCCGTAAGCTACAATAGACTGTAGGTACTCTGTCAGATACCCAACATCCCTCTTGCCAAACTCTCACAAGGACACACAAAAAAAAAAAAAAAAAAAAAAAAAAAAAAAAGTCGCACGCATTGACATGAATCCTGTCCAACTGTGTTCCCAATGACATGGCCCTCCTCTCCTCAACCGCTTGCCTTGTGTCCCTCCTGTGTTCGCCTAGAAAGAGCAAGGGAGGAGTAGAGGAACCTTACCATGTTCCCTTCTTCCCTCCTATGGCTTCCTTTTCCTTTCTTCTTCTTTCCCTTTCCCACCGATGGTTTGGCAGTGCCGAGCATGTGTGTTACCGTTGCTTTTTGGATGCTCAATACACATTGATGGTGGGGCCCAGTCTACCCCTCTTTTGGTCTCGAATCCCGCTGAGCCATCCCACCATGCGTGCTTTTTTTTTTTTTTCTTCCTGTTGTCTACTGTTGTGTCTATCAGAGCTCTGTTCGGACTCTGTTTGCGATATGCACTTGTCCCAATAGAAGACTTGACCCTCCGCTCCAGTTTATTTGACATCTTGGAGAGAATAGCGCAGGAATGGCCATGACAACCTCTTTGCCCGTGATGTGTAAGGTACTCGCTCCCATCCACACACACACACACACACACACACACACACACACACACATACACACACCATATTTGTTTCTCCTCATTCATCCACACCACCTGCGACCCAGCATGTTTATTTGGATGCTAGACTGGGCAAGTGTTCTGTGCACATCCACTCTTCCGCAATGAAAATGGGGGGGAAAAGGAGAGGAGAAGACGGGCTATCCGTCCGATGGCCATGGCCGTGAGGAAAGAGTCGGATGACAACCCCCCTTGCTCTCCCTTTGCTTTTCCGGTCCCCGTTCCTTCTCTTTCCTCCTTCTCCCCGTCTCCGAGGCCGGAATCATAACAAAGAGACAACAAGAGATCGGAAAGGAGACCAAGGAAAGACGCGGGACCAAGAAAGAGGGTCAAAGTGTCCAATGGGTCCTCACGGAAGGTGGAGAGGAGGAGGAGGGGAAAGTGGGTTAGTATTACGACTAATTCAAGGGCAAGCATCTCGTTTGCACCATCAACCATGCACCCTCTCTCTCTCTCTCTCTCCTTGCGCAGGCACACACACATACATTTTGGGTTGATCGGAGTGTTTTTTCTTTCCCCTTCTTGCTTGCTTGCTAGAAAAGTGTCGGCACGGACTCTTTTCGTCCGGTTCTGGAGATGTATCTCCAGCAAGTGGTATAGATTCGGCTATTTACTCATTCTGGCTTGTGCTTGTTATGCCCCCCTAAAATTCAACAACGAAGCGAGTAAGGATCTAAGGTACAAAAAAAAAAAAAAAAAAAAACTGGGTCAGCTTTTAACTGGAGTCAAATGATATGGAATGAGCGATTTGCATTCTCTTGTTCGTAATCCTCCCCCTGAAAGATCGTCCTGTTCCTGAATGACCAGGTCATCCGACAGTCGGTTGTGTGTATTTTGAACCTTCTCCACAACTCCACGTCGTTCCTATTTGTTGTTGTTGTTGTTGTTGTTGTTGTTGTTTTTGTCGTCGTCGCTCTATTGTTGTCTGTCTCTCTCTCTCTCTTTCTGTTACTATCGTTCACTGGGTATCTGCCCCACAACCCCTCCCTCTTCGAAATCACCTGGACCCACTTCTCATTTCATTCGCTCTCTTCCAAATTCACCAACAACTCTGTTTTTTTTTTTTTTATTTTATTTCTTTGGGGGAAGAAGGAGGGAGAGAGGGGGCAAAGGGAGAGGTAAGCAAAGCATCGGTCGCTCGCTATTCTCTCCAACCATTCTTCTCCTCTCCTCTGTCCCCCCTTTCCCCTCCCTCCCCCTATCGCTCAAAAGAGGTCATGCAGGTCAGCCGCTTGAACATTCCTCGAAGAGATCAGTCTACTGGTTCGAAAATAGAGATGGGGTAAAAGGAACGAGTGGTTCCGACATTGTCTCCACTAACGATCAGAATGACCATGGCTGCTTTACATCTCTCTCTCTCTCTCTTTTTCCCCTCACGCTCTTTCTCTCCCCATTCTAGAAACCTAAAAAAAAAAAAAAGCTCACTGGTCAAGCTTCTAGTCACATCACAAGCACAGGTCTACTGCACTTGGGTGTGGTGTATGCTTTGAATATCACTTTAGAGAGGGTGGGCAGCGAGATGGGCGCAGTCCAAGCCTTGTTAGTTCTAGTCATTTTGACATGAACGTTGATTGCAATGAGCAAGGCAGAGCAAAGAGGGAGCCGAGTAGCTCTCAGGACACACTTTTATTTTTTTCCCTATCCTTCCAACTTATTGGTTTATCTGATTCCATCGTTGCTTATACTCGAGTTCTGGAGAAGCCTTGCTCTCTTGCTCTCTTTCTATTTCTCCACTCTCTCTTTCTCTCTCTCTCTTTCTCTCTTTCTCTAGTCTACCTATTCGCTGATCCCACTTGTCAACTCTAGACGTCACTTCAAACAGCGATCTCTTTCACTGTCATGTTCGTTATCAATCACACCACCCCCTTCTTTGTCGCTTCCCTCTTTACTCCCCTATGTGTACTTGTACATGCTTCCTTTTTTCCCTCCATCTCTCACCTGCTTACATGTTGTTTGTCTCCACGGGCAGGGAAATCCCAAGTAGTTTTCGTGGTACGACCAGTTTAGGGAAAAGGGCCCACGTTTACTCGTCTCCGCATACACAATGCACTCATCCATCCAATCCACACAGCACAAGAGTTTTGGAGATAGGTAGAAGAGAGAGCGTGAGACGGATGAAGAGGAAGACGGAGGAGGGAAAGAAAGATCGAGATGCGAGATAGACAGGTGATTGTGTCCCAACTTTTTTTTTTTTTTACTCCTTATCCTTCACTTGGAGTATAGAGAGCAAGCTCTCCTTTCGGTTGTTCTCCGCATTGAACCAAATAGAGTTCGCCTTGACACGGACCATGCATGGATAGGCTATCAGTCCCCCTCTCTCTCTGGCTGCCCCTCTCCTTGCTCTCTCGAACCTCTGGTCTTCAAAACACCGCTTATCGATATCGCAATTTTTTTTTCTTTTTTAAATAAAGGACGCAGTTCGTCGTCGTGTGGAGGAGGAGTGTAGATTGAGATAACTGGCAAGAGCCCAACCACCACGGGACTCAAAAAAGAAAAGATACATATTTGAAATCAAGAGAGAGAGAGAGAGAGAGAGAGATAGGGCCAAGGAGAGTCGAGACGGGACCTGGTGGCTTCTCTCTCCTCCCCTCTTCCCCCGAGCGCTGATAGCAACGTGCAAAAAAAAAAAAAAAAAAGGTTCCTCAAATCTGGGCCAAACCTCCATTCCTGTGAGGCACTAGCCATTTATGGTCCTATCACTGCTATGTCCCTTTCGTATCCCTTCGCAAACAGATTTGTCACCTTCTTCCCTTTTTTTTCTCTCCCTCCCCTTCCTATTCTCTATTCGGATTTCATTCCTGTTCCTTGAGTAAACAATCCCAACAGTGTTTGCATATTCTGCCTTATCTCAGAAATATCTTCCTGCGACTTGTCAATAGCCTTTCGGAGGTCGATCATGTCAGTCTGAGTTCTCTCAATTGTACTCCTTAGCTCAGCCATTTCACTCTGTGAAGGCTTGGCCACACTAGGCAACTCCGCCACTTGGTCATTTTGATCCTCGATGTCATCCTTATGCTGATCAAGCTGCTCTACTGGTTTATCCTCGATCCCACCTAATTGTGCTAAAAGTTGCGAGTTTTCTTGGACCCTGTCTTTGGCTTTAAGTGTCGACTCAGGCGCTTCCTTGGAAGAATGTTTTTCATTGTTAATGTTCCTGTCAGTATTCTCGAGTGGGTGATCAATGGGGGTTCCGTCATCCTTCTTCTGGATCCGCCACCAGTACTGCCTCACTTGGTACGACGTCGCCGTGTAGTAGATTGTCTTGGGGAACCAGTCAAATGTCTCACGGAAGCCTTTGACATGTGAACAAAACAGCAGGAATACAGGTCATGATTAGAGAATCTAGCGTCGGCTACGACAGGGCCTGAAAGGAATAGAGCCACTTACCAGGGATGTGATACGACATGTTCTCAGCACTCTCAACATATCGGAGTCTATTCTCGAGCCACACCTGTCGCCAAGAGTCATCAGCCTTGGCAAAGGCACCGTTGATCAGAGCTATTGCAAGATGCATACGCGGCCATCGAGGCCATTCAGTCAATCGATTAGGTACAGGCACAAATAGTCCGTTACTCACTAATGAGTCTGTCAAGAGCTATCAAATACACCCACAGAGAGTTTACTCCGCACTCTCACTCCAACTCACCAATCAAAACATTGAGCATCAGGATTGACGAGAATGTGAAATACACCATCACCATTGCCACGAGTGCTCTATTCTTGTACACTCCTTGGCCGTCTCCCTCAGCGTCCTCATACATGTCTTTGTTCAGAGGTTCAAACCTTCCTCCCTATCAGCCAAGTACATGAGTCGCAGTTAGAAGCGGGTTACTAGGTCAGTGATTGGATTCGCCAATGGTCAATAGGCAACAATCTCATTTCAGTCAGGATCAAGAGGCCAGGGTCATACCATCACCAAGTAAACAGTGCTGATGGCTCCAAGAAAGTTCCTCGGGAGTCTGCCATCCGTTTGTTCATTTGGGGTTTCCACAGCTCCATGGATGACATGGATAATAGCAATCGTAAAGAAGACCGTACTGGCTGTAAGTACCATGAAGAACACCTTGATATCACCGAGGATTTGAAACATAACGGTGATGTACTTGCACACTGTCTCACTCACTCGGAGCTCAGCCAGCTATGAGAATGAGGTGAAAAAGACTGTTAGTGGGATAGTCAAAGTACATTCATAATCTGACTCATGGACCAAGTACTCGGATGTTGTTTAGCCGCCATATCATTCTTGAGCTGCGTACCAGGTGCAGAAACGCAAACACAACACTGAAGCTGTAGTCAGCTGTCACGACTTGTGGGTCTGCATTCAGAATGTTGACAATCTGGTGGACACTTGTGGCGAGAGGGTAGGAGTAAGCGATCAGATCCAGAATGTTGAAAGGGGATCTGTTCATATTTGAGAGAGATTGGATATCAGGAAAAATGTTTACACCTGCGCATGTTGCTTGACGCTATCACTAAGCATGGCCACATCATCGGACATACCTGAAGTATGGAGACCTAGATCTTTGAGTATCCAACTGGATAATTCTAGGGGTCTTTTGACTCTTTCTTGCTATCATCGATCGCATGCTCAGGATCCACTGAATGATCGTTGTACGAAAGCTGCTTCCTCCTTTCACCCTTCCTTTTTTTTTATCCAATTCCTTCCCGAATTCTTTTATCGGCCTCAAGGGGTGGTCTTCAACGTCTTCTCCATCTACTTTCCATACTCCTTCCGATTCAACCCTTAATATCTGCTCTCCTTTCAAATCTATCAGCTCTTTCTCATTTTCTTCCCTCTCCTCGTCTTCTTTTCCATATTCATCCACCTCCGATCGGACATAATACCGACCCTCTCGCAACTGAAGGAACTCGAGCCAGAGAAATACAAGTGAGAGGAAAATGATCGCCGAGTATACTCCAAGGAGTGGACCCTTCTCTCGGTAGTAGACCTGCATCAGAGCACCACTCAGAATGAGGAGAGAGTAGACACATTGTGTCGCAAATCGAACCATCCAAATTGCATACACGAATGTGTTCCTAGAAGAGGGAAGGTGTCCACAATATCAGCACAAGGGAGCATTCACTGAGCATCGGGGTACATAGGATAGCAGGACCGTCATGGATACTCACCATTTGTACTGGATCACAGCCTCAATGGCAGGGTTGTCAAGGATCTCGAGACTGTAATGGCGAGGCCGAATATACACATGACTGAAAGGATTCATGTTGAACAGGGTGCTGTGGTAGAGAGCCTGAATCCATGTTGTCTTTTGATTTGGGTCACAAAGCGGGAATTCATTGTGCTGAGGATGGTCTTTTGGGACAAACGACCAAAGTAGATTGATAGGAGCAACAAACACTTCGTCTGTAAAGTTGTCGTTGAGCGGATCATGATTTTCGCTACTAAGGTACAGTTGAAGGACCGGATTCTGGCATTCGTAGATCTTGCAGCCGTTGGAAATCCAGAACCGACGGAGTGTTGGTGGATGTGCAATCTTGTGGTTTCCGATAATGAAATCTCGATCGTGGCATCGAATATATGCAAAGCCTCTGGTGACTCGGAGTGCCAGATCGGCATATCTGATGGTGAGTCGATCCACACACTCGAGCAAGTACAGGATATAGGTGATGTCGTCTAATGTCTTTGCCTTGTTGAGGCAGTAATCGATCAGGATTCGTGCCATCTCCATTGCCGTTGGATCGGTCCTTGCCTTGTGAAGAATGATTCCAACAGGATTGGACCTTCCCAAATATGCTCTCAAAGGAATCCAGTTGTTGGCGGGGTTGGCGGGGTCTTCTTGAAGTAGCTTCTTCAAGACCATTTTGTGTTGACTGTAATTACTTTCCCCCCACCACTGGCAGATTCCCGACACTAAAGATATTGAACGGTTGCTGTGGAGAGGGATGTAGTTAACAAAGGGGCGAAGGTATTTGAGCTTTTCCCTCGACACTGTAGAACACTCTTGCTCAGTATTGATGTCGATCCAGTAAAACACCCTAAGAAGCTCCGTAGCCTCCAGTAGTGTAGATCGATCTGGTGTAAATGATCTACCTCGAAATATCTGGATTGAGTACCAATCTTTGCAGAGAGTCAGATTGGTTCCGTGAGAACATGCCTTCAGCTGGGTTACTTGGGTTACACGATCTACTTCCCGGCAATAGAGTAGTTTGAGCTTCCCCTGTGGTGACTGTGGAAGTCTCCAAAGTAAAAACGATATTGAGAAGTCGTGATCTTTCACCATCATGATCTGAGACGATCCTTCACGGAAGTTTAATCTAGATGCCACCCAAGAATACCGCTGTGATTCGCCACCGGTGATTTGGATATCCATTGTCAGTCTTCTCCAGTTGAATGCATCCCCTTTCGGAATTTTTGTTGCATGCACCACAAACGATCCTCCAGGATATTCTATCCTCTTGCCATATTTGATCTCTGGAACCTCACAGAGATTTAATGAGCATTCAGGATTGCATTGAGGTTCGGCTACAGCATCAGAGAGTGTTGGTAAATCTCGCAGACAGGTAACCTCAAAGTTTGATCCGCTGTTGTGTACCATCACTATTGACTTGATGGTGTCGATATCCAGCTTTTCTTCGACATCGAATCCGTGCCTTGAGAGTTCCGAATATACCAGAGGAAAGATCTCCTTCTTTGATTGAACTGTACCTTCTCGAAAGGCGATAAACCGGTTTGATGGTAGGTTTTCAAGATCAAAGCCAGGAATGCTTTTGGTTCTCTCGTAAAATCCACCCCAGACTTTGGATGTTTTATGAAGCCTCTGAAAGAGAATTCCAGACACTGTCGAATACAAGGTTTGGCCTTCCTCCGTGGTAACTAATAAGGTCCCTCCGGTCAATGAGAGAAAGAGGCCCGTGATTGCACTAGTTGTTTCAATGAGGTGTTTTGGTTTTCCATTGACTAAATCCCAGATTGAGACCTGGTAAGGTGATATCTGAAATGCAAATATGCCTCCTGCAGCTGCAAATGTATTCCTTGTTGGATCTTCCCAATAATCAATTTTGATTTCGCTCGAAAACCCCTGATTCGGGATGTGAAAGAGCATTTCCCATGGATTTGTAGTAGTATACACGCAATATGCCTCTTGATCACAAGTTACAAATCTCTCGAATGCATCGCCCCGTTCAGATGTGGAGGTATTGGTGAACAAAGCTTTCCCACTGAACGACTGTAGCTTGGAGCAATTGATGAGGCGTTTTGAGGGTTGAAGTGGTTGAGGCGTTTGCTGGCCCTGAGGTTGTTGTTGATAGGTGTTTCCAAAGAACTCAAAGACATGAAGCTTCCCTGGATGTGAGCGAGCTTTCCTGTGAATGACGGTCTGAGATCCATTCTGCGACAACAGCAGACTGATGTTGTTGAGATACCCGATATCAGCGTTAAGCTTGATGTGTGCAGTAGAGACCGTATGGCTGTACGGAAATGTGACCCTGGATGTAGTCTCTAGTGATCCAAGATCCCAGAGATCAAGGAAAATATTGTCTTCGACATACGAGATGGTTGCAGCATGAGATCCTAAAGCTGAGATTGCGACAGTCTCAACTATTAATGGGGTCGGTATGTCATTCAAGTTGTTGCCGAGCCTGTGTTGGACGTGGAATGCTCTCACTGGCGAGGGGATCTGAGGAAAGATATGATCTAACATCACATTATCGAGTCAAGTTGTATCAGATTAGAGACTCGAGGAATCGGTGTTTGGATGTCATCCTCTTGTAGAATCAGACAACATACCGTAAGAGCCCTCACTTGGAGGTTTCTGGCTCAGCTCTATATAGCATAATAGCAGAGATCCTGGGCGTGAACGGTCCTTGTAATGGATCTCAATGGTCCCCGGCGGTGTAACCTGATATCGTAGCAATAATCTGACAAATGGGACTTTCCTTATCAAGTACGACCATATTAGGACAAAGTATTTGAGCAGAGAACAGTCAGGCTACGAACAAGTGACCATACGATATCCCTTTTGTCCATTTCTACGTACTTCACTTGAGATGACGGCCGAAATCTGATCCACTACTCGAGAATACAATCGTGTTAAACTGCAGAAGGAGACACGGGCTTTGGTCATCGAGAATGCAGCTTTATCATCCACACCTTACCTGACTGCCAATTTTCAAGAAGTCGATACCTTCAGCTTTCTTGTCGATCTTTAAGCATAGTACCGCATAATGCGGCACTTCAAACTGCACTGGGGTATCTATCTCCTTGACTCTAAGCTGTTGTTGTTGTGCTTGCCATGGTCATTTAGTTTATCGTCTCGCAATCTGAAGTTGATCAACTCACTCGAGACCAACCGTAGCTTACCTGAAGGCGCGTCTGCACAAGAATCGGAGGCGAATAATCCCTAACAACCACGTTTGAGTAAAGGTAAGGTTGGAGTGAGTGGTGAACCAATGCAGTTCTACTCAAACCATGCATCCTGAGATACTTACTTGGTTGGTACTTGAGGAGAAGGATTACCATTTGCACTATGCACTTGACGGTAGAAAATCCGTAGAGGACCATGGTCTTGAGATACGAGTCAGTGTCTCTGTCATGGTTTCTGGAGAGTAAAGGTCATCTATGATACTAGAGGTTGTCTCAGGGATTCCTCCACATCACATACCAGGGGTAGGGCCGTCGAGGTCTTTTCGCATCTGGGCCTCGTATTCTTCGATGGTTGAGAATGGCGGTTCTCTCTGTTTCTCGTTGACACGTTGAGTCGATTGAGGATTACTAGTCTCGACTCCCACACCTAAGGCTTCACTATCGGCTTTGAAGTCATCTTGACTGACTTGATCGACTGTCTCGCTGAGGCTGTCACCGATGATGGCCAATTGGCAGACTGTGCTGCTGCTGCTGCTGCTGCTGACCTCCAGACTCTCAGTTGACTCTGCTGTGGCGTGTTCGATGGAGGCTACAGTCTCCTTTGCTTTGGAGGGTGTCGAGAGAGAGCTTACGGCCATTGTCTTTCTTGGAATGGGGGTGCAGGGTTGAAGAAGAGGAAGCAGCAATGGATGTGGAATGGAGGATCTCGAGTCTTCTATTTCACATCATTGCTCACTTCTCTCTGTGCTATGAACATTCTTCACCCTCGTCCTCGCCCTCGCCCTCGCCCTCGCCCTCGCCCTTGTCCGATTATTTGTTCCTGCAGAATAAAAGCTCCGGCAAGCTGTAGGAGAGTGGTTTGCACCTTTCCAGCTCAATAGCCCATGGATCCTGGCAACTCTTTTCATCACTCCCTCTCCTCCTCCTTTTTTTTTTTTTTTTTTTTTTTTTTTTTTTTTTTGGGATAAGGGCTACTCGGAGTCCTTCCCCTGCCACTCCGAGTCTACACAACCTCTGAATCTGCACAGCTTAATTTTTTGTTTTTTTTCTAGAGTTGAGTTGGAATGGAAAAAAAAAAATGAGCCGTTGTGACCATCAGCAAAAAAAAGCTCACAAGACTTGATTTAGCCTCCTTTTTTTCGGCTGCTGCATCTGATCCAACTTTTTTGCTGCTTTTGAACATCTTGGACAATGTCACGGATGCGAGTCTAGCATTCTCCTGAAGCATGGTGCTCGTGTCCACCCAGCTTGAAGGTGTATGTGTGTAGATTAGTTGGCAATGAAAGAAAGAAAGAAAAAAAAAAAAAAAAAAAAAAGGAGGCGCTTTCTTGAAAGTAAAAGAGATAATGTGGAGGGAGTGATCGAGGTGGGGGTCCAGTGATATCTCTCTATCTCTCTCACCCCATGAACGCTGATTTTTTTTTTTTTTTTTTCACACGTCTGGGCCAAACCTCCTCCGTTCTATTACTTTGGCATACTATGGCAACTATATAAATCCTAGTATCGCCACGAATGACCCTCTTATTCTTTCTCTCTTTTCTCTTTTACTCGCCTCTCGTTGTCGTCCGTTGTCTAAGCAATTCCAGCAGCGTTTGCATACTCTGTCTGATCTCAGAAATGTCTTCCTGTGACCTTTCGACAGCACTTCGGAGATCCATCACATCACTCTGTGAGCGCAAGACCGCACTATGCAACTCTTCTACTCGGTCCTTTTGATCCTTGATACCCTCCTTGTGTCGATCAAGTCGCTCCACTAGTTTGTCCTCAATACCGCTTAGCTGTGCCAAAAGTTGTGATTCCTCCTTGTCTTTTGTGTTGGCGTTAGAAGCTGGGGCAGAAATCTCCTTGGCGATAGAGGTCTTTACATCGCCTTTGTTGTTGTCCTTGTTCTCGCGCTGATCCTCAATGGGGATTTCTCCATCCTTCTTCTCGACCCGCTCCCAGTACTGCCTCACTCGGGAAGGTGATGTCGTATAGTAGATCTTGTTGGGGAACCAACTGTATGTCTCACGGAAGCCTTCGAGATTCAGAAATGAGAGTACAAAACGTATTAGAAAAATTGAGCACTAATTAAGACTAGATCTGAAAAAGGATGTGGGCCGCTTACCAGGGATGTGATACGACATATTTTCGGCACTCTCAACATATCTGAGTCTGCTCTCAAGCAATGCCTGTCGCCAAGAGTCATCGGCCTTGATAAAGGCATTGTTGATCAGAGCTATTATGAGTCGATAGCACAGTTGTCAGAGTCATTCAGTCAACCGATTCGATGTCATAGTGTTAGCCACGGCTCTATCTTGAACTATCGAGCAAGGAAACAAAGAGTTTGATCCACACTTCCGTATCAACCTACCAATCAAAACATTGAGCATCACGATTGACGTGAAAGTGAAATAAACCACCACCATCGCCATGAGAGCTCCATTCTTGTACGACCCTTGCTCATTCCCTTCGCCATCCACATAAAGATCTTTGTTCAGGGGATCGTACCGTCCTCCCTAAGGTCGTGAAGTCAATAGACAGTCAGAAGAGAGAGCACTGCAAGGCCAAGAGTTTGATCCGCCATTTGACAATAAGCAAGGCTGCCACATCAGTCAGTTGAATGAGGATTCAATGGTCTTACCATCATCAGGTACACAGTCGTGATAGCTCCAAGAAAGTCTTTTGGGAAACCGGCATCCACTTGTTCTTCAAAGTCTGCCACACCTCCATTGGTGATATGGACAATGGCTATTGTGAAGAAGAGCATGCTGGTTGCAAGGACTGGGAAGAACACCTTGATCTCTCTGAGGATTTCAAACACAACTGTGATGTACTTGGACACCTCAGTCACTCGGAGCTCTGTCAGCTGTGAGAATAGATTAGATAGGACGAAACTATTAGTGGCGTGGCCAAAGATCATTCATGGCCACTCCTATTGACCAACTGCCTAGGTATCTTTTGCATATCAAGTCTTTTTTTTTTTTTTTTTTTTTCGATTTACATACCAGATTCAGGAACACAAGCACAATACTGAAGCTGTAGTCAGCGGTTATGACATTTGAATTCGCATTCAGAATGTTAAGGATTTGGTGGATACTTGTCGCGAGAGAGTACGAGTAAGTGATCAGATCCAGTATATTGTAAGGAGATCTATTTCAGATTTAGACGGAGTTGAGTATCAGGTCGGGCGATCAAAATCCACATATGCTGCCTTGCCACTGCCACGGCCACTGCCACTGCCAATAACAAAAGACCCCATCATCGGACTTACCTTAAATACCTAGATCTCTGAACCTCTAGTGGGACTTTTTTAGAGTTCTTTTGGTTCCTCGCATGGCGGCCACTGTCCTTGTCCTTTCCTTCTTTCTGTTTCTTATTTGTCATTTCCTCATTTACTTTTAGTCCATTCTGATATTCTTCTTCTTCCTCTCCACTTTCATTTGCATCCAGCTGAACATAATACCAGCTCTCTCGCCATTGAAGAAACTTGGACCAAAGGAATAAACAGGAGAGATAAACGATCGCTGAGAAGACTACGAGAAGTGGGATCTTCTCTCTGTAGTAGACCTGCAACAAAGCACCACTCAGAATGAGGAGAGAGTAAACACATTGAACTATAAACCGGGCTATCCAGATTCCATACACGTATGTGTTCCTAATAGAGAGTAGTCTCGATAATGTTAGCACAAAAAAACAACAACATTCAGTTGGTAGCGGCTGGGCTCTGGATTCCTAAGATGAAAGGACAGCGATAGATACATACCATTTGTACTGGATCACGACCTCGATAGCAGGATTATCAAGGATCTCGGGACTGTAGAAATGAGGTCTGACATACACATGGCTGAAAGGATTCATGTTGAACAGGATACTGTGGTAGAGAATCTGTACCCATGTTACAGCTTGAGTTGGATCGCCAAGAGGGAACTCGTTGCACGGAGACTTGTCCTTCGGGACAAACGACCACAGAAGATTGACAGGAGCAACAAACATATCCTCACTGACATTGTCGTTGTGTTGATCAGGCTCATCATTGGTGCCTTGTACTTGGAGGATCGGATTCTGACACTCGTAGATCTTGTGCTCATTCAAAGTTCTGAACAAACGGATTGTTGGAGGGTGTACAATCTTGTGGACATTGAGAATGAACTCTTGGTCGTGGTATCGATTGTACGCGAATCGTCTGGTGATCCTGAGTGCTAGATCGGCGTCTCTGGTGTTGAGTTGATCCACGCACTCGAGCAGGTACATGAGGTAGGTGTCATCGCCTGACTCTTTTGCTTTGTCAAGACAATATTCGATAAGAATCCGGGCGGTTTCCATTGCTGATGGCTCGGTCTTGGCCCTGTGGAGGATAATCCCAATTGGGTTGGATCCTTTCAAGTATGTTCTCAAAGGAACCCAGTTGTCGGTAGACTTGGTAAAGTCCTCTTGGAATAACTTCTTCAAGGGGTGCTTGAATCGGGGGAGCTCAGACTTTTCCCGCCATGCGCAGAATACAGACATCAAAGACACTGAGCGATTGCGGAGGGGACTGTAGTTGACAAAAGAGCGAAGATACTTGATTTTTGCGTTCAAAACCGCAGGGCACTCTTGCTTGTCGTCGTTGTCAATCCGGTGTAACGCCGTAGACAGTATTGCAGCTTCCCTTGGTGTAAACTGATCAGGTGCAAACGATCGGCCTCGAAACATTCGGATTTTACGCTCAGAGCAGTCCCAATAAGTCGGATTGCCTCCATGAGAGCATGTCCTCAGTTGGAAGGCTTCCTTCGTATTGTTCACTTCCCAGCAATAAAGTAATTTGAGTTCCTCTTGCGGTGACTGTGGGAGTCCCCATAGAGAAAACTCTAGTGATAGCTGTGGAGGTTTCTGGTGGGAGGGCTCTGGTGAAGGTTGTGGAATCCTTTGGTGAGAGAGCAGTAAGGATGACTCTGTAGCCTTCTTGTAAAAGGCTTCTGGTGATGGATGTGGAGATTTCTGGTGAGATGGCTCGTGTGAAGAGGGAATCTCTTTCACTATCATGAGCTGAGATGACTCCTTGTGGAAATAGCACTTGGATATCACCCAACTGTACTGCCGGGATTTGTCACCGTCACTGGTGAATTGGATACTCATCGTCAGTTTCTTCAGCTGGCACCCAACGTCATCCGAAATATCCGTTGAATGGACAACAAATGATCCTCCGGGATAGTCCATCTCCACCTCATATTTGATCTCTGGAATATCCGAGTTTGGTTCGCAATTAGAATCGCATTGAGATTCAGCTTCAGGGTGTGTTGGTAAATCCTTCAGACGGGTCACCTCAAAGTTCGACCCTCTGTTGTGCACCACCGTAATTAATCCAATGGACTCGATGTCCAACCTTCCATCGACATCGAAGCCATGATTCGTGAGTTCCGAATTTGCAAGAGGGAAGATTTCCTTCCCTGATTGAGCTAGACTTTTTGGATAAACGATAAACCGGTCGGATGGGAGACTGTCGAGGTTAAAGCCAGGAACGTCTTTGTTTCTCTTGAGGTATTCTTTCCATACGTCTGGCGATTTATAAAGCCTCTGGAAGAGAACCCCAGAAACTGTTGAGTACACGAGTTGAGCCCCCATTGTCGCAACTATCAAGGTCTCTCCGGTTGATGAAAGGAATAAACCTGTAATCCAGCTCGTTGTTTCAATGAGGTGTTTTGGCTTTCTAGAGTCTAGATCCCAGATGGAGACTTGGTAAGGAGACATCAGTAATGCAAAGATACCCTCTGCAGCTGCAAATGTAACCCCCTTGTGCCTTAATTTCCAATGCTTTTGTCGGATATTGGTTGGAAGCCGCTGAGTGGGGATACGAAAGAGCATTTCCCATGGATCCATGGTCTTGTATACACTGAATCCTTCTAGATCACCGGCAATGAATCTCTCAGATTTATCACTCCATTGAGAGGTGGAGATGTTGGTGAACATGGTTTCTCCACCGAATGACTCTAGCTTAGAGCAGAATCTGTGTCGATCTGAGGGCTCAAGTGATTGAGTCACTTGCTGGTCCTTGGACTGATGAATACGGTGTTGGAAGACATGCAACACATCCGGAGTTGACCATAGTCTTTTGTGAATAACAATCTGAGATCCTTTCCACGACAGCGATAATCTGATGTCGAAGAGATGCCTTGTGTCAGTTTTGACCAAGGCGTGTGCGGTAGAGACTTTAGGATAGTACGGATACGTGACTGTAGAAGTTGTGTCGATTGGAGGTAGTTCCCAGAGATCAAGGAATGTCTTGTCTCCAACCTTTGAGAGGGTTGCAGCATGAGATCTTGAAGCCGAGATTGCAACCTTCTCAATTGTCGCTGGAATTTGTGGATCACTTGATGCTCCACTGAGGCTGTGTTGGATGTGGAATGCCTTGGCTGGCGAAGGTATCTTAGGAAGGACACAGTCTATCGTCACATCACCAGGTCAAGCTATATCTGATTAGAGACTCGTGGAAACAGTCTCCGGATGCCATCTTCTTGTAGAGTCAAACAACGTACCGAATGAAGCTTCGCTTGGTGGACTATGGCTCAACTCTACATAGCACAGGTGTAGAGATCCTGGGTTTGAACGGTCCTTGTGATGTATCTCGACGTCTTCCGGTGGTGTAACCTGATATCGTAGCAACACTCTTACAAACGAGGCCTCTCCTATCAAAAATGACCGTGATATGATAGAGTAGTTAGAATAGTCAGGTTAAAACAAACGACAGATCACAAAAATCCATTTGTTCATCTCTACTCACCTGGCTTGATAAGGGGGCCTAGATTGATCCTCTAAACCAAGAATATTACTATGTTAAGTCGTTGAAGGAAACAGGTTTTGCCCATTGACATAGTGGCTTTCTTAACCGAACTTTACCTGGCTGTCGATTGACACGTAGTCGATGCCCTCGGCTTTCTGATCGATCAGGAAGCACATTACCATATAGTATGGGGTATGAGAGAATGCTGAGGCATCATTCTCTTCTCTCTTAATCTATTGTGGATTACCGTGTCTTTTAGTTCATCGTTTCACAAATGAAGTTCAGCTCATTTGAGACAGCCATGACTTACCTTCAGTTGCTCCTTCACAAGCGGAATGGGTGGTAAGTAACTCCTATTGATCCCATTTAAGTAGGGATGTGCTTAGAATGAGTATCGATCTAATGGAAATCAGATGTAACTATCCAACTTGTGATACCTACCTGCTTGGCAATCCAATAAAAAGCTTACGAAGATAACCGAGCTTCTGAGGATAGAAAAGTCTTAGGGAGCCATGGTCTTGAGGTAAGGGTCAGTCTTTCTGTAGTAGCTTCTGGTGAACAAAAGTCAATCACGAAAATAGGCGTTGCCTTAGGGAGCACTTTCCATCACGTACCAGGGTCAGGAGTGTCAAGGTCTTTCAGCATCTGGGCCTTATAATCCTCGATGGTTGTGAATGGTGGTGTCCTTATTCCCTCGCTAGGATCTTGGCTCAATTGAGGCTCGTGGGACTCGGCTGTTGCTTCTCTTGCTTGCTGAAGTCCTGTGTTCGGTGTCTCACTATGGCTGTCATCTGTGTTGGCTACTGGCTGGCGAGTACTTCTCTCACGCGTCTCCAGACCCTCGGTCGATTCTGGTGGCTCGATTGTGACCACGGTTTCATGTGGTCTGGGGAGAGAATTCGAGGCCATTATGCTTCTTGGTTGGCTGGGTCAAGAAGAAGAGGACAGAGCAAGGTTGAAGAAGAAGAGGTAGAAGAAGAAGAAAAAAAAGAAGAAGCAACCACAGCGAATGCAGAATGAGAATGGGAATGGGAGGATCTCACTGAGGTCTTTTTCAGACGAATGCTCACCTCTTTGCGGCATGAGCCTTCTTTTGCTCCTCCCCCCAAATTTGTCAGCTCCGCCTTTTCCAACGGGAATCAATCGACTGTTCCTGCAGGAAAAAAAAAAAAAAAACAACTAAATCTCGCAGCCTGCAGGAATGTTAGTTGCACCCTCATTGCTATTGGATCCAATCAACTCCTTCATGCCCACCCTCCTCTTCTTCAACAGTCGTTCCAGAATGAGCTAATCAGGGAAACTAAAACCCATGTCCTCCCCCAATTCTGCTCGAGTCTTCATGTTTCACTCGATTCACACTTCCCAACCCGAAGCGACCTCAAGAATCAATAGCGATTGGAAAGGAAAGGACACGGACGACCCAAAGATCACAGGAAATGAGATCGCACCGAAGAGAAAGAACCAGTCGTTGCCATCAGCAAAGACATCAGGGATGATTAAGGACCCAGCTGCTGATCAGTCATTGCATCTGATCCAACTCGCGTCGCTTCGGACATCTTGAACAATGTCGCGGATGGAATCCGGCTACCTCCTGAGGCATGACGCTCGTGTCCACCCAACCCAACCCAGATCAATGGCGGGCTGAACAAGGTTAGCTGGGACGAGTACAAACCTTCTGTATGCATGGCGGTACTCCTTTCAGCTGCAGCCGAGAGGGTGTCATGCATGAAAGCCAAGAGTATGATGCAAATGCTCACCGTGCGTGCAGCATCTCTTGCTCTATCCGACCAACAATTGGAGATGGACTGGGTTAGAGTTGCTGAGCTGTTTCAAGGGTGCCAGGGTTTGCCCTTTGTCCATTCCCCGCCGAATGCCATGCAATTGAATGGTCGTCGAATATCTAGGAGGTAAGAGTTGCTACAATCTCAATCTCTCCAGTGCATTGTCTGACTAAAGTGTTCCAACCAATACTTTTACCATTGTTGTCGGACCCATGTCCTTATTTTCGAGCTCTCTGCATATCGACTATGCGTATTGCGTCTTCTTCGGATCTTCTAGTCAACGGGCAAAGCTGAGATGTCCACTTGCTTTCAGCCGTGGCCTTGGTTGTTGACTGGCACTTTTTTTTTTCCTTTTTTGTTTGTTTTTTTGTCGAGGAAACAAAGAGCCGCTCCCCCCTGTTAGCACTTCTCGCCGCGGAGCACCAAGAGCGACTCTTACTCGACATCCGATCCACCCGAAGTGTCACAGGTCTGCTAAACTGTTTGTCTGTGGAGGCGAAGCACCTCTTCTGACCTAGGCCATGAGAAAATGAAAACGATGCTTTTTTTTTACGGGTGGTCAATTGGAACTTGAGCTGTAGTCTATCTCCCAACTGTCCAACTCCTCACAGAGTAACTCTTGGCCAAAAGTATTGATGCATGGCGTAATAGAATGTGAAAGTTGGCAAGATCCCAACCACGACAAGACTTGGCAGCGAAAGAAAAAGAAAGTGCATACTTGAAGTTAAGAGAGATAGGTTGAAGGGGGTTGAAGCGAGAAGCGGTGACTCCTCGCCTCCTGAATGTTGATAACTAGCTGGGCTTCACATGTAGTGTGAGCCAAACTTTCGTTCCATTCCCGAGGCACTAGCCATTAATGGCCCAAACGCCGCCACACTGTCCCTGTTGTGTCCCCTGGCAACTCTTCCCTTCTATTCCTGTTATTCTTTCTCTTGTTGCTCTCTTACTCGGGTTTCGTTGCCATTCTTTGTGAATATTCTGCCCTTTCTTGGAGATGTCTTCCTGCGACTTGACGACAGCTTTTCGGAGATTGGCCAAAGTTCTCTCGACAGCACTCCTCAAGCCGCCAATCTTGCCTTGTGAATACATAGCCACTCTTTGCAACTCTTCTACTCCGCAGCTGTGTTCCTCGATGCCCTGCTCAGGCCGATCAAGCTGTTCTACTAGCATGACACCGACTCCACTTTAGTTGCGAAAGTAACTGCGAATCCTCCCTGTCTCTGTCGTTGACTTCAGAAGGAAGTGCAGGCATCTGTTTTGCAGCAGATAATTCACTGTCTTTGTATTTACCATTACTCTCGAGTTTGTTTACAACAAGGATTTCCTCGTCCCTCTTTCGACCCGCCGTCAGTGCTACTTCGCCTGGTAGGTGTTGCTGTGTAGTAGGTTATATAGGGGAGCCAATCAAATGTTTCACAAAAGCCTTTGAGATAGGAATGGGGCAACAGGATACAGATCACTCTGTCTTGTCGACCTGTTTGAATCTGTTCTTCAGCCTTGACAAAGGCACTGTTGATCAGAGCCATTGCAAGAAGAAAACCCGGTCATCAAAGCTATTCAGTCAATTGACGCTATGCATGGTGTCAGCTAGGATCCTGTCTTGAACTATTGAACACAAAAATAAAGAGATTGTTCCGCACGTCTACATCGATCCACAAATCAACAAATTAACAACTACACTTAGCAAGGATTCTTAATAGGCCATCAACATCACTAGGAGTTCCCTATTCTTATACAACCCCTGGCCATCTCCTCTACCTTGGCATATGTCCTTATTCAAGGGATCGTTCCGCCCTCCCTATGACCATGGAGTCGAGCTACAGTTAGAGGTAAGAGCACTGCTAAGCCAAGAATTCGATCCGTCATTTGATGATAGGCAAAGCTGTCACTCCAGTAAGAAAATAAAAGGATACCAGGGTCTTTCTATCGTCAGCTACATAGTCGTGATGGTTCCAAGAAGTCATTTGGGAAGCTGGCCTTTGCTTATTTCACTAAGTTCTTTACGCCCCTATTGATGATATGACCGATAACTATTGTGAAGAAGAGATTAATAGTTGCAGGCACCATGAGGAACACTGTGCACTCGCGAAGGATTCAGACTACAATGGTGATGTACTTGCACACAGTCTCGCATGCCCGGGGCTCAGCTAGCTTAAAGAGTGAGCTAGAAGAGGTCGTAATCAGAAAGATCAAAGGCCTGTCTTATTAACCAACTCTCTGGGCCTCATTTGGATTGCATTGATCTGATGCATACTTGGGGCGAGAGGGCATGAGTAGGTGACCACCATTTCAACTCTTTCCAGCCATCCTTTTTCTCGTTTCTTTCAAACCTGTCTTTTGTTGATGTGTTCACAAAGGAAGTCTTCAGTGCCATGAAAATCACTTGGATCTGTCTCATAGGAGGACTCAATGAGGAACCACCGTCAAGTTGACAAGCTGTGTACAGGAGGCCTCTACTAGCGCAGCTCTTGGAGTGAGTTTTTGGCATTGGGATAACAGAAAATAGCGTGACTTGTGGAACAAGTGGCAACAGGCGACAATCCCGACAATAGACATTGACACTAGAAATGATCACGGAGCTGGTGAAGTATTGTCATATCGATTTGGTCGCTAATGCCTGATAGCTCTTTTTTTTTTTTTTTTTTTTTTTACATTCGCATTCGTAAGGTACGGCTGATCTCGCTCTTTCAAAGATTACCAGAGATTAATACCAGCGAGGAACCCATTTATCATAGCTTTACCCCATTACCTAATTTATTCAAATGCGGGTTGAATGGGACTTGTCTCATGAGGATCAAACGTATCTAAAACCTCTCAGAGTCTAATGCACTATTCTATTTAGGGCATAGCTCGTAATGTCCCCGACCCTGGAGCTGCTGTAAAGCTTCTAGAATGGTTTGAATGTCGTGCTTCATCTCTAGTAATCCCTTACTAATATTTAAATTGTCGGCTCGTAACTCCGAAATGCCTTTGTTCAGCTTAGTGTTATCGACTCGTAGCACAGAAATGCCTTCGTTTAGCCTGACATTATCGACTCTTAGTTCAGAAATGCCTTCGCTCAGCCTGATGTTATCGACTCGTAACTCTGACACTTCCTTCTGCAGCCTCTCTGTCGTCCCTCTTATCCCTGACGTATCCGCCTGAGATTTCACAATTGACCTTTGATGATCCGCTGAAAATTCCCTTCTGAGCTCGGTGAACCGTTGTTCCTGCTGTGTGAGTTGCTCTTTGCTTTCAGATAGCCCACCCGCCGGACTCGGACTCTGTTTAGTCAATTCTCCTAACTTTGTGCTGCTTGACATTAACAATGACTGCTCAGTGACCCCCTCTCTATCCTTGGCATTTGTTGGCTCTAAGAACTGGTTGGTCGAGTCGTCATCAAAAATGATCTCTTCATCTTTCTTGGCAATCCGCCACCGATACTGTCTCACTTGGTACGGCGTCGCAGTGTAGTAGATCACCTTGGGGAACCAGTCAAATGTCTCACGGAAACCTTCAAGATAGGAATGAGACAACATGATACAGATCGTGTTAGAGAATCGAGCATCAACTACAACCGGGTCTGACAGGTTTCCAAACTACTTACCAGGGATGTGATACGACATGTTCTCGGCACTGTCAACATACCGGAGTCTGTTCTCGAGCCACACCTGTCGCCAAGAGTCGTCAGCCTTGACAAAGGCACTGTTAATCAGGGCTATTTTGAGGTGGAGACACAATCATCAGAGTCTATTAGTCAGACAGTTCAGAACATAGTTTGTCCGAGCTCCGCCCAGAACGACACACTGAACACAAAACTATAGAATTTGCCCCGCATGTCTACATCGACTTACCAATCAACACATTGAGCATCACAATTGACGAGAATGTAAAATACAGCATCAGCATCACTAGGAGAGCCCTATTCTTGTACGAGCCCTGACCTTCTCCTATATCTTGGTACATGTCGTTGTTCAGGGGATCGTACCGTCCTCCCTAAGGCCATGAGGTCAATAGACAGTCAGAAGAGAGAGCACTGCAGGGTCAAGAGTTTGATCCGCCATTTGACGATAAGCAAAGTCCTCACATCAGTCAAAAAACAAAAAAGGTACCAGGATCTTACCATCATCAAGTACACCGTTGTGATAGCTCCAAAAAAGTCTTTAGGGAAACTAGCACTATCTTTTCCTTCCGAGTCGACCACGCCTCCATTGGTGATGTGGACAATGGCTATCGTGAAGAAGATTGTGCTGGCTGCAAGTACCACGAAGAAAACCAAGATCTCACGAAGAATTCGAATTACAATGGTGATGTACTTGCACACGATCTCGCTCACTCGGAGCTCCGCCAACTATAAGCATGAGTTTGGAAGAGACCGTTAGCAGTATATTCAACATAAATTCCTAGCCAGGTCCACAAATTAACTGCTTGGGCAACTTTGCTTTTAGTATCATTTTTTGATTTACGTACCAGGTTCATGAACACAAGCATCACACTGAAGCTAAAGTCGGTGGTCACGACTTTTGGACTCGCATTCATAATGTTGAGTACCTGGTGAATGCCTGTGGCCAGAGAGTATGAGTAAGTGAGCAGATCCAGGAAGTTGTAAGGGGAGCTAATGTAGATTTGGATGAGATTGAGTATCGGTTAAGGCGACCACTTCCACATTTGCTGCTTTTCATTAAATCACTGAAGAGGCCTCCTCGCCAGACTTACTTGAAGTAGAGAGACCTAGTTGTCTGACTCTTTCTTGGAATCGTTGATTTCACCTTCGAGTCCACTTTAGTGATAGGATCGGTGTTTCCCGTCTCAGTTCCTGCAAGCTCCGGCTGTAGATTCGGATTGAGGCGGCTACTCATTTCATTTCCTTCGTCTCCCTCCTCTCTTCTCTCTTCTCTCTTCTCCTCCTCTTCTCCTTGTTTCCCCTCTTCTCCTTTTCCTCTCTCTTCTCCTTTTCCTCTCTCTTCTCCTTTTCCTCTCTCTTCTCCTTCTCCTTTTTTATTCTTTCTAATATGAGAATTCCCTTCTCTCTTTTTTTCATTTTCTCTCTTCTCTTTCTTTTTTTCTTTTTCTTCCTGTTCTTTCGTCTTTTCATTTTCTCTCTTCTCTCTCTTTTTTTCTTTTTCTTCCCGTTCTTTCATCTTTTCATTATCTCTCTGCGCTTTCTTCTTTTCAATTTCTTTCATGTTGCTTCGTCTCAACTCATCTTTTTCTTCTTTTTCTTGCATTCCCTTCTCGTTTGCAAATAGCTGGAAATAATACTGGCCCTCGCGCCATTGGAGGAACTCGAGCCAGAGAAATACACATGAGAAGATAATAATCGCCGAGAATATTCCAAGGAGTGGAATCTTCTCTCGGTAGTAAACCTGCATCAGAGCACCACTCAAAACGAGGAGAGAGTAGACACATTGCCCAGAAAATCGAATCACCCAGATTGCATACACATAAGTATTCCTATATAGAAGGAACCAAGTCTCGACACTGTTAGTTCAGCAAAAAAAAAAAAAAAAAAAACCCTCGATCAAGGTTGAACGTGGCATGTCGTGGCATGTAAGGGTAGCCATTGGCGCATACCATTTGTGCTGAATCACAGCCTCAATGGCTGGATTATCAAGGATTTGGGGCTTGTAGTAGCGAGGTCGGATGTATGCATGGCTAAAAGGGTTCATGTTGTACAGGACACTGTGGTAGAGAGCCTGTATCCATGTTGTACGTCGATTTTGATCGTCAAGCGGAAATTCATAGACGGGAAACTCGGGCTTGGGGTCAAACGACCAGAGGAGATTGACAGGGGCAACAAACACTTCCTCTGTGAAGCTTTTGTAGAGTATATCAGGTTCTTTTTCGGCGAGGTTGAGTTGAAGGATCGCATTTCGACACTCGTAGAGCTTGCGGTTATCTGAAGTTCGGAACCAGCGGAGTGCTGGATGATGAACGATCTTATGATTTTTGATAATGAACTTTCGGTCGTGGCATGGGTGATATGCAAATCCTCTGGTGACTCGGAGTGCTAGATCAGTACTCCTTGTGGCGAGTCGATCCACACACTCTAGCAAGTACAGGATATATGTGACATCACCCGATTCTTTTGCTTTGCTGAGACTGTGGTCAATAAGAATCCGCGCTATCTCCATAGCTGATATATCAGTCTTGGCCTTGCTAAGGATGATTCCGACGGGGTTGGACCTTCCCAGGTATGCTCGCAAAGGAACCCAGTTGTTGTTGGGACTGTCGGGGTCGTCTTGGAGTAGTTTTTTTAACATCAGCTTGACTCGGTGGTGATCAGATTTTTCCCGCCTCCTACAGAGTTCCGACATCAAAGACACCGAGCGTTTGTTGAGAAGGGGACTGTAGTTGACAAAAGAGCGTAAATACTTGAACTTTTCATCCGATACTGTAGGACATTCTTGCTCGTCATGATAATTTATCCGATACAAAATATGGAACAGCATCTCTGCCTCCGATTCTGTAAACTGGTCTTGTGCAAATGATTGACCTCTGAACATCCGGATCTTGTTCCTGTAGTAGTCCATATAAGTCGGATTGCCATCATGAGAGCATGCTTTCAGTTGAAGTAGATCCTTCGTACTGTCTACTCCCCAGCAACAAAGTAGTTTGAGCTTGTCGTTTGATGACTGTGGGAGTCTCCAGAGAGAAAACTCTAGTGATGGCTGGGGAAGCTTCTTGCTAGAGGGCTCTAGTGATGACTGTTGAGACCCTAAAATCAAGAACTCTCGTGAAGAGGGAATCTCTTTCACTATCATGACCTGGGAAGAATTCTTACGGAAATAGCATTTGGATGCCACCCAACAATGCTGCCGTGAGCTGCCATCTTTGATTTGGATGTCCATTTCCAGTTTCTTCAACTGGCACCCATGCTCATCTGGAAAATCTGTTGCACGGACCACAAATGATCCTTCAGGATAGTGCATCTCCTTTTTAAATTCAATCTCGGGAATGTCCAGATTTGACTCACAATTAGGATCGCACTGAGACTCGATCTCAGGGCGTGTTTGTAAATAGTCTTTGAGATAGGCTATCTCAAAGTTTGATCCGTTGTTGTACACCACCTTGGCTGTCTTGGTGGCGTCAATATCCAGCTTTTCTTCGACACCGAGGCCGTGTCTTGAAAGTTCCGAATATGCCTGAGGGAAGATTCCCTTCTTTAATCGAGTCATGTTTCCTGGAAAGGCGATAAACCGGCTGGACGGCAGATCACTAAAATTAAAGCCTGGAACGACTTTGTTTCTCTCAAAAGCTCTATCCCATACCTCTGATGTCTTGTGAAGTCTTAGGATGAGGGCCCCAAACTCTGTTGAATAAAGGAGTTGAGTACCCTCCGTGGCAATTACCAAAGTTTTTCCGGTTGATGAAAGGAAGAGCCCCGTAATCCTACCCGTTGTTTCAATTAAGTGTTTTGGTGTTCCAGTGTTCAGACACCTGATTGAGACATGGAAAGGTGACATCTGCAAAATAAGGATACCCTCTGCAGCTGCGAATGTGGTTCCTTTTTGCTTTAATATCCAATGATCGTCTCGGGAGTTGGTCGAAAGTCGCTGAGTGGAGACATGGAGGCGCATCTCCCACTGATCTGTGGTCGTATACACACCATATCTGTGTAGATCGCCGGTTACGAACCTCTCGAGTTTATCATTCCATTCAGATGTGGAGATATTGGTGAACATAGTTTCCCCACTAAATGACTGCAACTTGCTGCAGTTTTCGTGACGAGTAGAGATTCGGATTGGTTGATATGTCGACTGGCCTTGGGTTTGTTGTTGCTTGGTACTTTCAGACCATTCGAATATATGAACCTTCCCTGGAAGTAACTGGAGAGACCTGTGAAAAACAATCTGGGATCCATCCCATGACAATGATAGTTTGGTGTGATTAGGATCCTCAATGTCGAGCTTGATCTGGCCACGCGCAACTGGTGTTGTATGAGGGTACTGATGAGAGGTGGCGGAAGAGTTTAGATCCCAGACATCAAGGAATATGTCATCTCTAATTCGTGAGAGGGTTGCCGCATGTGATATTGAAGCCGAGATCGCAACTTTTATGATTGTTGCTGGAATCTGTGTGTCGCTCGAATCGCTACTGAGGCTGTGTCGAACATGGAATACTTTTTCTGGTGAAGGAATCTGGGGAAGGACAAAGTCTAATTGTCATGCCATTGAGTCATGTTGAATCTGATTAGAGACTCATGGAAACAGGTTTCGAATGTCGTCCTCTTGAAAGATCATACAGCATACCGTATGAAGCCTCATTTGGAGGATTCTGGCTCAGCTCTACATAGCAGAGGTGAAGAGATCCTGGGTCTGAGTCCTTCTTGTGGCAAATATCAATGTCAATTGCTAGTGTAACCTGATGTCGTACTAGTAACCTAACAAACGAGAATTTTTCTGCCAGGAACGAATGCGATAAGATAGAGTAGTTAGAAGAAAATACAGTCAGGCTACAAGCAGTGACAGACATCCAAACTTTCTTATGTTTAACTCCTTACCCAGTTTGACAAAACGGCTTATATCGATCTTCTACTCCGAGAACACGATCATGTTATTTTTTAGAAGGATAGATGCTATGGTCATCGGCAAGTTGATTCTCCCATCTATACTTTACCTGCTCTTCGATTAGCAAGTAGTCGATACCCTCAGCTTTCCGGTCGATCAGTAAGCAAACCACCATATAGTATGGCGCTTCAGAATATGCTAAATTATCGATCCCTGTTCCCCTAATCTGTTGATGTTGTGAATCACCATAATCCTTTAGCCTGTCTTTTCACGATAAAGGATCAATCAAATCACTTGGTATGAACCATGGGCTTACTTCTAGGTACTTGCTAACAAGAATTGGCGGTGAATAGTCCCTATCAATTCCGTATGAGTGAAGGTATGGTTGGAGTGAGTGGTGGTTCAATGCAAATCAGGTCCTGCCATGCATCCTGTGATACTTACTTGCTTGGCTTTTCAATGCAAGCGACACCATCTTGATTAGGCTTCTTAGGGAAGAAAAGTCGTATAGGGTCATGATCTTTAGATACGAGTCAGTATTTCTGGTAATTCTGTGGTGACTTTTGAAGAGTGGAAGTCAACTGTGGAAAGAGGCATTATCTCGGGCTCGCACCACGTACCGGAAACAGGATTCTCGAGATCTCCTCGCATCTGGGTCTCGTACTCTTTAAAGGATGCGAATGGTGGTGACCTAGTTCTCGTATCGGTGTGAGGAGTCAATCGGGGATTGCTCCTCACGACCGAGTCTCTGTAGGGCTCGTTGGATTCAACTGTTGCTTCTTCTATTGTGCCATATTCTTGGATGGTACCAAGAAGAGTCGACTTGGGAATGGAGGGGGAAGAGGACCCACGGAGTCGTGTGTTTGATACATCCCATGTGCTGGCAGGAGTTGTTCCTCTCGGATCTTCGACGGGTTCACTATCGGCTTCGGGGTCATCTTGACTGGCGAAGAGAGTTTTCTCACTGTGTCCACTTGTGCTAGCAGCCCGCTGATGAAAACCCTTCCTGTCGCGCGTCTCCAGGCTCTTGATCAAATCTGCTGGTGGCTGCTCAATCGTGACCACGGTCTCACGTGGTCTGCTGGAGGAAGTACTCGCAGTCATTGGACTTCTCGATGAGGAGATGAGGACAAGAAGAGACAAGAAGGAAGCAACAGCTGCAAAATGGCGAAATGGAGGATCTCAAGTCTTTTTCCAGGACCATTGCTCACCCCCTTTGTGGAATGAAGCTTTCTTCGCCCTTGTCCCATCTTTGTCAGCTCCGCCCTTCCTGCAGGAATTCACCAACTGTTCCTGCAGAAGAGAAATCTCTTGCAGTCTGCAGTCTGCAGGAGTTTTGTGTTTGTACCCTTCTTTAACCATCGGATCCAATCAACTCTTTTCGTGCTCCCAACACTCACTTCAGAGATGAGCCAATCAGCAGAGAATGGGAAATTTTAGTCCCCTCGACTCTTGGATTCTTCATGCAACACTCGATTGCATTTCCAACTAGAGGCAACATTGAGAATCCACTTCATTCTGTCAGTACACAGGGTACAAGCGACATGTGGACTGGCGCACTTTCTTTCAGGGACTGAGATCACAACAAAGAGAAGAAGTGTTTGTCGCCATCATAAAAAGGGTTTAAGGAGCAATTTAGGATCCTAGTCGACTGTTGTAGGTGATCCAACTCGCGCTGCAATGGGCATTTTGGACCATGCCGCGGATGGAGCCTGGCTACCTCTTGGTGTTCGGCACCGGTGTCACACCCTAATCGAAGACGCGTTGTACAGGATTGACTGGGACGAGTGCGGACTTCAGTTTGCATGGCGGCGTTTTCCTTGCTCTTGCTGCTAATTATCCTTCATAGGGACTGCGACCCTATACTGTGTAATCCTTCTTTCTTTAATTCCACTCGAGATACAAATAAAATAAAGAAAATCTAGCTAGAAATACCTCACTTGGCTATCTCTGGACTCTTCATCTTTCTTTCTCTCGCAGGAACACGTCCGCTCGAGCACATTTATGAAATGATCAATGACCTTACTACACCAGAATCTTCCCAGAGTGGTAACCCCACTCACCAACCTTCGAATGGTAACCCCATTCAACATTCTCAAGGCGATAACCCCACCCAACATACACAGTTCACCCACCCTCTCCCTTCCACCCTCACCCCTCAGGACATCCAAGCCTTGGTGGCAGCTCTGGCCCCAGCTCTTCGACAGGCTAACGCTACACCTCCAGCAAACGAAGTCAAAGACCCTCACCTTACGACCAATCCGAACGTCCCAATCCTCGAACCCCTACGAAAGGCTTGAAGAGTATCTTCCCAGCTTCAAACATCGACAGGAATTCCATGCCCATCCCAAATGGGACGAAGACGACGGTTACACTGACATTAAACACTTCCCTCGTGTGCGAGGCGTTGAATACACAGCACCGGTGCTTCCCTCCAACCTCAACACTTCCAAACACCTTCAGAAGAGAGACCAAGAACTTGCTACACTGCAAACAAAATTGGCACACCTTACACGACCAATTGATGCGACAGTACATGCCATCCTTTCCTCGACAGCAGCTGATCCAGATGACCCGATCACGTCCAACACTCTGGAGACGCTGGACATTCTTCGATACAACCTCGCCGCACTCAGCACTGAAATTGGACAACTTCGTACCCAAGCAATTTACAGGGACAAGAATGTCATTCCACCAACAGACCCCAACGGAAGGAGCCCAATTCTCACGCACCAGGACTTTATCGACCAACAGAAGTTTACCAAGTCACTTAAGAAAGCGACAGGTCAAAACGACAAAGGCAGTTTCAGAGGCAAAAACAGAGGTAACTTCCGGAATAACAATTATGGCAACCAAGGCAACCGTAGTTACGAAGGAAACAACAACGGCACAGACAATTCGGGCCAAAGAAACAACAACTCTGCATCAGAGTCTCACCAGCCTCCCAGTGGCGACAGCAACCGCCAGTCTTTTCAGCAAGCCTCGAACCCGAGAGGACGCGGTCGAGGCCGGGGACGCCAGTAGGGGGACGCCTACACAGGTTTCAGGCAGCATGGGAAAAACTCACAGACGAAAACTGGGTTCGTCAAACTATCGAAAGTGGATTCAAAATCCCATTCACATCCCTCCCGCCAGACAGTCCTCACCCCAGACACCACCACCCACGACAGAACAAGGAAACGGAAACGATCGAAATGGAAATCCTCGCCCTACTAGAAAAACGCGCGATAGAGGAAGCTACCGAAAATGGATTTACGAGCCGAATATTTACGATCCTGTAACAAGGCAAGAGGAATAGGGAAGGAGAAGAACAAGGACAGGGACTAGGACAAAGGCTAGGGACAAGAAGTGAGTTACTAACTGACGTTTATTGAGAAAGAAAGAGAGGAAATAAATACTAGAGAAGATATGTAGAAAAAGGGGTGAACCCTTTCCATGGAGCGCGGCAATGGGGGAAGAAAATTCGTGTCCGTCCGTACAGATCGAAACATTCCAGCAAGGACATTCTCAAAGAGACGCACCAAGGTAGCATACTCTTTTGACACTCCCCTCTTAAAAGAGGTCCTTCTCCTTGAGAGTATCTCGGTAATCTTGAATAACATCCTGTGCGTTCTCGAGGTCTTCGAGCGTCTGCCAAGTGCTATCTTTTACCGGGAAACCAACCCATTTGACTAGGAATTTAATTAGACCTTCCTTTGTCTTCTTGTGCTTGACGATTCGCTCCACCTCATAGGGCTGTTCATAGTACTCATCGCTATCGTCAATGAGAGGTTCCTTGTCAGGCCTCAGCTCTTCATTATCCGCAAACTCGTCACTCCTACGAGTAGTAGCCCTGAGCTTGGAGACGTGGAACACAGGATGCAGTCGACTTCTAGGAGGTAACTGCAACTTGTAGTTCAAGGGACTTGGTTGAGCAATAATTTTTGTAAGGTCCTAGGAATGGTCTCCTCAGTTTGTTGACCTTCTTTGTCGCATTTTCCGTGGCGGTTTTGATATCGGTTGCGTCGATATAGACAAGATCGTCTATTTCAAATATGGCCTCGCGTCTGTGGGCATCGTACTGGTCAGAGTACTTTTTGTGACTGTCTTGGATAGCGTCATAAACAATTCGGGAATCTCGCTTGGTGTTTCTCCATCTCTTCTTTCACATTAGGTTGTTTGACCACATGAGCTTTTTCCGTCAAGAGTGTCGCTGGTGTTAACGGTACGTGTCCATACATCACTTCGAATGGGCTAAGTCCTGTAGCGGATGACTTGGCAGAATTATGCGCAGACTCGGCATGGATGAGGAATTCGTCCCAATCATCGTGAGCCTCATTCGTGTATAAGCGCAGATACTGTTCCAAGGACTGGATGATTCGCTCTGCTTGTCCGTTTGATTGTTGATGTCTAGCGGTTGACATGTCTCAGACTCGTTCCAAGATGCTCGAAAAGGCTCTTCCAGAATGTACTGGTGAATCTGGTGTCTCGGTCCGACACGATTGACTTGGGAACTCCATAATATGTCGGAACACTTGCTGGAAAAATATGTTGGCAACATCCTTGGCGGTGCAACTGGTTTTGTGGCGACAAACACAGCGGCTTTTTAAACCTGTCCACAAATACTACTATTGCATCATGTCCTGCTTTCGTTTTAGGTAGATGTGTCACCAGGTCCATTGCAATGTGCGTCCAAGGTTTCTCTGGAATGGGTAATGGCTGCAATAGCCCCAGTTCTTTTGTCGTTCTGTGCTTGCTAAGTCGACACTCGTGGCACGAGCTAACATAATTTTTGACGGATTGCCACATGCCCGGCCAATAGTATCCTTCAGATAGCCGGACGTATGTCTTGTCAACACCAAGGTGTCCTGCTAACGACGAGTCATGGATTTCCTTCATGATCGTAGACTTTTCCTCTGGTAGGTTGGGTACACATAATCGCATGTCTTTCTTAAGGTAGAGGAGGTTGTCATGGAGCGTGAACTCGTACGGGTTATTCTTTCCTTGAACTGCTCTAACTCGTTTCAACCAATCGCCAAAATCTTCATCCTCCTCGTAGGCCTCTCTGCAAGCTTCCAAGATTGTGGATCCGATTACTGGTTTTGACTCCATACTGGCTGCATCTTGGTAGTCCGGCCTTCTTGAAAGAGCATCAGGTACAACATTGAGTGGTCCTTTTTGTATCGTATCACAAAATTATACTCTGCTAGTTTTTCCATCCAGCGAATTTGGCGAGGACTGAGCGTGTTCTTTGTATCCAGATATTTTAGTGATTCATGATCGGTGAAAACAATAAAGGGCTCGGCTGTCGAATGCAGATATACTCGCCATTTTTGGAGTGCATGGACGGCGGCAAGTTGTTCTTTTTCATGGATTGGGTAATTAATCTCTGCAGCGGACAGTTTCCTTGATTCGAACGCGACTGGTCGACCGTTCTGCATTAACGCTGCACCAATAGCATATTTCGAGGAGTCGACATGGACTTCAACAGGGAGTTCGGGATTGAAGACAGCCAGGACTGGGGCGTTCATAATTGCCTTTTTTTCAATTTTTGAACGCACGTTTTTGTTCTTTCAACCATCGGAAGGTCACATCTTTTTCAGTAGTTCAGTGAGGGGAGCGGCAATCTTGGCGAGCTTGTGAATGAAGCGTCGGTAGTAGTTGACAAGTCCTAGAAACGATTGGATATCTAGGACACAGCGCAAGGCTGGCCACTCGGCTATTGCCTGGACTTTGGAGGGGTCGACCGATACGCCCTTGCTGGACACGATGTGTCCTAGGAAGCCAACTTCGCTCTTGGCAAATTCGCACTTGGACAGCTTGGCATACAGTCGATGTTCTCGTAATTTGCGCAAGATAATTTCCAAATGAACTAAATGTTGTTCCATGTTCTTGCTGAATATCAATAGATCGTCGAGGTATATGATCACACAACCATCCAGTTCGGTTCGGAAAACTTCGTTCATTAATGTCATGAAGGTGGCAGGAGCATTGGTCAATCCGAATGGCAGCACAAGGAACTCATATAGGCCGTATCTTGTGCGAAAAGCGGTCTTGTGTACGTCGTTTTCGTGAATTCGAACTTGGTGATAACCTGTTCGTAAATCCATTTTGCTAAACACTTCTGCGCCGTTCAGTCGATCAAGCAACTCATCAATTCTTGGTAACGGATAAGTATTCCTGATTGTTTGTTTGTTCAATGCTCTGTAGTCAATGCACATTCTCAAGTCGCCTTTTTTTTCCGCACAAACAATACAGGAGCACCGTAAGGGGATTGACTAGGTCTAATGAACCCGTGTCGTAGCAGGTCATCAATTTGTTTTTGGAGCTCGTCCATTTCGGCCAAGGAAAGTTGATAGGTAGGCCTAGAGGGCGGCGTCGATCCAGGAATCAGGTCAATGTGATGGTCTACTGACCGCTCAGGAGGTAGTTCTTTCGGGAGTTCCTCTGGAAATACATCGCTGTATTTTTCTAGGAGAACTTCTACCTCCGGTGGCTGACTTTCGCTTTTCTTGTTATTATCCTCCTCGTTCGATCGCACAATGCACAAGTAGGCTTGGTGTTTTCCAAGGGAACGTTTGAATTGCATTGCGGACAATACTGGTTGGTGTGTCGGTCGGGTGTATCCTTGGATTACAATGTCAGGTTCGACTCGGATGACGTGGTTGGCAAGGTCTAATATTGGTTGCGGTTTACTATGTGCCAGCCAACGTTTGCCCAGGATTGCTTCGAATTTCATGTCGACAACATTGAATTGGATTACTGGGCAAAAATTGTCGGCAAGTCGGAGTCGGATGTGGCAATATTGGGTACAAAGTGTTGGTTGGCCATTGCCAAACGCAACTGTTGTTGGATTTCGCTTTTTGACGTTGCGATATGAAGGCGCTTGACTACCTCGTAATTAATGTAACTTGCGGATGCGCCGCTATCTACCATAATGTCGATAGTATGATCCTTGAAACGACCGGCCACATACATGAGAGGTTCGTCTTCGATTTCTTCTGGTAATTCAGGGTTAACTTCCTGACTGTTGGAATCTGGACATGGACTAGCAGAAAACTTATTCTGGGGACTGGGAGTGAAGGTTGAGTCGTCTGACTCACTACTGGATTCACGGGACACGGCACTACATTCTGCACTTGCAGGGAACTCGGGGCCAAGGCTACTATTGGTATCTTGAACAGGCAGCGGCTCACGAACCGACGACATTTAACGGGGTTGGACTGGGAATGGCACTCGCTGAGAACCGGAAACCAACTTTGGTCTCGAACTGGGATCAATTGTTAACCCACTTGGATCGACAATTTTAGGCTGGGAGGAGATACGAAGCTCACTTGAGCTGGAGGGACATGATTCTGATTGTTTAGAAATGTCACTCGACGTTTCTGGACAATTTGTGGGTTTAGGGAACACTCCTTCTGGACAATCACCAATAACATTTACGACCGTAGTCCCATATAAAAGATCCAGAATTCTTTTTATTGGGACGGGGCTTTTCCCCGACGCATTCTTTTTTTTTTGCCTCACAGTTCTTGGCTTGATGGCCAGGTTGGTGACAATAGAAGCATGCACGATTTTTCCAGTCCGCTTGTTTTGAGGACTCATCTTGTGCATGTTCATAGCGTCTAGCTCCATCGGTTCTGCTTGGCTATTCGAGGACTCAGGCCTTGCTGGTTCATGTTTGGGTTGTGGTTCCCAAGAATGTTGCTTCCCACGTTGGTACACTCGGTCGAGGCTCTCAGACACTTGAACAATCGTGTACAGGTCTTGTCGAAGGCTTGGATTACCGGCGAAATGTTCTTGAAGTCTTTGTCCAAGCCCTTGGAGGAAGACCTGGATCGCTTCTGCCTCACTCATGTCAGTGAGGACAGAGCGTAGGGTTTCGAACTCATTGATGTAATCCGTGACAGACCCTTTCTGTTTTAGGTTGTACAATTTGCTACGAGCGAACAATTTGGTGTTGGGGCTCGAGTAGCGTTTTTCCAACGCAGCCTTGAAACTGATCCAATCGTTATCATTGAGGACAGCTGGAAACGTAAGGGTCCGGACCCAGTTGCGCGCGTTGCCTTGGAGAAAGAAGACGGCACCCTTGGATCCGTTGACTCGCGTTGAGACTGAGAGCATCGCTATACTCTTCAATATCCTTGATCCAGTTGGAAACGTTTTCGTTTGGAAGGCCTTTGAATTCATGGAGATGGACATTTTTAACAAAGGTATCGAAGTGGTTAGGCATAATGGAGGTGGTGGAAGGGAACTTCCTTTGCTACCATGTAACAAGGCAAGAGGAATAGGGAAGGAGAAGAACAAGGACAGGGACTAGGACAAAGGCTAGGGACAAGAAGTGAGTTACTAACTGACGTTTATTGAGAAAGAAAGAGAGGAAATAAATACTAGAGAAGATATGTAGAAAAAGGGGTGAACCCTTTCCATGGAGCGCGGCAATGGGGGAAGAAAATTCGTGTCCGTCCGTACAGATCGAAACATTCCAGCAAGGACATTCTCAAAGAGACGCACCAAGGTAGCATACTCTTTGACAGATCCCAAAAAAGACAGGCGACTTGAGACCAGTGCTCAATCTCCGACCTCTAAACCAGTATGTACATCAGAAACACTTCAAGATGGAGAGCATAAAGACGGTTTGCAGTTTGATCAACAAGGGAGACTACATGACCAGTGTGGATCTCCAGGATGCATTCCTCCATGTTCTCATTCACGAGACTTCCAGAAAATACTTACAGTTCCATTGGAAAGGGAAACAATACCAGTTCCGCGTGCTACCCTTCGGTCTCTCCTTAGCGCCTTACGTCTTTACGAAGATGCTCAAACCGATCCTCAGATGGGCTCGGCGCAAGGGAATAAGGATTACAGCATACCTAGACGATCTACTGATAGTGGCCAGGAACAGGGAGCAGTCCTTGAAGGCAACAAGACAAGTTCTCGACAAGCTGAAGTCGCTCGGATTCCTAGTGAAAGAGAGCAAGTCTCATCTGGAACCCACACAGTCGATTTCACACCTGGGCTTCGTGATAGACTCGAAGAAGATGACGCTCGCAGTACCCAAGGAAAAAGATCCGCGACATCAGGAGAGAAGCCTCCAAGATGGTCAAGAAGAGCAAGATGACGCTGAAAGCCCTCTCGTCCTTCATCGGAAAAGCGCTCGCTATGACAGCAGCAGTACTACCAGCAAGACTCAGATGCCAGAACCTGGTCCAAGTGAAGAACGAAGCCCTTCAACGGGGGATTTCATGGACGGGATCTATTTCACTGACGACACTAGCCCAGGAGGACCTTCAATGGTGGATCGAAGGCTTGCAATCATGGAACGGACTCACATGGATCCATCAACCTCCGGAAGCAGAGATTTACACCGATGCCTCGGATACAGGATGGGGGATAGTTCAGGATCATCACTCATTGTCAGGAACATGGGACAAACAAATGTCGACGACACATATCAACTTGAAGGAGCTTATGGTGATATGGTACACAGTCACTCAACCACAGTTTCAAGGAAAGAGACTACTAATTTACTGCGACAACACGACAACGATCGCTTACATCAACAAGTTTGGGGGGACCCGCTCACCGGAACTGATGGCACTAGCAGACCGAATATGGACACATTGCTTGGAGACAGGAACATCGATCACGACAGCATTCGTCCCTTCGGAGTTCAACCCAGCCGACCCTCCCAGCCGTCAATTGCAGAGTCAGTTGGAATGGAGCATCCACCACGACACCTTCCAGAAGATAGACGAAAAATGGGGACCTCATCACATCGACCTCTTCGCCTCAAGGACCAACACGAAGCTGAAGAACTTTATGTCTTGGAAGTACGATCCGGAAGCAGTAGCACAGAATGCACTTCAACATTCTTGGAAAGGACTGGGCCGCCTTTACATATGCCCACCATGGAATTTAATCCCGCAGACCCTGCAGAGAATCCAGGAGGAGAAACTGACAGCAACGTTGATCACTCCGAATTGGGAGAGCGCGATATGGTATCCAGTGGTGACGAAGATGACTCAGGAATCCCCAACCCCAGTACCACGATCCGCCGTTCTAACCGCCTCCAGAAAAGACCCAGGGATCATGAGGAAGAACCCGCACTGGTCATTGCTAGCTTGGAACATAAGCGCCGTAGAACGATGATGAGCAAAGGATACGATGAGTCGGTGGTCAACATCATCAGGGATGCAGAAACAGAAAAATTGAAGCGAAAACGTTACGGTCACACGCAAAGAGCTTTCATAAAATGGTGCAAGGAAAGAGAACTGGATCCAACAATCCCCGAACCAGCCAACGTCCTAAACTTCCTAGCCTGGGGACATACTCATAAGCGATGGAAAGCATCGACAATTTCTACCTATCGTGCACAGCTCACAGGTCTTTTCGAAGATGCTCTGCCTTTCCAACAAGACAGCTACTTCTCCAGTTTTTCCGTGTCTTACGAGCCAACGAGACCGACTCGAACAAAGAGATGGATCTAGACATATCCCCGATATTAGATTACTTCCGTTCGCTTCCACCAAACAGTCGAGTATCAGCCGAACTTCTCACACAGAAGCTATGTTGGTCAATAGGCATGTGCGCATTCCTTCGCCCAAGCGACATCGAACGTATTGATCTGGATGGATGCCAAGTCGAAAAGACACTCATACGTCTCCTCATCCTCCGACCAAAAGAGAAGAACAACGGTATCCACAAGAACAAGTTTGTCATCCTCAACGCACTCCCATCGGACCCAGCCTTGTGCCCAGTGGAAACATTCAAGACTTATGTCGCCCGGTTCGCTAAGGACCGTCTTGTAGTACCACACCCGACCCAGCCATCGCTCTCATACAACCCTTTGGTCCGACACGTCAAGCATCATGAGCTCTGTATTTCTGCCCAACGAATCAGTAAACACATCAAGGCCGTCATGTCAAGACTACAACTCCCTCCAGGCGCAATCACACCCAAAGCAAGAGCCGCGGGGTCCACGCAAGCCGCGAAGAGAGGAGTCAGCATTGACGACATCATTGCTCAGGGCAATTGGTCGTCGTCTTCTATGTTTGCGAAATTTTATCGTCTTTCCAGCAAGACGAACTCAAATTTCACCAAAGTTGTCCTTGGCTAGTCTCTGAAGCCACAGTATAGGGTCGCAGTCCCTATGAAGGATAATGGGGAACCAAGACGACAAAGGAAGTCTTGGCTTCATTATCCGAGACTGCGACCCTATACTGTCCCACCCTCTCCACCCTTTTGCCTTAGTATTATGAAGTCGCGAAAGAAAGATGAAGAGTCCAGAGATAGCCAAGTGAGGTATTTCTAGCTAGATTTTCTTTATTTTATTTGTATCTCGAGTGGAATTAAAGAAAGAAGGATTACACAGTATAGGGTCGCAGTCTCGGATAATGAAGCCAAGACTTCCTTTGTCGTCTTGGTTCCCCAGAGGCTATTGTGTATGAGGACAGTGAGTATGACAAAAGCATGCAGCTTGCATTCACAGTCCAGTGTCCATGCTGTGTATCTGACGGACAATGTCGAGAAGGGCTGGGTCAGGGTTGGTGAACCGTTTCAAGAGTGGCAATGCTGCGCTGTTGAATATCTAGAAGACTCGCTTCTCAACACAGCAGCATGATTGTGATATCAGATGCTCAGGTAAGCAGTACCACAATCTCCTCTCCAGTGTATAGACAGACTAAAGGTTTCCCGACGAGTGCTTTTACCACTGCTACCGGATCCGTGCCCTCCCACCCGAGCTCTCAACTCAATGCGTATCATCTCTAAGCATTGCCTCTGTGCATTGCTCCTACGCACTGCCTCCGCACCATCCTCGGATCTGCTTGCCAGTGGGCAAGATAGAGATGGTCGCCTGCTATCATCCATGGCCTTTGCTGGCTTTGGTTTCCTTTGTTTATTTGCTCTGTTGACCGTGGCAACAACGAACCCAGCACTCCTATTAGGCAAAGCATCAAACTCCTACTAGCGTCGCATTCCCCGCGCCCCGCATCAAGCAACACCCTCGATGGCCCCTACTCTTGACATCCAATCTGCAGGAAGAATCATCAGCGTCACAGGTACGCGAAATACTTTTGGGGGCGTGTTTTTTTTGGGGGGGGGGAGTTTGACTAACCCTTTTCCTCTGAAACGGAGGCGAGACACTCCTGCTGGTCAAGACATTGGCCTGTTCCTCGCATTGGCCATCGATGAAGCCTTTTCTTGCTCTTCATCAAGGAGTAATCGTTTGAGGCTTGAGCTGTAGATTATGTCCTCATGACTCATTTTTTCTACCAAGTAGTATTCATCAGCCTCCCACCACGAGCATCGGTACAGGATATCTAATAAAGAGCAGGAACCACTTTGCGGGATTTGTGCCTGAAAAAACTATATGAAGTCGTGACATCAACCTTTCAACTTGTCGAATGACTTGGGCCAGAAAGCAGCCAACTGTGACCATCCTGGTATAGGAAAATGAATGAAGACATTTAGACATCTCATAACAAGGAAAACATGGTCTTTTTTGTTGAGCAAGGATGACTGTCTCGTAGATCTGGACTCATCTTAAGGCAGTATCTCATGGCACGCAGACTCCATAGGTTCATCAGAGAATGTAGTTAGTGCCGCTTCTACTACAATCTCTGTTTTCCTCTGTACCAAGCTATTTGACAACTCAACCACTTGTATTCAGTAGACCTATGTCGCCTCTATACTCCAGATGCGACCACATCTTAGCGGACATGATGTAATAGAAATGGAGTGAAAGATTAAAAAGACAGGGGTCCTAATTTTTTCTCTAGCATCAAAAGGTCTTTTAGCAGTTGGGCTAGGAGGTGGTCCAGCCCGCAACAATGGAAATCGGGATCAGAAATGCACCGTCATCACAAAGAAGGGTACAAGTGACATGGGAACCGTTAGGATCCAATACATAGGAAGACTTTAATAAGAGCCTTCGCTAAATCGACAAGCTGAATACAAGATGAATTTGTCAGAGCAGTTTCCGAAGTGAATGTAGTGGTCTGGGCTACGTTGGCACTGAGATATTAGAAGAGAGCATTCCTTGTGGAGGAAAGTGGCCACAGATGACAATCCCAACGACAATCACGGACTCATGAGCTGAGCTCAGAGCCAGCAAAGGATTTTTTTTTGTTTGCTCTCTATTAGTCGCTGGTGCCCAACGAACGCCCTCTACCTCTATCCCTAAGACATGGCTGACCTCACTCATTCGGATTTGGATAGAGACGGAGGCGGACAGGAGGCCCAGCTTGTAGATCTTCCTTTGTGATCTCATCTATTCAAACCAGGATTGAATGCGTTCTATCTCTTCAGGACAGAGGGTAGTCGAAGTCTCCCGAGCTTCAATTCGCTATTCTATCTAGGACATCACGAGTGCTGTCCTCGGTTCTGGAGCTGCTGTAAAGCTCCAAGAATGGCCTGAAGGTCTTGCTTCATCTCAAACAATCCCTCTCTCAACTTCGTGTTATCACTGTGCAACAGCATATTGTCAGCTCGTAGCTCTGAAATGCTATTGCGCAATAACGTGTTATCAACCTGCAACTCTGAAATGCCAGCAAATGTCATTGTGTTGTCAGCACTTATTTTTGTCATTTCCATTTGTAGTCTGTCTGTAGTTCCCGTGAGACCATCGAATTGTTGTTCCTGTTGTGTGAGTTGCTTCTTGATTCCAGAGAGCCTTTCTGCCATACTCTGATTCTGTTTGGTTAATTCTTCCAGTCTGGTGTTGCCTGTTATCAATGTCGCTGGATTAGTGGTCCTGCCTCCACCTTTTTCCCCGGTAGTCCTTTAGTTAATCGCTTCGCAATATGAAAATGTTCAGTTCATTTGAGATCAACCATAGCTTACCCAAAAGCGATCCCTCACAAGAACCGGAGGTTTGTAGTCCCTATCAGCCTCATTCGAGTAAATGTAAAGTTGGAGTGAGTGGTGACCGATGTATTCTGCTCAAACACACATCTCGTGATGCTTACTTGCTTGGCTCTCCAGCATCATAGAAAATTCGAAGAGGATCGTGGTCTTGAGATACGAGTCAGTGTCTCCGCTGTGGTATCTGAAGTTCAAAAGTCAATCGTGGTACTGGGTGTAGTCTCAGGGACCACTCCACATCACATACCATGGGCAGGGGTGTCGAGGTCTTTTCTCATCTGAACCTCGTATTCTTCGATGGTTGAAAATAGTGGTGTCCCTGGTTTCTTGCTGGCACATTGGGTCAATTGAGGATTGCTACTCTCGACCAAGTCTCCATGAGACTCGTGGGACTTGACTGCCACTACTTCTGTGGCGCCACATTCTTGAACGGTATCCAGTCGAGCGCCCATCAAAGTGCTGGGAGTGTCCCCTTGGCCAACAGTGGCTGCTCCTCTCAAATCCAAAACGGCTTCACTATCAGCTTTGAACTCATCCTGGTAGGCTTGGTCGGTTGTCTTGCTGAGGTTGTCGCCTGTGATGGCCAATTGGCGGACTGTGCTGTTGTTGCTGGCCTCCAGACTCTTGGTTGACTCTGCTGTAGTGTGTTCGATAGTGACTACGGTTTCCTATGGTTTGGAGGGTGTCGAGAGAGGACTAACAGTCATTGTCCTTTTTGGAATGGGCTAAGAAGGAGCGGCTGTAGGGTTGATGATGAAGAAATACAGTGATGGGAAGAAGAGGCGTTGCAGGTTTGATGAGAAAAGAGACGATGCAGGGTTGAAGAAGAACTAACGGTCGATGCGGAATGGAGGATCTCGAGTCTTCTAATTCGCACCATTGTTCTCTTCTCTCTGTGAGCTTTCCTCGTCCTTGCATCTTGGCAGGTTCCGCTCTTGTCCCGCTGCTCCAGTAGGAGTCGACTGACCGTTCCTGCAGGGGTTTCTTCTAACCTGCAAGATCCAATCAACTCTTTCATGCACCCCATGCTTTTTTTTTTTTTTTTTTCAGGAATGAGCTACACCAAGGAAGTGAGACTCCGACCATTCCCCTTGTCGTTCTTGTGTTCCCCACATTGCACTCGATTCGATTCATGCTTCCAGCCCGAAAAAAAGCTGTTTGCGGCCATCAGCGTTCCCTTTTCAGTTGCTGTATCAGATCCAGCTCTCTCTCTCTGCAATTGGAAATCTTAGACAACGTCGAGAATGGAGTCTGGCTACCTCCTGAGACCCGACGCTCGTATTCACTCAGCTCTAGGGAGCGCTGTATAGAGTAGGGTGTGTGTAGACTGTGATAGTTGGCTAGAGCCCGAACACCATGGGACTTGGCAATGGAAGAAAGAAAGAAAAAGACTTTCTTGGCAAAAAGAGGCGATTAGTCAAGATAGGATCCAGTTTCTAGTCAAGTTTTTCATGTAGTCTTCTCTGTTTTATTACTTAGACAATAACCAACTTTGTAATCCTATTACCACTACGAACGATCCTTGCGTATCTCTTTGCGACAGAATTTCTATGAACCCTCTTCTCTTCTTATTCCTACTCTCTTCTTTGTTTTTTTTACTCGGTTCTCGTTGTCGTTCCTTGTGAGAGCAAATCTAGTAGTTTTTGCATATTCTGCCCTATCTTGGAGATGTCCTCTTGCGACTTTTCAACAGATTTTCGGAGGTCAACCATGTTGGCCTGGGTCCTCTCGATTGTACTCCTCAGCTCAGTGATCTCATTCTGTGAACGCATGGCTACTCTGTGCAACTCTTCCACATGGTAAACTTGCTCTTCGGTACTCTCCCTTTGCCGATTAGGTTGTTCTGGTAGTGTAAGCCCGATACCGCTTAATTGTGCAGCAGGCTGTGCGTAATTTCGGTCCTTGCTGTTTGCCTCCGAAGTCAACACAGGTGTCTTTTTGGCGCCAGACGCCTCATCGTCTTTGTTCTTGTCATTTTTCTTGAGTTTGTCTTCCATGAGAATTTCTCTATCTTTCTTGGCAACTCTTCGCTCGTACTGTTTCACTTGGTAAGTAGTTGCCGTATAGTAGACCATACTAGGGAACCAGTCAAACGTCTCTCGGAAGCCTGCAAGATTCAGAAATGGCACAGGGGCCATGTTAGGGAATCGGTCATCAACCTCAACCAGACTTTGAAAGAGACGCGAGTTACTTACCAGGGATGTGGTACGACATGTTCTCGGCATTGTCGACATATCGGAGTCTATTCTCGAGCCACACCTGTCGCCAAGAGTCGTCAGCCTTATCATAGGCACTGTTGATCAGAGCTATTATGAAACGAAAAATCCGCCATCGGAACCGTTCAGTCAATCGGTTTGATGCAAAGCGTAGCTTGGACTCTGCATTGAACTGCCGAATACAGAGAGAAAGAGTTTACTCCGCATATCCATATCAACTTACCAATCAGCACATTGAGCATTAGGATTGATGAGAACGTGAAGTAAACCATCATCATCACCAGGAGGGCTCCATTCCTGTAGGATCCTTGACTGTCTCCTTCGCCATCTTGGTACATGTCGTTGTTCAGGGGATCGTACCGCCCTCCCTAAGGCCATCAAGTCAATAAAACGTTAGAAGTTGAAGTATTGATAGGTTAGGAATTAGAGCCGCAGTGTTAAAGTGAGCAAAGGTATTGCTCCAGTCAATCGTGAGGACGCAAGGACTCACCATCATCAAGTATACAGTTGTGATGGCTCCAAGAAAGTCATTTGGAAAACTAGCATTAGCTTGTCCCTCAGAGTTTACCACGCCTCCATTGGTGATATGGACAATGGCGATGGTGAAGAAGATCATACTGGTTGCAAGTACCACGAAGAACACTTTGATCTCTTGTAGAATACCAAATACGATAGTGATGTATTTGCACACTGTCTCGCTCACTCGGAGCTCAGCCAACTATACACGAGAGTTGGAAGAAACTGTTAGTAGTGTGACCCATCTAAATGTTATGGCCCAGCCTACTGACCAACTGCATAGGCGTTTTTGCATTTCATGTCATTCCTGTTCTACGTACCAAGTTCATGAACACAAGCACGACACTGAAGCTATAGTCGGCGGTAACAGCGTTTGGGTTCGCCTTCATAATGTTGACGATCTGGTGGATGCTTGTCGCGAGAGGGAATGAGTAAGTGAGAAGATCCAGCATGTTGTAAGGTGATCTAGCACAGATTTGGAAGTGATAGAGGATTAGATAAGACGACCACATCAGCGCATGCTACCCGATTTCATCCGAAGCAGTGATCTCGACATCGGACCTACCTGAAATAGGGAGACATTCCAAAGATCCTTCGAGTGTTCTTCGAGCTGCTCCATTTTTTTCTCTTCTTTTCTTTTTCATATTTTTCCTCTCCCTCTCTGCTCTTTTTTTTCAATTCTGTGATCCGTTTCTGTTCTTCTACTTCTACTAATCTCTTTTTTTTCAATTCTGTCATTCGTTTCAATTCTTCCTCCTTTCTCTTTTTTTTCAATTCTGCCTTTCGTCTCGCTTCCTCCTCTTCTTCCTCTTTTTTCTTTTTTTTCAATTCTGCAATTCGTCGTGTTTCTTCCTCTTGGCTTTCTTTTTTCAATCTTCTCAGTTCTGTCAGCTGGTTCAATTCTTCCGCTTCTTCTTCTTTTTTCTTTTTTTTCAGCTCTGTCATTTGTCTCGACTCTTTCACCTCTTCCTCTTTTCTCATTTTTTTCAATTCTAATTTTCGTCTTGCTTCTTCGTCTTCTTCCTCTTTTCTCTTTTTTTTCATCTCCGCCTTTCGTCTCATCTCCTCTTCTTCCTCTTCTTTCCTCTTATTCCTCAGTGCCGTAATTCTTTTCAATTCTTCTTCTTCTTCTTCTTCTTCCCTGTAATTCTCATATGCATATCGCCGGACATTATACCGACTCTCTCGCCATTGAAGGAACTCTAGCCAGAGGAACAAACATGAAAAGAAAATGATGGTAAAGAAGATTCCAAGAAGAGGGCCTTTCTCTCGGTGGTAGACCTGCATCAGTGCGCCACTCAAAATAAGAAGGCAGTAGAGACATTGAGTCGCAAATCGAACCATCCAGATTCTAAACACGAATACGTTCCTAGAAGAAAGCAGGTCTCGAGAATGTCAGTACAATAGGAAACTCTCCTGATTACTGTAGAGCAAACGATACATAGGATGGGAGGATTGTCGTTGACTAATACCATTTGTACTGGATCACAGCCTCAATGGCAGGATTGTCCAGGATATCGAGACTGTAGAAGCGAGGTCGGATATACACATGACTGAATGGATTCAGGTTGAACAGGACACTGTGGTAAAGAGTCTGTATCCACGTTGTGCGCTGACTTCGATCACCAAGAGGGAACTCATTACAGGGCGATTGGGGCTTGGGGACAAACGACCAGAGGAGGTTGACAGGAGCAACAAACACCTCCTCTGTGAAACTTTTGTTAAGTAGATCGGTCTCTTTATCGGCGATATAGAGTTGAAGGATCGGATTCCTGCATTTGTAGAGCCTGTTGTCTTGAAAGTTCCACGACAAACGGTGTGTTGGGGGATGTATGATCTTGTGGTTTTTTATAATGAATTTTCGGTCGGCACATGGAACATACGCAAACCCTCTGGTGACTCGGAGTGCTAGATCAGCATGTCTGGCGGTGAGGGTGAGTCGTTCCACGCACTCAAGCAAGTACAGGATGTTTGTGACATCATCGTACTCTTTTGCCTTGTCAAGACTATATTTTATGAGAATCCGTGCCATCTCCATTGCCCTTGGATCAGTCTTGGCCTTGCCAAGGATGATCTCGATAGGGTTGGACCCTCTCGAATATGCTCTTAGCGGAACCCAGTAATGGGTAGAGTCTTCTTGGAGTAGCTTCTCCAAGATGCGCTTGAATCTGTTGTGACAGTACTTATCCCACTTCTTGCAGAATGATGACATCAAAGACACTGAACGGTTATCGGGGAGAGGGCCGTAGTTGATAAAAGAACGAAGATACTTGAACTTTTCGTTCGTTACCGTAGAACACTCATGCTTGACATCGATGTTAATCCAGTATAACGTATCAAACAGCGAATCAACCTCCAATGCTGTAAACTGATCTGGCGCAAACAACTTCCCTCGAAATATCCTGATTTCACTCCCATCACGATGGCTGTAAGTCGGATTTCCTCCATGAGAACATGTACTCAGCGTGTGTGTTTCATCTATCCCGTTCACTTCCCAGCAGTAGAGTAGTTTAAGGTCCTCTTGTGATGACTGCGGGAGACTCCAAATTGAGAACATTAGTGAAGTAAAGTTTTCTTTCACTATAATGAGCTGAGAAGATCTCTCATGGAGATAGCATTTGGATGCCACCCAACAATGATGTCGTGATTTGCCATCATCGAATCGGATATCCATTTCCAGTTTCTTCCACTGACATCTATCCTCTCTATCGATATCTGTTGCAAGAATTACGAATGATCCTCCGGGATAAGACGTCCTCGTCTCAAATTCAACCTTGGGAGTCTCGCAAAGATTGGACTCACACCTCGAATCACACTGAGACTCGACTTCAGGGTGTGTCGGTAAGTCCTCCAGATGGGCTACCTCAAAATTTGATCCGCTGTTGTATACCACCATAGTTGATTTGATGGTGTCGCTATCCAACTGCACATCGAAGCCGTTTTTTGTGAGTTCTAAGTACGTCTGAGGGAAGGTTTCCCTCCCTGATTGAGATAAATCTGCTGGAAATGCAACAAAGCGGCTGCGCGGCAGCTTGTGGAGATTAAAGCCGGGAACTTCCCTGTTTCTCTCAAAAGATCCATCCCATACATCTGATTTTTTGTGAAACCTCTGGATGAGGACCCCAGACACTGTCGAATACAAAAGTTGAGCCCCTTCCGTGGTAATCATCAAGGTCTTTCCAGTCGACGAAAGGTAGATTCCCGTAATCTCACTAGTTGTGTCAATGATATGTTTTGGCGTTCCAGTGGCGAGATCCCTGATGGAGACATGGTAAAGTGACATCTGAAATACAAAGGTGCCTTCTGCAGCTGCAAATGTGATCCATTTTTGCCTCAATCGGTGTTTCTTTCGGATTGCACCCAGGAACCTGTGAGTGGGAATGTAGTAGAGCATCACCCATGGGTCTGTGGTCGTGTACACACTAAACCCCTGTGAGTCACTGGCTATGAATCTCTCAGATTCGTCACTCCATTGGTATGTCGAAATGTTGGTAAACATGGTATTCCCGCAGAATGAGTTCAACTTGGAACAACCGGTATGACGAGTTGAGGGGAGGAGCTTTTGAGACGCTTTCTGATCCTGAGACTGTTGTTGATTGGTATTTGCAGAATACTCAAAGACAATTAGCATCCCTGGAGATGATGGGTGATCCATTGGGCATGACGAATGTACCCTGTGAAAAACAATCTGAGAACCACTCCACGACAAGGATAGCCTAGTGTCGTAAAGATGATCTATATCAACGTCGAGTAAGGTATGCGCGGTTGAAACTGTATGAGGGTATGGATAGGTGGCTCTGGAGGTTGTCCCAGATGGATCTAGATTCCAGAGATCAAGGAACACATTATCTCCAACTTGAGATAGAGTTGCCGCATGAGATCTTGAAGCCGAGATTGCAACTTTCATAATCGTTGCTGGAATCTGCAGGTCGCTTGAGTCACCATTGACGCTGTGTCGGATATGGAATGCTCTTGCAGGTGAAGGAATCCGAGGATGGATACAGTCTAGCCATCACACCATTGAGTCAAGTTGTATCCGATTAGTGACTCGCGGAAACGGTATCTGGATGCCATCCTCTTGTAGAGTAAAAAAACATACCATACGAAGCAACATTTGGTGGGTTCTGGCTCAGTTCTAGATAGCAGAGCATCAGAGATCCTGGGCGCGAATCATCCTTGTGGTATATCTTAATGTCCTCCGGCAGCGTGACTTGATACCGCAGTAATAGCCTGACAAACGAGGTTTCTCCTACCAAAGGCGACCGTAATAATATGGAGTGGTTAGGACGGAAAACTGTGAAGTCACAATTAAGTGACAGGTTCAACATCCATTTTATTCTATCCTACTCACCAGGTTTAGTGTGAGGACCTAGATTGATCCTCTATTCCGAGAACCCAGCCAGGTTAAAACGTTAAAGGGGGTACAGGATTTTGTCATTGATAAAGCGACTATTCCATGCAAACCTTACCTGATTAGCGATTGCCAAGTAGTCGATACCCTCAGCTTTGTGATCAAGCATTAGGCATATCACCAAATAGTATGGCACTCCAGACTGTGTTGAAGCATCTATCACTTCTGCCCTAACCTGTTGTTGTACGTAACCATAAAATTTTAGCTACTCATTTCATAATGTGAAGATTCCTGGCTCATTTGAGAACCATGGCTTACCACAAGGTTATCCTTCACAAGAGTAGGCGGCGAGTAGTTTCTATCAACCCCATTCGAATAGAGGAAAAGCTGGAGTAAGTGGCGATTCGAAGCAAATCAGGCCCAATAATGCACCTTGTGATACTTACTTGTTTGGCCTTTCATTATTAGGATCAAGCTTTCGATGATAGAAAAGTCGTATGGGGCCATAGTCTTGAAGTGTGGGTCAGTATTTCTGTAGAGGCTTCTGAAGAACGAGAGTCAATCATAAAAAAAAAAGAAAGAAAAAAAAAAGCACTGTCTCAGAGTGTGATCCATATTACATACCAGGAGCAGGGGTGTCAAAGTCTTTTAGCATTTGGGTCTCGTATTCTTCGATGGATGCGAATGGCGGTGTCCTTGTTCTCTTGCCGGCGTATTGGGCCGATCGACGGTTACTACTCTTGATTGAGTCTCCGTGAGACTCGTAAGACTTAGTAGTCGCCTCTCTTGTGATGTCACACTCTTGGATGGATCCCGGCAGAGTCGAAGTGGGAGGGGCAGAAGAGGACTCTTGCTTCAGTCTTGTGTCCCCTGTGCCAGCGGAAGCTGTCCCTCTCACATCTAGGCACTCAATTTCTTGGTCTCTCTTATCATATCTGGCGGACTCTTGGGCTGAGCTACTATAGGGCTCAATTGTGACTACGGTTTCCTCTGGTTTGGAGAATGGCGCGAAGGGGCTCGAAGCCATGTTTCTTCTTTGGACAGGGCAAGAAAAAAAAGATGATGTAGTGTTGATGGAGAAGAAGCAACTACAATAACGGATGCGGAATGGAAGAACAAGCTCTTTTTCATACCATTGCCCACCTCCCTGCTCAGGGATGGTGCCCTTGTCTCATCATCGTCAGCTCCGCCCTTCCCTCCCCCCGCAGTAATCGGCCGATTGCTCCTTTAGAAAAAGCGAACAAAAAAAAAAGCTCCTGCAGCCACCCTGCAGGAATGTTGTTTGCACCTTTCAACCTCGGATCCAAATTCACTATGCAATCCAGGAATGGACCAATCAGCGCAGAAAAAGGAACTCATGTGGGCTTCTCCCCCCCCCCCTCCACAACTCTTCTCGAGTCTTCATGCCACACTCGATTCTCATTTCCTGCCAGAGACAAATCTAGAATCCACAGCACTCAATCAGGATAGGGCACAAGGCGGACTTGTGGACTTGAGACTTTCTTTCAGGAACTGAGATCGCAGCACTGTTGTCATCAGCACAGGTAATAGGGATTGATGCAGGACCCTGGTCGGATGATCCAGTTGATCCAGCCCACGCTACTTTGGACATTTCAGACAACGTCGCTTGACTGCCTCCTGGATCTTGACACTTATCCGCTCAAGGTTGACAGGAACGGGTGCAGATCATTTGTGTGCAAAGCATTGGCCCCCCTTACAGCTTCTTCTGTCCAGAAACTGTCTCGCATGAAGGCAAGGAGAAAGGCCCAGACCCACATCACGCTCAACATCTCATGCCCTTTACCCGGTCAAGGTCGATAGCCTTTTCAAGAGTGCAAGGGGTGGGGTCTGCTCTCTTTCTGATGGATGTCACGCTGTCGATTAGCTGTTGAACACTTATGAGACTCTTATCTCAAGATGCATGATTGAGGATGTCAGATGCTATGAGTTAAGAGCTATCAAATCAGTGTTTTTGGTCGCTGTGGTTAGACTTGTGTCCTATCATCCAAGTTCTCCTCTCTCTGGAGGTGGCCTTTGTGTGTTTCTTCCGCGTCCATCTCGGAATCAACTGCACAGTCAAAGCACAAGAATTCATCCGCCATTAGTCAGGCCTTCCTCGTGAACTCTCTCTCTCTCTCTCTCTCTCTCTCTCTCTCTCTCTCTCGTCACGCATTCAGTCCAATTTATTGCTTAGGGTCCACTACTCTGCCTCTGGAGGTCGCGTAATACATTCAGGATAACATTGAGGTCGTTTTGGAGCACAATGATCCCCTCTTTCACTTCAGACACCTCTCTTTTTGTCTCTGACATAGTTTCTTTCATCACAGCAAGCTCTTCCTTTACCCCGGAGATTTCCTCATTCGCCTTGGATGCTCTCTTATCCAATCTTACAATATCTTGCTGTAAGCCCGATACCTCTTTCTGCAGAATATCCTTCACTCCCTTGAGCTCTATCATATCCACTTGAGATATCTCAACAGTCTTTTGCAATTCTTGCGAGATGCCTGTTCGGAGACCTTCAAGGTGCTGCACAAACTTTTCCTTGATATCCTTGAATCCTTCTTGTTGAGTTTGAGATTGCTTGGTAAGCTCTCCTTCGAGTTCTTTTATCGCGGCCGTCGCCAATGAAGTCTTTAGAGCTTGATTACCAAAGTCCTCATCTTCTTCATCCTCGCCATCCTCCGACTCAAAAGGCTGCTTTTCCTGTTCCTCGTCAAACATAAGCTCCTCATCCTTCTTTGCAATCCGTCGCCTGTATTGCTTCACTTGATATGGCGTTGCAGTGTAATAGATTATCTTAGGGAACCAGTCAAATGTCTCACGGAAGCCTTTGTGATGCAGAAATGCAGCAGAAATATCGATCGTATTAGAGAGTGGAGTATCAACCATGACCAGATCTGGAGGGAATCCGAGCTACTTACCAGGGATGTGATACGACATATTTTCTGCACTCTCGACATACCGGAGCCGATTCTCGTGCCAAGCCTGGCGCCAACTGTCATCAGCCTTGACAAAGGCACTGTTGATCAAGGCTAGAAAAGGAGCACGCACAGTCACCAGAATCATTTAGTGAAGCGACTCAATACATGGAGGTAGGTAGTGTAGTCCAGTATCGTAAAACAGAACAATACATTTCGTCGGCACTCCAACATCGACTCACCAATCAACACATTGAGCATCAGTATCGACGAGAAAGTAAAATATACCATCACCATCGCCAGGAGTGGCGCATTCTTGTATGTGGCTTCCTTCTCTCCTTCAGCATCCGCATACATGTCGCTGGCAATGGGATCGTACCGTCCTCCCTATGCTCGTGAATACCAACAATTGTTATGAATCCTACTATTGACATTGTCAGACCACAGCAACATTGATGGCATCCACTCTTACCATCATCAAGTACACGGTTGAAATGGCTCCAAGAAAGTCTTTAGGTAGATTGACCTCTCTCAAGCTCCCATTGGTCGTTCCAACACCATGCAGCACATGGACAATAGCAATTGTGAAGAAGAGCATACTAGCAGCAAAGACCATAAAGAACACTCTGATTTCACGGATGATTCCAAACACAATAGTGATGTACTTGCATACGGTTTCTGTCACTCGGAGTTCCGCCAACTACACCATTGTTAAAAAAAAAAAAAAAAAAAAAAAAATTAGCATTCACTGACGACCATTTCTTACCCTGTCTATCCATCGGTTCACAACTACATACCAAGTGTAGAAACGTAATCATCACACAGAAACTAAAGTCTGCGGTAACACCGTCCGTTTTCCTATATACAATGTTAATGATCTGATGGACACTTGTCGCGAGCGGGTATAGGTACATGATTAAATCTAGAAGGTTGTAGGGAGACCTACGAAGAGACCACATCCCGTTGCATGTCAGTATTAGCATCCGTATTTACACCTGCAATGGCTCTTAACTTTGATTTACCTAAAATATGGGGACCGAGTTCTTTGACGGTCCAATGGGTTCTGTTTGGAATCCTCTGGACTCTTCCCCACAGCCGATCGAAGCACCGCCACAATCCATCGCAAAGGTTGAAAAGGATGTCTGGAAGAATTCTGAGGACTCTCTTCCACCTTAATTTCTTCCATCTCCGCCACTCCCTCTTCCTCAGTGACCTCTGGCTCTGCATAGTATCGACTCTCTCGCCACTGGAGAAACTCGAGCCAGAGAAAGACACAGGAGAGGAGAATGATGACCACAAACACCCCAAGAAGTGAGTCCTTCTCTTCGTAGTAGACCTGCATAAGAGCAGCAATTACGATGAGGAGAGAGTAAACGCATTGGATTGAAAAGCGGACCATCCAGACTCCGAATACAAATGTGTTCCTTGAGAGATGGAACGTTCATAAAGAAAAAATAACATATTTAGCATGCTGTCCACTCATGGGGCACCTCACTCTCCCGAACCCAGCATTAGGATCCTCCTTTCACACATACCATTTGTATTGGATCACGGCCTCAATCGCCGGGTTGTCAAGGATTTCGAGACTGTAGAAGCGAGGCCGGATATAAACATGACTGAACGGGTTCAAGTTGAACAGGGCGATATGATAGAGAGCCTTTGACCAGTTTGTCAAGCGCTTTGGATTTGAGAAGGGGAACTCTTCGCAAGGGGAACGAGGATTCTTCTCAAATGACCAGAGGAGGTTGACAGGTGCGGCAAAGATCACCTCTGTAAAGTTCTTGTTGTTTACGTCTGACGCCCGATCGGTGAGCTGGATCTGAAGGATAGGATTCCGACATTCGTAGATCTTGGTGTTGTTAGGAGTCCAGAACCGACGGATCGCAGGAGGGTGTGCAATTCTGTGGTTATCCATGATAAATTGTCGATCATGATTTCGAACAAAGGCGAATTCTCTTGTGATTTGGAAGGCCAGGTCTGCATGGTTGTCTGTTAGCATATCCATGCAATCAAGTAGGTGCATGATGTAGATGACATCTTTGGTTGCTTTTGCCTTTTCGAAACAGTACTCGACAAATATTCGCACCAATTCCATTGCAGCCGGTTCCTCCTTGGCTTTCTCGAGCATGATCCAGACCGGGTTGGATCCCTTTGGATAGACTTCCAGAGGCACCCAATTGTTTGGTGCGCTCAACTGAAGTGCCTTCTTCAAGAGTGGTTTGACCCTGAAATGAATGGACTTTTCCCAGAATCCGCACACCATCGATATCACTGAGAGCGTCTTGTCGTATGGGCAAGGGTAGAAATTGAAGAAGGAGCGCAGATACCGGGACTGAGCATCCAACACTTCTTGACATCTAGCGAGGCAATTGCCAATCATCCCAAACATGGCATAGAAAAACGCCTCTGCATTCTCTGGTGCAAATGCTCTCTCCGGAGTAAGACGGATATCAATTCCACCAGTAGTGAGCACCAAGACCCTTTCATGAGCACATGAGCGTACACGAGCTACTTCTTCGTCACTTTCCTGAGCCCAGGCAAGTAAAAGCTCGAGTTCCTCTTGGGACGACTGTGGTAGTTTCCAGACCCAAGAATACTGTCTGCTTTCAAAAACCTCCATCATCACTAGCAAGGATTGCTTTTCGAGGATAAAAAAATTGCTTCCATCCCACCAATACTGCCGTGATTTGCCATCCTTGAAGTGAATGTCGATCGTCAATTTAGACATAGCGGCAGCGATACTAACTTGAATCGCATATTCCCCTCCAGAGAAGTGCACTTCTGTGTTCTCTCTAATTTCTGGTATCTCGGTAAGATCCAGGTCACAGTCAGAAGTGCATGGTGCTGTCCCGTCCACACTGGCAACAATATCTTCCAGATAGGATACCTCGAGGGTCGATCCATATTGATGTGTGAACAAAGTAGACTTGACATCGGCTCCGTCCCACTCGTTCCTGAGTTTGATATCGTGCAGAGCATAGTTTCTAGTATAAGACAGCAGTGTGACTTTTCTCTGGGAACACATGCTGCTCGTGTCAGCGATTAGATAATATCTCTCCAGAGAGTCGGATTGATAACAGCAAACACTTCGGTTCCCTTCTATAAATTCAGAGCCTGATTCGTATAGACTATGAGACCGCTGAAGAAGGTCACCAGTCTTGGCTGAGTACAAAAACAATATTGACTTCGTGACAATCGCTACAGTCTCTCCTGTTGAAGAGAGAAAGTGCCTTCTGATCTCCTGTGTGGTGTCAAGGTGTGAGAGTAGTTCGCCTGAGGCCACATCCCAAACACAGACTTGGTAAGGGGACATTGTTACCGAAAGGATGCCACTGGCAATCGATGTCGATGTCTGAGTGGAGTAGTTTGTCAACTGGTATTGGTATCGTGTGAGAGGAATGTGGTAAAGCATCTCCCACTGGCCCGAAGTCTTGAATACACTGAATCCCTCCCAGCCACATGCGATGAATAGCTCAGAATTGTCGTTCCATTCTGCTGTTTCCGTAAAGGCAATGGTGAACTTGGCGTTTCCTTTGAAAGACTGGAGTTTGGTACATTGACTGTGTTGAGCTGAAGACTGGAGCAAAGCTGTCGTTTTTTTCTCCTGGGATTGATGATGGTCGACATCCTGGATGTTATTGAAAAGAGCAACTTCTCCAGGGAAATACATAGACTCGACCCTATAAACAGCAATCTGTGATCCATCCCATGACATGGTTACTGAAAAACCGAGGACGCTTTCACCACGAGTGTCGACTTCAGATTGTGCAATGGGCGTTGAAACCGGATTTTGGTATGGTCGAGTCAACGGCTCACTTTCTAGATCTAGTTTCCAGAGAGCAAGGAAGAGTGTGTCTCTGATTGATGAAAGCGTGGCAGCATAGAGCCCCTGTGCAGAAATATCGGTTTGCAAAATCTTGGCTGGCATTGGAGTGACATCCGACTCGTCCGTGCTGTGCCAGACACTGAACACTTTTCTGGGGAGAGGCGCCTGAGAGAGGATGCAGTCTACCAGATTGGGTTAGAATCATCCAGGCTCTTTTGGGGGTTACACCATTGAATTTGGTTCTCAACAACAGATCGCGTACCATATGAATCCTCTTTTGGAAGAGTCCGACTCCACTCGACATAACAAAGTAGTGCAGACCCTGGATTCACACTGTCTTTGCGATGTTCTTTAAATGTGATTGTCGATTTAACTTGTTGTCTTAACAATGTTCTAACGAAAGAAACCCTTCCATCTAGTGGTGTCGGCATTGGATAAAGATGCATAAGAATATGCTAGCAAAAAACTGTTGACACTCGAACACCATCTTTCTTTTACAAACTTACCAACATTGTGGACATGGCGGAGTGGGATATTCAGTTTCAAAATATACTACTTACAAGCATGATTGTTAGAAGAGTGGACTTTGATACAAGAGGCGGAAGAGGCAGCCGTAGAAATTAGGACTTACTCCATCTTCGACGCCCAGATACAGGGTACTGTCCTCATCCTGGTCAAGCATAAAGCACAAGACGGCATAGTTGAGGTTCTCATCCATCATTGAGGGGTCCTCAGGCTCGAGCTATCCGAATGCAAGATAATGACTCCTTAGTCTCGATGTAAACATTGGAATCAACCCTAGGAAGCTCAATTGAGATTTGGATTGACCTACTGAGGTTCTTCCACCATTCCTAATCTGGACTGGCTTTGAATATCTCCTACCAGTCAATGCAGGTCAGGTTTAAGGTTAGTCCCCTTAGAAATGCTTGAGGACGACGGTAGCATTTCATAGACAGACGATGTACCACTTACTCACTTGACCCTCGAAAATACGTTGTATCATACAAGTCAGCCCCGATCTCTTCATAGAACAGCCTAACAGAATTTGGATCTAACGGTCCATGTTGGTGAGCTGCATAGTCTTCTTGCTATTACCGAATGAACACCCTAGCAAAGGTACATCACTGATGAAAGCATATTGCTGTGCTACATACCAGGGAGGCCATTTTCAAGATCTTCCAACATCTGAGCCTCATAGTCCTCCATGGACATGAAGGCTGGAGCTCTCCGGTCACTTTCGATGCTTTGACTTTCACACAGCTCGCTCATCTTGTTCTCTGTTTCGCTGCGAGTCTCGAGTTCAGTCTTTACTCTAGAGTCGCTCTCTTTGAGAGAAATGACAGAGTTCAAAGACGCAACAGAGGCGAGGCGTTGATGATAGAGGGGATCCATGTCGCCTTGGGTTCCAGGATAAGCGTAGTTCGATTCGCTGTCTTTCAGGTACTCGATGAAATGAGCTTGGTCATTGCTACCTTGGCTAGCCGCCCCGAGCTGAACCGTTGGGCCCTCTTGGATGTGATCTTTGTGGTTGCTCTGGATGTCAATACCATCCCAGTGATCATGATTTGAAATAGACGGCGGCTCTGGCTCGACAGCGACCACGGTTACTTCTGGTCTGGCGAGTCTCTGGAGAGGAGGAGTTGTTGCCATGGCGACTCCTTCTGATGAGAATCGAGAGATGTGGCAATGCTGATTAGGAGGGGTGGTGAGCCGATTGATGAAAGAGCAATGAGAGAAGGAAAACAAAAAAGAAGAGTTGGCACACTCGACAAACTATACATCAATCTCCGTCCTCCTCTCTCTCCATTCCTTTGTCCGAGGCACAACCACGAGCTTTCAGAGCCCAGCTCTTCATGCTCGCCTTTGTTGATTTCGATGCAGAGGCGGCTGTCTAGCTTCATAATCAAGCATGGAGATGGTGAGAGAAGGAGGGAGGAGAGGAGAGACATTTGGAATGGAAATGAGATCCTCTGGTGGAGCAACGCCATGCCTCTCTCTTGGAGCGTAGCAAAGAGTCCATTTGGTTTTGAATTTGAATCCAGCAGACCTCTGATCCCTCATGTCTGTCTTTTTAAACTTTCTCTCTCTCTCCCTCCTCTCCCCTGAGGAATCCGAGGAATCCTCGGGAGTGTGCCTGACATTGTTTGTCGGGGTTTGTCAAATGGGGCGGTGCGCTTTTTTTTTTTTTTTTTTACACCTATATCGACATCTTCCTTTTGTTCCAAAGCTTTGACGCATGATCTCTGAAATTATGCATGAATGGATGAACGGCGTCTTACTGGTTACACAAGATGACTGAAGAGGCAAGGATCCAGGTCAAAGATGCCTGAAAAGGTTTGAAAGAAGAGAGGTCATCCCACCTAACCTGCTTGCATGAATGCTAAGAGAAACAGTTGCGAAGAAATTTTGAAAGGGACGATCCTCCATAAATAGAGTGTATGTTGCTCCATTTTCAAGAGGATTTATTCTTTCTTTCTACTTACTCTGACTTGAATCTACTTTACACATCCTGTTTCACCACTATTAACAAGTTTTACCCACTATGGCTTACAAAATAACCGTGGAGCATCTCCATGAATTCAGAGGTATTTCATCCTATCCTCTTACAGATAATGGAAATATACCGGAACATCAATCTTTCATGATTGCACTATATCACAAAGCAAAGGCGGTAACGACACTCATCGGAGTGGTGAAAATCCTCCGCTGTTAAAATCGATCTCTGTGCAGCTATCATCTATTGATAGCTGGACGGTGTCTTGATTTGAGAATCGAGAACAGGACGGTTTCTTATATCGTACTTATTTGACATTTCCCTTTCTGTTTTATCGATATCCATTACCTTTTGTTATTATGAACGGTAGATGCGTTCTGCTTATATGATTATGGGGAAGGTTTCATAACAACCGAAGAGCTCGGTGAAGTGATGGAGACTCTTAACCAGAACCCTACTGAGGCCGAACTTCAGGACATAATCAACGAAGTTGATCCGGATGGAAATGGCACAATCGGTTTTCAAGAGTTCGTAACGATGATGACCAAAATGACGATAAAAAAGATGGCAGATGCTGACTCTAAGGCTATCAAAGGGACTTTTCGCGACTTTGATGAAGACGGCAATGGTTTCATATCTAGTGACGAGCTCCACCATACTCTCATGAGCCAGGGCGAACATTCATCTGAAGCAGAAATCGATGAAACGATTCGGGAAGCTGACAAAGATGGGTAAGGAATCAGGCACTGCCTTTTCATTCATTTGAGTTGCCATGTCATCATGCATGTCGTGTCTTTCTCCTGAGCCTTGAATATCGCAATAGCTGAAGTGTATTCTCTTCGGTTACACCACTTGGCGGTGTCAGTTACTTCTCCCTTTCCGTGTTATCGCGTTGTCGATATGCCGCCCTTGTTCTGTTTGAAAATGCAATGTGGGACTGGATGGAGATAAATTCTGCGTGCATATCCTTAACCTCTTTCTACGCACTTCGACTAATTGTAGCGATGGCCAAATTAACCAAGAGGTATGACAGATAAATGGAGTAGATGCGATTTAAGGTTGAATGGGCCACACTTTCTGATTATTATTCTGTAATTCATACCCTTGAACAAATATAGGAGTTCACCAAGATGTGAAAATGATAATACCAAATGCAAGCCCGATACTGGAGGTTTACTATCATCCGCAGGAATCCTCGGCTGCAAAGATAGGCTTCGGCGGAGCAGGATGACAGAGGCATTAAATATCTTAGCACTAGAAGTCGATCAACTTCTCAAAGCATTCCGTGAGCTCTTGTGCCCATGGCCCCATGCCGATCAATAAAAAAAAAAAAAAACCATAAAGCCCATTCCAGAATCCACACACCATCGATATTACTGAGAGTGTCTTGTCGTATGGGCAAGGATAGAAATGGAAGAAAGAGCGCAGATACCGGGACTGAGCATCCAACACTTCTTGACATCTAGCGAGGCAGTTGCCAATCATCCCAAACATGGCATAGAAAAACGCCTCTGCATTCTCTGGTGCAAATGCTCTCTCCGGAGTAAGACGGACATCAATTCCACCAGTAGTGAGCACCAAGACCCTTTTATGAGCGTACATAAGGCACCACTTACTCACTTGACCCTCGAAAATACGTTGTATCATATAAGTCAGCCCCGATCTCTTCATAGAACAGCCTAACAGAATTTGGATCTAACGGTCCATGTTGGTGAGCTGCATAGTCTTCTTGCTATTACCGAATGAACACCCTAGCAAAGGTACATCACTGATGAAAGCATATTGCTGTGCTACATACCAGGGAGGCCATTTTCAAGATCTTCCAACATCTGAGCCTCATAGTCCTCCATGGACATGAAGGCTGGAGCTCTCCGGTCACTTTCGATGCTTTGACTTTCCCACAGCTCGCTCATCTTGTTCTCTGTTTCGCTGCGAGTCTCGAGCTCAGTCTTCACTCTAGAGTCACTCTCTTTGAGAGAAATGACAGAGTTCAAAGACGCAACAGAGGCGAGACGTTGATGATGGAGGGAGTCCATATCGCCTTGGGTTCCAGGATAAGCGTAGTTCGATTCGCTGTCTTTCAGGTACTCGATGAAATGAGCTTGGTCATTGCTACCTTGGCTAGCCGCCCCGAGCTGAACCGTTGGGCCCTCTTGGATGTGATCTTTGTGGTTGCTCTGGATGTCAATACCATCCCAGTGATCATGATTTGAAATAGACGGCGGCTCTGGCTCGACAGCGACCACGGTTACTTCTGGTCTGGCGAGTCTCTGGAGAGGAGGAGTTGTTGCCATGGCGACTCCTTCTGATGAGAATCGAGAGATGTGGCAATGCTGATTAGGAGGGGTGGTGAGCCGATTGATGAAAGAGCAATGAGAGAAGGAAAACAAAAAAGAAGAGTTGGCACACTCGACAAACTATACATCAATCTCTGTCCTCCTCTCTCTCCATTCCTTTGTCCGAGGCACAACCACGAGCTTTCAGAGCCCAGCTCTTCATGCTCGCTTTTGTTGATTTCGATGCAAAGGCGGCTGTCTAGCTCCATAATTAAGCATGGAGATGGTGAGAGAGGTAGGAAGGAGAAGAGAGACATTTGGAATGGAAATGAGATCCTCTAGTGGAGCAATGCCATGTCTCTCTCTTAGAGCGAAGCAAAGAGTCCATTTGGTTTTGAATCCAACGGACCCTTGATCCCTCATGTCTGTCTTTTTTAAACTTTCTCTCCCTCCTTCTCTCCCCTGAGGAATCCGAGGAATCCTCAGCAGCAGGAGTGTGCCTAACGTTATTGTCGGGGTTTGTCAAAGAAGGTGAGGGGGAGAGATTCAATAAACTGGAAATACCCACTAAGTTCCTGCAAAAAAAACTAATGCAAAGACCTTGTCTCTGTCAGATCATAGCTCAACCCCTCAGCTTCGCCAACAACTCAGGACTTTGAGAAAGTCACCACTAGTTTAATGAGCCGCGTACAAAATGTCTTTGTTAACACCCCTTCTGACCTGTTCATTGTAGCGTGGACTGTGCTTGCTTTGGGATGACCGAGTAAAGTACTGCCCGCTTGTGAAAAGAGTAGTTAAAGAGGACATTGCCTACAGCAACCACAGACTTGAGAATTGAATTCAATACAGAGGAAGGGTCCATTAAAAGAGGCTCATGTCACCATACCCACTGCTGGTTAATAGTGCTTGTTGGATACTTTCTACCTCGTATATCCCCTTTCATAAGACATGGTCCGTCTCGCTTCTATGAGTATTGAGGGTTGTATTAGGTCCAATGGAGGTCTAATGTCCATGTCTCTCTATTCTATTCATTCTACCCTGGATTGAATGTGGCCTGTCTTTTGAAGGCCACGCGCGTCGGGGAGCTTGCTTTGTCCAATACGTAACTCTGCTGACGCCTCTATCTAATCCTTTAAATGCTATGTCCTCGCGCTTGGAGCTGCTGCAAGACCCCGAGAATGGCATGCATATCACGTTTCAGCTCAAACAGCCCCTCTCTTAGTTCTGACACATTCACATTCAGCTCTGACATGCCTTCGTTCAGCTTGATGTTGTCGGACCGAAGATCTGAAATATCCTTCTGTAGACTCTCTGACGTTTCTCTTAGCTCAGAAACACCCGCCTACGACCTTTCAATAGACTTTTGGTATTCCGCCGACATTCTCATCCTGAGATTGTCAAATCGCTGTTCCTGCTGATTGAACTGTTCCTTGATCTCGGATATTCCTTCCACTAGAGTCTGGTTCTGTTTGCTCAGCTCTCCCTCTGGCCCTACGGCGGCATTTGTCGCCAACACTGTCAGCTCAGTGCCTACCACATCATGCTCAGCATTCGTGGGCTCAGAAGACTCATTAGTTGCTTCGTCGTCAAAGATAATTTCTTCATCTTTCTTTGCTACTCGCCACCAGTACTGCTGCACCTGATAAGGCGTTGCTGTGTAGTAGACCATGTCAGGGAACCAGTCAAATGTTTCGCGGAAACCTTGGAACCCCAGTGGATCAATAGTTCATTAACATGTTTGAGTTAAATGGGATGTGCTGATGGCCTCGGTAATTTCTGTGACATCATGGACTTTCAATAACAAGAAACTTGGATTGCAAAAGAAGAATAGGCACTCACCAGGGATGTGATACGACATGTTTTCGGCACTCTCGACATATCGAAGTCTGTTCTCGAGCCACACCTGTCGCCAAGAGTCGTCAGCCTTGACAAAGGCACTGTTGATCAGAGCTATCGTGGGATGCAAACACAGTCACCAGAGTCGATTAGTCAACTAGGTCGTTTCATGTTCTGTGGGAGCGCCATTCAGAACTACCAAACACAGCGACAGAGAGTTTGCTCCGCACTTCCAGTTTGACTCACCAATCAACACATTGAGCATCAGGATCGATGAGAATGTAAAGTACACCATCAGCATCGCTAGGAGAGCTCCATTCTTGTGTGTACCCTGTTTATCTCCTTCACCGTCTTGGTACATGTCGTTGTTCAGGGGATCGTATCGTCCTCCCTATAGTCAGGAATCCAAACGATAGTTAGAAGTGAGGATATTGCTAGTTCAGGGGTTTGATCCGCCAACCAACAGTTCACTAAGCTGCAAGCCAAGGTATGAGCAAAAGGGTACTGGCATCTTACCATCATCAGGTACACAGTTGTGAAGGCTCCAAGAAAGTTATTTGGGAAACTAGCTCTGGCTTCCTCCAAGTTATTCACACCTCCATTGGTGACATGGACAATGGCAATGGTGAAGAAGATCATACTTGTCGCAAGCACCAGGAAGAACACCTTGATCTCACGGAGGATTCCAAACACAATGGTGATGTACTTGCAAACTGTCTCACTCACTCGGAGCTCAGCCAGCTATAGGGAGTAGTTTGTATGAAATTTCGTTAGAGGTGTGGTTAAAGCATATAAATGATATCGCTCATTTACTGGTAGTTCAATTGCCTCTTTTTCACCCAATGGTCCCTGATTTGCATACCAGATGGAGAAACACAAATACGAGACAGAAACTAAAGTCGGCTGTTATTTCACCATTATCCACGCCATCTTCTGCGTGCAGAGTGTTGATGATTTGGTGGACACTTGTCATGAGTGGATAGAAGTAAGCGAACAGATCTAACAGGTTATACGGAGACCTAGTAAAGGATTGAAGATGACTGAGCGTTTTGTTCATACGTTCATTTTCGTTGTACACCGCTACCCGTTACTATTGACAATGACATCAACATTAAGGATACCTGAAATATGGAGATTTGGATCTCTGGATGTCTAATGGGTCTTTTCTGAGGGTCTTCTGACTCTTTTTTGTAACCACCAACAGCACGCGGGAGATCCATCGAGTGACCCCCGCGCGAGGACTGTTGCCCTTCTCCCTTTCATCATCATTTTTCTCCTCTTCGTTAACCTTGGACTGGACGTAATACCGACTTTCTCTCCACTGAAGGAGTTCGAGCCAGAGAAACACGCAAGAGAGGGCAGCGATCGCAGAGAATACTCCGAGAAGCGGGCCTTTCTCTCTGTGGTAAACCTGCATCAGAGCACCACTCACAATAAGAAGAGAGTAGACGCACTGCATTGCAAATCGAATCATCCAAATCGCAAACACATAAGTGTTCCTAGAATTAAGTAAATCTTCACAAGGTCAGGACAACTTGGTCAATCATACATTTCAGTCGGATTTTCATTACACAAAACAGTCTGTAGAACATACCACTTGTACTGGATCACAGCCTCAGTGGCAGGGTTGTCAAGGATCTCAAGACTGTAGAAGCGAGGTTGGATGTAAACATGGCTGAAAGGATTCATGTTGAATAGGATACTGTGATAGAGTGTCTGGATCCATGTTGATCTTTGATTCGGATCGCCCAACGGGAATTCACTACACGGAAACCCGGCTCTTGGGACGAACGACCAGAGTAGATTGACAGGCGCAATAAACACACCCTTCCCAAAACTATGAATAGGCGGGCCACTTTCCTCATTAGAAAAGTGCAATTGAAGGATCGGATTCCGACATTCAAAGATGGTGCGATCATCAGGAGCCCAGAAGCGACGGATCGTTGGAGGATGTGCAATCTTGTGGTTGTTGACAATAAAGTTTTGGCTGTGATATTGAATATAAGCAAATCCTCTGGTGATACGGAGTGCTAGATCGGCATGTCTGGTCGTGAGTTCATCCATGCACTCCAGTAAGCACAAAATGTAGGTGATATTACCGGACTCTTTTGCTTTGGTGAGGCAGTAATTGATGAGGATCCGAGCTAGATCGATGGCTGTTGGGTCTGTCCGAACCTTCTCAAGAATGATTCCAATGGGGTTGGCCCCTTCCGAGTAGGCTCTCAGAGGGATCCAGTTGTTGGTAGACTCGGTGGTGCTGGCTAGAAGTAACTGTGACAAGAGTTTTTTGACTCGAAGATGGGTAAATCCATTCCGTGAACTACATGCTAATGATATCAATGACTCTGAGTGATCGTCTGGGGAAGGGTAGTAGTTGACAAAAGAGTGAAGGCTCTTGACTAGGGCATCCGAGGCTTCTGTGCACCAATCTGTTGGCATGCTGTTAATTACAACCTTTAGCACATTAAATATATCCGATTGCACACATGACTTCTCTGGATAGAATAAGATATCGCCTTCACTGGTACTGAGTGTTGGGTAACCTCCATGAGAACATGTGCTCAGTTTGAGCGCTTTGGTCACACCTTCCTGTTTCTTATAGAAAAGAAGCTCTAGCTCCTCCTGTGGCGACTGTGGAAGTTTCCAGACAGCGAACACTATTGCTTTGAAGGTCCCTTGCTCTGTCATTAACTGCGACGTTTTCTCCAGGAAGTAGCACTTAGATATCGACCACCAATATTGTCGCGACGTGCCGTTTTTGAAGCGGATACTCAATACCATCTTCTTCACCTGGGAAAATCCACCTGTTTCGATCATAACTGTTCCTCCAGGATAGGGTATTTCTGTCCCACACATGGCCTCAGGGATCTCATTGATATCTGACTCACAGTCAAGAGAGCATTGAGAATTGTCCTCAGCGCCTGCCGACAAATCCTCCAGATAAGCAATCTCCAGGTTTGATCCAGAATGATTTGCCACCAAGGTTGACTTGCCATGGGCTTCGTTTGCTCCAATCTTGAGATCCAATACAATCTGGTGGCTGCTATTATCTGACTTGGTGCACTTTCTCGACTGATACATGTTCCTCGTGTCAATGACAAAATATTCAAATGACGATAGTTTGCAATTAGCGCCGAAAATGCCTTTGTCACCTCCAACAAATCCAATCCACTCGTCAAGCGGAGTGATGAGCTGCTGGAAAAGATTGCCTGTCTCTGTCGAATAGAGGAAAACCACCTCACTTGTAGCAATTCCCAAAGTCTCTCCAGTCGATGAGAGGAAGAGGTTTTCAATTGGGAGAGTTGTGCTGATGAGGTGTTTTGGGGTTCCAGAGGCTAGATCCCAGATGGACACTTGATAGACTGACTTTTGCAACGCAAGGACACTCCCCGATGCTACTAGTAAGGCTTGTGGGATGGTGAATAAGCCTATGATTCGGGGAATAGGGATATGATAAAGCATTTCCCACTGCCTAGTGACCTTGTAAACACTAAACCCTTGTTCATTGCAGGCAACGAGCCTTTCGGAATCATCCTCCCATTGAGATGTGGAGAGATTGATGAAACAAGCTTGTCCACCGAACGACTGTAGCCTGGTACATTGACTTTGTCGATCTGAAAGTTGGAGTGGTAGAGACACTTGCTGGCGTTGAGTCTGTTGTTGATGGATGTGCCCATGGTATTCAAAGACAAGGAACCCCTTTTCAGGAGATTCCAGGGCCATGTAAACAACAATCTGAGATCCATTTCCTGACAGTGATAGTCTGACTTGACGGAGATGCTGAGCGTCGAAATTGACCACAGTGAACGCACTGGAAACTGAATGATGAAAGGGATAAGTGACACTGGAAGTAGTCCCCGATAGTTTCAAATCCCAAAGATCAAGGAATATCTTATCTCTAGAAGACGAGATGGTTGCAGCATGAGATCCTGACGCTGAGATTGCAATCTGTCTAATCTCCACTGGGGTCTGTACGTCACCCGTTTCGCTACTAATGCTGTGCCAAATGTTGAATGCTCTTGCAGGTGAAGGGATCCGGGGAAGGATACAGTCTATCCCAAAAAAAAAAAAAAAAAAAAAAAATCCATATCTGTTCAGAGACTCTTGAAAAACGTTACCCGGACGTTAATCTTTCATGGAATCAAGTAACGTACCATACGATGTAGCGCTCGGTGGACCTTGGCTCAGCTCCACATAGCAGACCAGGAAAGATCCTGGGTTTAGTTCGTCCTTTTGGTTTACTTCAAAACAAAGTTCTGGTCTAAATTGGTTTCTTAGTAATACTCTAACAAACAGCGCTTCTCCTATTTGATGAAAATTGTGAGAGATGAGCGAGATGGGGAAAGCATGATCTAGCACACAGAGTGGTATGTAGGCGATCTGAACACGATTTAAAATACTCAGACAGTCTCACCTTTCTTAGGAGAAAGGCCCAGTTCGATAACCTATTCCAAGGACATGACCATTGTAAATGACTGATGGATCCACAAATTAAGGTAACGGACTGTGCTGGCTTTTTTTTTTTTTTTTTTTTTCACATCATACCTGCTGATTAAGGAAAATATCTTTGATTCCCTCGACTTCATGGTTGAGCAAAAAGCATACTGTCAAGTAGTAGAGTTGTCCAGACCGCAACAAAGCATCGGCGTTTGTAGCGTGAAGCTATTGTATGAGGACGCCTTGGTCTGTCAGTTTAAAGATGAATCTCAATTTGGATAAAATAGGCTCAGTAGTCTGCTCCAACATACCAGGGAAAATTTCCTCGAAATCGGGATAGGCTTTGCATAACTCCTATCATGCCCGTATGAATAAAAAACAGCCGGGGTGAGTTGTAAGCTAATGTAAACAAATGTCCATTCTAACAGAGTCTGACGCTGCTTACTTGGTTGACCCATCAAAATCGGGGGCATCGTCAGCATCGAAGGGTGATCGAGTAAAGAAAAGTCTAACAGTATCATGATCTTTAAATTTTGGTCAGCGCTTACACATTGAAACTTGAAGAGAAGCGACCGACGTGGGAAAGGCTCTGTCCAGGAGGGCCCTGTATCAGCTACCTGAAGAGCGAGTGTCGAGATCTTTCAGCATCTGAGCCTCATACTAGTCAAAGGATACGAAAGGTCTAGTCCATGTGCTCCTATCGGTCCAATGATTTGCATGTGGTTCGCTGATTTGGCTGCCTTGAGATCCTTTATCCTCGATTACCATTCTCACTGTGCTGTTATACTCATGGATGGTATCCAACTGAGTGGACATGGAAGAGGTGGATGAGGGGTCCTGCTGAAAGCTCGTTGTAGACACGCCTTCTGCTCCGACAGCGACTTGTTCACCAATGTCTAGATTTTTAATTGCCTTATCTCTGCTATCACTGTCTTGACTGGCTTGGTTGACTGGCTTGTTGAGGGTGTTTTCTGTGCTGACTGCTTGGTGAAAAGAACCTCCACGCGTCTCCTGACTCTTGGAAGGCTCTGGTGGCGTACACTCGACAGTGACTACCGTTGCCTCCGGCTTGGAGAGTGCTGGGGGAGGAGTTGCAGTCATGGAGGGTCCTGATGAGGGTCAAGAAGAGGTAATGCAAGGATGAAGATGGAGATGAAGCAACGGCTTTGAATGGAGGAGTGGATCAGCTTTCAAGTCCCACGATCTCGAAGGCACAGCTTTTTCTGTCCTAGTACCACCTAAAAAAAACTTAATCCTGTTCCATGCTTTCTCTCGCCACTTTTCTCATTCGATGGATTCCACTGCCCGCACAAGGGGGAATGCTGATGCCTCATGAACCATGGAGGCAATGTACACTACCCATTTCCAGGAATAAGATCTAATCATTCTCGCCCTCTCTATCCTTAATGCCACACGCAATTTCGACTGAGGCAGGAACATGAATCTCTTGTTTGAGTGAGATGGACCATTGGTAGTTGTCGAAGTAAGTGCAGCTGTAACATCTACCGCAGTGACAGGGCTGAGACTGTTGATCTGTTGGTCGCACAGCGAGGCTGACAAGACTCTCCTTCCCATTTTAAGTGAGCACTAGTATTGAGGGGTTAGGATGGGAGTTGCATCCTTCGGTGTTGGCCCATTCTCTCATCCAGAGCAAAGGAGGGATATCAACAAGGCGGAGGGAGGATAACGACAAGACAGTGACAGACAGGAGGATGGCGAGGATGGTTTAGTTTGCAATTGGTAGGAGGTGGAGAAATGTGAGGGGTAAGAGTGGGGAACAACCGGCTGATAGAGTACATGATGTATATAGGGGAGATGGAGAGGAGGGCTTGTGACAGCCACGCGTTTGATGTATCCGGAGAAGGAGAGAGCGATGAAGCGAGTGCAGAGACAGGACGTGATAGAGAGTCAGGATATGATAAAGATGAGTGGATAGGTGGAGAGGGGAGACAGTAAAAGAGAGGGAGGGGATAGAGAAGAGGGGATATGAGAAAGAGAGATTAGGAGGAAGTGAAGAGGAGTATCCGAGGTTGTAGAAGGGTGGAGAGGGAAAGAAAGGAGAGAAAGAGAGAGAGAGGAGATGTGATGGGCATTCGTTGAGGATGAGGGCTGATCGGTGTCAGCAACAGCAATCAGTGATAACTGGTTTGTGGCAGTCAAGGGGTAATTCACTCATTGTTATGCTGCTTTTTGATCCCTCGATGTCGGCTCTACTTGCTGAGGTTTTATTTTATTTAAGAGGCTCAAGATGTTGACTCAGCCTACAGTAGTGCGACTGGTCTGTGCGGTGTCGATGTTGGTGGTGGTTTGTCGAATATTCTGTCTCCCAGAGCCTACTGTAACTTAATGAAACTCCACAGTTATCTTATCCGCCACTAGAGACAACTCTTCGATTGCGACTTCATTACTGGAGGCATCGTAGGAGGGTGCGGTCAACTTGGTAGGGAAGGCATTACTGATGCTCCAGGTTATCAAAAGCTCGCTTCCTGTATCATTTGTCAAACTGATGGAAATGTCTTTCTTTTCCACCTGGTTGAGTGAGATCGAGTTAATCCAACTATAAAGGTGCTTCTGTTCCTTGACGACCCCTCGTTTAAGGCAAATTTGGAGTGGTTGTCCCTGGCCTGGCTTCTCGTTCGTCTCGACACCCAACTCCAAACCGCTGGCCGCATTAAAATTCATCTTTTCCTCGCCGAGTGAGACAATAAAGCGATAAGTGGGGATAGGGTACGAGCTAGCAATCTGATCAGCCGTTGTAGCCATTTTGGATACTCTGGGAGTGGTATTTGTTGAAGGAGTTAGTCCGTGTATTCAGAGAGAGGGATTGATATGGGCACCAAGCGTAAGGAATAATAATGCTGTTTGAAAGTGTTGGGGGGGGGGGAGGGCGTGCGCTTGTAAGAAAATGGTGGCATTTATAAGCGTTAGAGAAAGGGTGTGAGAAAACAAGGGTGCACTAGGAAAATGGGTGGTGCGTGTGAAAAAATGGAACGCACAAAAGCGCCTCTGCATGAATGGAGGGTGTGTGAGGAGTATTTCTGCATGAATGGAGTGTGTGTGGCCAGCATGGCCGAAGGCCAATAAGGGCTGTAGCCTATTATCCGATTTCAAGCGGATTTGATCCCTTTTTGGCACTTGGCGCAAGGTTTTCCTATATTAAAGGCATCTCGGTTCAAGGTGGACACAATGAATGGCCACAGAGCTACTACTTTGAAAAGGATAGCGTATATGAAGGTGAAGAAAATGGCATAGGCTTGCCAAGTATTCTGAGTCGAGGGCGCCGTCTCTCCCTCCATGTTCTATAGTTGATGGCGAGTAATGTGAATGGTCCAGACTAGAGTGGCGAGGCAAGGTGTCCTCCTCCTTCTGAGTACTGAACTATCAATAGCGACTAGAAGCTGAGGGGCTTACATCAAAAGATGGCTCTTGTTGAAGGTGTCAGATTCCAAAAAAAAAAAAAAAAAAAAAAAAAAAAAATAGCCACCATACTAACCTTTCTGGCAAATGAGCAGACAAAGCGTGCTGAAGCCAGTCCTTCCACTGTTTTTGTTGATCTGTTCTAGCAGTGATGGAAAGGTGTGATGATCCGCCCACAGTATCATCAATGTTCGTTGCTCTCGACATCCGCTTCACCAACAGAGCAGAAGACTCTGAGTCTGTCTTCCAGGGGTTCACCCTATATCATTCCATTCGAGTTGAGCAAAAAGTGCCTCTTCAGGTCTAGGCTCACACATTATACCTATTGCCCCTAGGATAGAATAGACCAAACTCCCTGTCGAGTCCTTGCTGGGTAATCGAGTTGCATATTAACCTCATGCTCCTTCTACCCTCTCCCCCCTCTCCTCTACATCTCATTTTTTTACAGAGCGACATTTCCTCTACACTTCAACAAAAGGATCAGTACTTGGTAGTGTTAGTGGTGCCCAAAGCTCCCAGTGAGTACTCGGAGGAACAGTTAGAGCGGAGGGATTGCTTCTGTGTGGCTGTGGCATAGGCCTACCAACTTGGTCAAATGAGACAGGCTAAAAGTAGGATAAAAGAGATCACCCAGGGTGAGAAGGATAAAAGAAGAAAATTTGCCACCATCCCTATAAAGACATAGGTAATCATGCTGACAAAGACCTTACTTGATAAGCATGAACCCTTCATGTGATTGGATTTGTTCGTCATTTCACTTCAACGCTTTGCGCAGGAAAATATCTTGTACCACTCCTGCTTTTGACGCTGATACTCTTACAAGTGGTTTGATTCTTTACCACATATCTAAGGCTTTTACATCTTATCGGAGAATACAGATAAAAACGAGAGGTAAAAGGCTAAAACCCCCTGTTACAACTGTTCCTGCTTCAGCAAACCAAATAGACTGAGATAGCAAGGATCTTGGTACTCTACTTGGAAAGGCTCTCGGAAGAACCTCTACCGATTTGACTAGAATGCATATGAAACGCTTCTCTCGGTGGTGCTCCCATTGTTGATCACGTTAGAGGTGAAACGATAAGAGTTGGTGCAGCTTATGAAGAGCAGTAAAAAGTGATAACACCAATACCGACCGGGGAACAAAGGACTGGATGCACTGAAGAAGAATAGAGCCAGCAAAGATTGCTCCTATGAGTCGGTCGCCTTTTGGACTGATGCTTGCTAACTATCTTCTATATCCAACACTCTCATTTGCACGCCGTGGTCGACCTCGTTCTTCGAAATCCTGATGTGAATGAGTACCCGGTAGATCCCAAATGCAAATAATTTACTCTGCCATCTCATTTATTCATGTTTGTGTAGGATGAGGTTTATCTCTTGATAGAATAAGTCTTTGACATACCCGAACCAATGTACTCAGTCATTTATTTTATCAAGGTTTTTTAATCGTTCTGTCCTCGCGCCTGAAGCTGCTGCAGGGCGCTAAGAATAGTGTTCATATCGCGTTTCATCTCAAGTAGTCCCTCCCTTAGTTCTAACATGCCTTTGCTCAAACCTGTGTTATCAGCCTGTAGTTGTGAAATGCCATGGTTCAACTTAATGCTGTCAGCTCGGAGTACTGATATCTCCTTGTGTAGTGTCTCAGTGGTTCCTCTCAGTCCAGAGACATCCGCTGACATACCCTTTCCAAGGCCATCGAACCGTTCCTTGATATCATCGAGTCCGTTCACCAGAGTTCGATTCTGTTTGCTCACTTCTCCTTCAAGTTCGATGTTTCTTGGCGTCAACAATACCTGCTCAGGTGCCTTTCCGTCATCCTTATCAAGCATTAGCTCCGATGACCCGTTAGTGGTTGCCTCGTCATCAAATATAATCTCCTCGTCTTTCTTGGCAATCCTCCGCCAATACTGTTGCACTTGGTAAGGCGTCGCTGTGTAATAGATCGTACTGGGGAACCAGTCAAATGTCTCACGGAAACCTTCAACATGTGGATAGAACAGTGGAATGCAAAGAGCGTTAAAGAGCCGAATATTAACTATGATCAAACCTGAAAGAAATATGAGCCACTTACCAGGGATGTGATACGACATGTTTTCGGCACTCTCGACATATCGAAGTCTGTTCTCGAGCCACACCTGTCGCCAAGAGTCGTCAGCCTTGACAAAGGCACTGTTAATCAGAGCTATCGTGGGATGCAAACACAGTCACCAGAGTCGATTAGTCAACTAGGTTGTTTCATGTTCTGTGGGAACGCCATTCAGAACTACCAAACACAGCGACAGAGAGTTTGCTCCGCACTTCCAGTTTGACTCACCAATTAACACATTGAGCATCAGGATAGATGAAAATGTAAAGTACACCATCAGCATCGCTAGGAGAGCTCCATTCTTGTGTGTACCCTGTTTATCTCCTTCACCGTCTTGGTACATGTCGTTGTTCAGGGGATCGTATCGTCCTCCCTATAGTCAGGAATCCAAACGATAGTTAGAAGTGAGGATATTGCTAGTTCAGGGGTTTGATCCGCCAACCAACAGTTCACTAAGCTGCAAGCCAAGGTATGAGCAAAAGGGTACTGGCATCTTACCATCATCAGGTACACAGTTGTGAAGGCTCCAAGAAAGTTATTTGGGAAACTAGCTCTGGCTTCCTCCAAGTTATTCACACCTCCATTGGTGACATGGACAATGGCAATGGTGAAGAAGATCATACTTGTCGCAAGCACCAGGAAGAACACCTTGATCTCACGGAGGATTCCAAACACAATGGTGATGTACTTGCAAACTGTCTCACTCACTCGGAGCTCAGCCAGCTATGGAGTAGTTGAAGAGACTGTCAGATGCTCGGTCAAACCAGATTCGCGGGCCTGATGCATAATCCGAATACTTGGATGCCAATTGGTCATCATACACATACCAGGTTCAGGAACACGAGCAATACACTGAAACTAAAGTCGGCTGTCACAGCATCTGGATCATCGTTCGTGATGTTGATGATCTGGTGGACACTTGTCGCAAGAGGGTAGAAGTATGTAGCCAGATCCAGAAGGTTGTAAGGAGACCTATCACAAGATTGGACCGCATTGAGTATTGGGTGAGATGGTTCCATCTTTGTGTACTGCTGGCCGATAGAGTTAACAATGACTTCAGTCTTCAGTTTCCTCCAATGTACCTGAAGTATGGAGATCGAGATCTCTGAATCTCTTGTAGTTCTTTTCCTCTTTCTCCTTCCTTTTTTGCCTCCGATCGAACGTAATACTGACTCTCTCGCAATTGAAGGAACTCGAGCCAGAGGAATATACACGAGAGGAAAATAATGGCGGAGAACACTCCGAGAAGTGGACCCTTCTCTCGGTGGTAGACTTGCATCAGAGCACAGCTCAGAATGAGGAGAGCATAGATGCATTGAATCGCAAATCGAACCATCCATATCGCATACACATATGTGTTCCTAGAATAGAGCAAGTCTCGAAGATGTCAGGACAACAGGTCATTCGGTCAATTGCAACTGACCGTCCAATACAAGGGATAGCATGATAGTCATTGAAACATACCACTTGTACTGGATCACTGCTTCCATGGCGGGATTGTCAAGAATCTCAAGACTGTAAAAGCGAGGTCGAATATAGACATGACTGAATGGGGTCATGTTGAACAGGATGCTGTGGTAGAGGGCTTGGATCCATGTGGTACATTGATTTGTGACACCAAGTGGTATTTCATTACACGAAGACTGATCTTTTGGAATGAATGACCAGAGGAGACTGACAGGAGCAACAAACACATCTTCTGTGAAGTTGTCGTTGAGTGGATCAGGCTCTTGATCGACAAGGTGTAGTTGGAGGATCGGATTCCGACACTCGTAGATCTTGCGGTGGTTCGGAGTCCAGAACATACGGATTGTTGGAGGATGAATAACCTTGTGATTTTCGATAATCAACTTTCGGGCGTGATATCGAATATACGCAAACCCTCTGGTGACGCGGAGAGCTAGATCTGCATATCTGGCAGTAAGCTGATCCACACACTCGACCAAGCATAGGATGTAGGCAATGTCATCTGACTCTTTTGCTTTCTTGAGACAATAGGCAATGAGGATTCGAGCTATCTCCATTGCTGTTGGATCCTTCTTGGCCTTTCCAAGGATGATTCCAACAGGGTTGGATTCTCCCAAGTATTTTCTCAAAGGAACCCAGTTAATACCAGGGCTGGCAGAGTCCTCATGGAGTAGCCTATTCAAGATTTGTTTCACTCGGTTGTGGTCGCGTATTTCCCACCACCTGCACAACTCTGATATCAAAGACACTGAAGAATCGTCAGGGAAGGGGCAGTAGTTTACAAAAGAGCGGAGATACTTGAACTTTGCTTCTAGAACCGTAGGGCACTCTTGCTTGCCATCCAAATACAGTCTGCATAACATGTGGAACAGTGACTCGACCTCCATTCGTGCAGACCAATTCGGCGCAAAGGAGCCATATCGAAACATCCGATCAATGTCTCTGTCGTGGTTACCGAAAGTCTGATTACCTCCATGTGAGCATGTACTCCGCCTGAGCCCTTGATTGATTTTACCTCCTCTCCTGCAATAGAGTAGTACGAGCTCCTCTTGTGGTGACTGTGGAAGCCCCCAGACTGAGAGTACCAGTGATTTGTGACCCTCTCTCATTACTATGAGTCGAGAAGATCCTTCATTGATATAGCACTTGGTTGCCATCCAATAATACTGTCGTGAGCTGCCATCGTTGAGTTGGAGATCCATTAATACCTGGAGCGCATACCCTTCCTCCAAACCCGTTGGATTGATCACGAATGAGCCCCCAAGATAGGATTTTTTTTCCTTAAATAAAATCTCAGGGATCTCACGAAGATTTGAATCGCACTCAGGATTGCATTGGGGTTCGGGCTCAGGGTGTTTCGGTAAATCCTCCAGAAAAGTCAACTCAAAGTTCGATCCATGCCTGTGTACCACTATAGTTGGCTTGATAGTGTCGATATCCAGCTTTTCTTCAACATCAAAGCCATGTCTTATAAGTTCCGAATGTGCCAGGATAATGGTCTCCCTCCTTGACTGAGATAGGCCTCCTGGATATGTGATAAATCGGTCTGATGACAGATTGTCGAAACAAAAGCCAGGAATCTCTTTATCTCTCTCATAGGACTCACCCCATATCTCTGATGTTTTGTGAAGTCTCTGAAAGAGAACCCCAGACACTGTAGAATAAAGGAGCTGAGTCCCTTTCGTGGCAATTATCAAAGTCCTTCCGGTTGATGAAAGGAAGAGACCCCTAATCCTACTCCTTGTGTCAATAAGAAGTTTTGGCGTTCCAGCGGCTAGATCCCAAATTGAGACTTGGAAAGGCGACGTCTTGAATACAAGTGTACCTGCAGCTGCAGCAAATGTAGACCATGTTGGCTTCATCCAATAGTCATCTCTGATGTGAGTTGGAGGCCACAGAGTTGAGATGTAGCAGAGCATCACCCATGGGTTTTTTGCCTTGTACACACCAACCCCTGGTAGATCACCCGCTAGGAGTCTCCCGAATTTATCACTCCACATCTCAGTAGAGGTATTAGTGAACAGAACCTCTCCACTGAATGACTGAAGACTGGAGCATTGGGCATGACAATTTGAGGACTGGAGTGACTGGGACTTTTGCTGGCCTTGAAGCTGTGGATGGGTATTTTCAGAGTACTCAAAGACATGCATCCTCCCTGGAGGTGACGAAAATGTCCTGTAAATAACAATTTGAGATCCATTCCAGGACAATGATAGTCCAATTTCGCTGAGATCATTCAAATCGTCGCTGAGCATGGTTTGAGCTGCTGAGACTGAACGAGGGTACGGATAAGTTGCTCTAGAAGTAGTTTCTGCTAGCTCTAGATCCCAGAGATCAAGGAATATTTTATCTTCAACCCGTGAAATGGTTGCAGCATGAGATCTTGAAGATGAAATAGCGACCGACAGAATTGTCGCTGGGGTCTGCAGGTCGTTCGAGCCATCGCTGAGACTGTGTTGAATGTGAAATGCTCTCCCAGGCGAAGGTATCTCAGGAAGGATGCAGTCTATCGCCGCATCATAGAGTTATAGTATGTTCGATTAGAGACTCGTGAAAACGGGTTGTGGATGTCATCCTCTTATAGAGTCAATTAACATACCATACGAATCACTACTTGGTGGATTTTGACTCAGCTCTATATAGCAGGCCATTAGAAATCCTGGATTGGAATCGTCTTTATGAATTTGTTCAACAAAGGGACCCGCACGTGTATATTGGTATCGAAACAACACTCTAATAAACGAGACCTCTATCAAAGACAATCAAGGTAGGTTAGAGTGACTACAGCAGAATAAATCGAGACTACAAACAAGCAATAGATGCAGTCTTCTTTTTGTTCACTTCTACTCACCTGGCTTGATAAGAGGGCCTATATCGATCCTCTACTCCGAAATACAACCGTTTTCGTTCAATTACTGATCGAAACACTGACTTTGACCATTATCAGAGTGGCTTTCTCAGGTACACCTTACCTTCTTGTCGACTAACAGGTAGTCGATACCTTCAGCCCTTTGATCGATCATGAAGCAGATTACCAAGTAGTATGGCACACCAGATTGTATAAAAGTGTCATACTCACTACCTCTAATCTGTTGTTGTGTGATATCATGATTCTTTAGCCTTTTGTTTTGCGAAATGAAGATGGTCAGCTCATTTGAGTTTAGTCAAAGCTTACCCGAAAGTCATCCCTCTCAAGTGGAAGAGGTGGCGAGTAGTCCCTATCAATCCCATTCAAGTAAAGGTATAGGTGGGGTGAGTGGTGATCCAATGCAAATCAGGCCAAGCCTCGCATCCTGCGATACTTACTTGCTTGGCTCTCCAAGATAAGGCTCATTCGAACGAGTAAATAATAGAGGGGTGAAAAATCGATGAGGTTCACGGTCTTGAGATGTTGGTTAGTATTTTTGTAGTGGCATCTGTAAGGCAGAGATCCATTATCGACAGAGGCATAGCCTCAGGGGATATTCCACACCACATACCGGGATCTGAGGTGGCAAGATCTTTAAGCATCTGAGCCTCATATTCTTCGATATGTGTGAATGGTGGTGTCTTTGTTTTCTTGTTGGTATATTGGGTAGATTGAGGCTCGTGAGACTCAACTATTGCTTCCCCTGTGGTACTGTATTCTCGGATGGTATCCAACTGAGTCGAGGTGGAAGGGGAGGAGCACCCATGAAGGCTCGTGTTGGATGCTACCTCTGTGCCGACAGAGGCTTCCCTTTTCACATCTAGACACTCAACTCCTTGGTCCCTTTTATCATTTCCAACGGTGTCACTATTGACTTTGGAACCATTTTGGTTGGTCTGGTCGGTTATCTCGCTGTGGCTGTCACCTTTGGGCTCGATTGTGACTACGGTTTCTTCTGGTTTGGAGAAAGTCAAGGGAGGACTCGCAGCCATTGAACTTGGAGATGGTCAAGAAAGGGCGATGTAGGGTTGATGAAGAAGAAGCAACAAAAACAGAATGGAGGATCGTCAAGACTCTTTCAGACCTCCACGCGGCATGGTGCTCTCCGCCCTTCCTGCAGAGTTGTCCTGCAGGAAAAAAAAAAAAAAAAAGCTCTGGTAACCTGCAGGAATGTTTGCACCCTTTCAGTCATTTGGATCCAAACAAATCCTTTCCTCCAATGAACTCCTCGGAAAAAATGAAGCTCCCAATCCTTCTCGATTCTTCATGCCACACCCAATTCGCACCTCCCATCTGAGGCGAAGTCTAGGATCCACATCACTTGGAGAGGACACGGCACAGGTGACATGTAGACTGGCGTTTCCTTTCAGGGACTGAAATGGCAGCAAAGAGAGGAACTGTTGTCGCCCTCAGCAAAGGCAACAGGATCAATTCAGGACTCTGGTCGGTCGATGCAGCTGATCCAACACACGCTGCTCTAGACATCTTAACAATGTGGCAGATGGAACTTGGTGCGTTATACAAAGTTGACTCCTTGCAGGGTTTCTATTTGCATGACGATGGTTCTCCTTGCTATTGACGAGAGACAATCACACATGTAGAGAAAATGACAAGGGATTCTTGTGTTCAGCGTCCATGTTTTAAATCTGGTAGACAATGTCGAAGGAATAGGTAGGCCTATTTCAAGAGTGTCTTTGTCGACGCCTCAAAGGGAGGAGCTCTGGTATGAGTGAATTTCACGACTCAGTGGTAGTCCAGTCAGTACAAGGAACGAGACAACGGCGATAAAACAACAACTGAGCAGGATCAGAGAAAGGGCGTTCTTGCTGTGGGTCATGCCAAAATTGTTGCCTTCTCTCTCTGGATGTCATGTAGTTGAATGGTTCGCATCTCAAGTCGACAAAGATGGAAATGTCGGATAGGTGAAAGGCACCACAGTCTTGACCTCAATTCTGGATTCACATTGGTCTCTCTCTCTCTCTCTCTCTTTTTTTTTTTTTTTTTTTTTTTTTTTTTTTTCTGTTGAGCAGCGCAACCAGTGCATGCATTTTCGAATACTTCAACACTAAGCAACACACCCTCGGCTTTTGCTCTCAACATTTGATCCGCTACTGGAAACTCAGGTACGCAGGGTACTTTTTTTCAGGTTTGTCCTTTGGGCGAGGAAGGAGCGGATCGCTTCTCCTGGTTCAGGCTCTCGCAATCTTTTCTTCGAGTGGCCATTTGTGACTTGAGCTGTGATGGCCTAACTTCCCATAGAGTAGCCTTCTATCGCTCTTCGGCAAGAGCATAGATGCAAGATATGTATTAAAGAAACGGGAGTTACTTGGTGGGACCTCTACCCAAAACAGAAACCAACCGAAGCGAATACAATTCTGGCTTGTGGTATCAAACTTTCAACCTTGTCGAGTGGCTCGGGCGACAAGGTAGTCAATTAGGACCATCCAGCCAGGAGAGAATGAAAAAAAGCATTTTAGGCTTCCCATAACTAGGAACATGGGTAGGACTGGATCCTTTTTGAGCCTAATATTTCATTGCGCGTTGACTTGATGGGCTGTTTGAGGAACGTGGTTAGTGTTGGTTCTGTTGCCGATCCTGTTACAGCTACTCTTATTATCGAAACTTTTACTCTCTTTGGGCCATCTTGATCATTGGACCGCCTGTGTTCTGTTGATCCATATCGCTTCAACACTCTAGCTGTGACCTTATCTTGGCGGGCTACTTGCAAAAGAGTGGAAGGCTGAGAATTTTAAAGTTTCTAACCTTTCTTCAGTACGTTAAACAAGTCTCTTTGAAGCATGACCTAAGTTGGCATTCGGACGAAAAACTTGGTGTGGATTGTAAGGCGAGTCACAACAGGCAATGATGGACTCTTGAGCTGAGCGCCCCACAGAGGAAGGATCAGACAAAAGATGATGATCATTGTTGGTCGTCGATCTCCAGTGGCCACCTTCTATCCCACCGACTCTCATCCACTAAACATAGCTAGCCTCGTTATTTCAAATGTGGATGACACTAGAAACCACTAAGGATTTTGCTTTACAAACCCTTGCCTCGTCATCCCATTTATTTAAAATTGGATAGAAAACGGCCCGTCTTTTGAGGACTGTTCGTAAATGAGGTCTCTCCGGATCTAATGCACTGCTCTACCATGGACACTACTCGTTTTGTCCTCCTGTTGTGAGACGCTGTAAAACTCCAAGGATGGCGTGAATATCCTGTCTCATTTCAAGCAATCCTTCTCTCATTTTCACATTATCGGTCCGTAACTCTGACATTTCCTTCTGAAGTATTTCTGTAGTTTCTCTAAGATAGTCAAACCGTTGATCCTGCTGAGTGAGCTGTTCCTTGATCTCAGAGATACCGTTCACCAGAACCTGGCTCTTATTGCTCAATTCTTTTTCTAGCCCTGTGTTGCTTGTTGTCGATGATGGCTGCTCAGAGGTCTTCTCACCATCGTTGTTGTAAATTGACTCGGAGGGCTGCTTGGTCGATTCATCCTCAAAGACTATTTCTTCATCTTTCTTTTCAACTCTCCGCCAGTATTTTTTGACTTGGTATGGTGTTGCTGTATAGTAGATCATCTTGGGGAACCAATCGAATGTCTCACGGAAGCCTTTGGGATGTAGAAATGACCCAAAATTAAAAATTCGGATCATGTTAGAGAACAAGTATCAACCACCACCAAATCTGGAAGGAATACAGAACACTTACCAGGGATGTGATACGACATGTTCTCAGCACTCTCAACATATCGGAGTCTGTTCTCGAGCCACACCTGGCGCCATGAGTCGTCAGCCTTGACAAAAGCACTGTTGATCAGAGCTATTGAAAAACGAGTACACAGCCAACGGAACTACCCAGTCAATTGATTTGAACTCATATTTGACTTAAAACTTTGTCCTGAATGACCGAACATAACAACCAAGAGTTTGCTCCGCACTTTCACATCGACTCACCAATCAATACATTGAGCATCAGGATTGATGAGAATGTAAAGTACACCATCAGCATCACTAGGAGAGCTTTGTTCCTATAAAATCCCTTGGCACCTCCCTCGCCATCTTGGAACATGTCGTTGTTCAGAGGATCGTACCGCCCTCCCTATAGAAAGAGCACGAGAGGTTGTTAGAGGTGAGAGTATTACTGGATCTGGAATTTGATCCGACGATTGAAAGCTAGCAGCACCGCTACTCCGATTATGAAAATGAGGATATCAGCAACTCTACCATCATCAGATACACAGTTGTGATGGCTCCAAAAAAGTCACTTGGGAAGTTGGAGCTATCATGTCCCTTTGTGTCGTCCGGGGAATCAGTGCTGCCTTTCCTTGGGCCATCTACTCCTCCATTAGTGGCATGGACAATAGCAATTGTGAAGAATATCATGCTTGTTGCAAGAACCATAAAGAACACCTTGATCTCACGGAGAATTCCAAACACAATGGTGATGTACTTGCACACTGTTTCGCTCACTCTGAGTTCAGCCAGCTATGAGAATGGGTAAGGAGAGACTGTTAGAGGCGTGGTCAAAGCAAATTCATAGTGGGATTCAAAGACCAGGCTCTCTGAATGTTTTTTGGTCATCATTTCATTCTCGATCCACATACCAGGTGTAGGAACACAAGCACCACACTGAAGCTAAAGTCGGCAGTCACGCCATCTGAATCTCCGCTCATGATATTGACGATCTGGTGGATACTTGTCACAAGAGGATAGGAGTAAGTGACCAGATCCAGTAGGTTGTAGGGGGACCTAATTCAAAATTGCATACCGTTAAGCATTGGGGGAAATAGCAACGTCTGCGTACGCCGCCTTCTGGCATCGCAAACAATAGCTTCAAATCCTAACCTCTGACGTACCTGAAATAAGGAGACCGAGACCTTTGAATGCCTATCTGGGCTTTTCCATTTTCATTCTTTTCAACCTTTACCCCATCATTTTTTCTTTTCTTTTTTTCCGTATTCACCTCTGGATGGATAAAATACCGACTCTCTCGTAATTGAAGGAACTCGAGCCAGAGGAATACACATGAGAGAAAGATGATTGTTGAGAACGCTCCAAGAAGTAAGCTCTTTTCTCGGTAGTAGACCTGCATCAGGGCCCCACTCAGAATGAGGAGAGAGTAGACACATTGTGTCGCAAATCGAGTCATCCAGATTGCGTAAACGAATGTGTTCCTAAAAGAGGAAAGGGCTCGACAATATCAGGACAACAGGAAATTCACTCCATCATGGTAGAACATCTGATACATAGGAAACCAGAATAGCCACAGACACATACCACTTGTACTGGATCACAGCCTCGATGGCGGGATTGTCAAGAACTTCGAGACTGTAGAAACGAGGTCGGATATACATATGGCTGAAGGGGTTCATGCTAAGCACGATGCTGTGGTAGAGGGCTTGCACCCAAGTCGTACATTGATTTGGATCTCCAAGGGGGAACTCATTACACGGAGACTGAGCCTTTGGGGTGAACAACCAAAGGAGATTGACAGGAGCAACAAACATATCCTCTGTAAAGTTTTTGTTGAGTGGATCAAACTTCTTATCGGTGAGCTGGAGTTGAAGAATGGGGTTTTGGCACTCTCGGATCTTGCGGTTGTTCAAAGTCCAGAACCGACGCAGTTTTGGGGGATGTATAATCTTATGGTTTCTGATAATGAAATCTCGGTCATGGCATCGAATAAACACCAGCCCTCTGGTGACTCGGAGCACCAGATCGGTATATCCAACAGCGAGCTCATCCATGCACTCGAGCAGATACAGAAGGTAGGCGACGTCGTCTGACTCCTTTGCCTTTTCAAGACTGTACTCGATAAGAAGTCGTGCTATCTCCATTATTGTCGGATCAGTCTTGGCCTTGTCAAGGATGATTTCGATCGGGTTGGACCCTTTCAAGTACGCTCTCAAAGGAACCCAGCTGTCTGTGGAGTTGGTGGGATGTTTTTGTAGTAGCTTCTTCAAGAGCGATTTGACTCGGTTGTGATCACGTTTCTGCCACCTCTTGCACAATTCTGATATCAAAGACGCCGATCGGTTATTAGGGAAGGGGCAGTAGTTAACAAGAGAGCGAAGATACTTGAGTTTTGCGTTTGAAACTGTAGAACACTCATGTTTGTCGTGTACATTTATCCAGTAAATCATTTCGAACAGTCTCCAAACTCCCATTAAAGTAAATTGATCTGGTGCGAACGATCTTCCTCGAAACATTCGAGTCTTGTGCCCATCGTGGTCACTGAAAGTTGGATTGCCTCCATGAGAGCACGCTTCTAGACTGATATATTCATCCAAACCGGCTGTTTCCCGGCAATAGAGTAATTGGAATTCTTCTTGTGATGACTGCGGAAGCCTCCAGATTGAGAACTCCAGTGAAGGAATTTCATCCTTCACCACCATGAGCTGAGAAGATTCCACATGGACATAGCATCTGGAAGCCACCCAGCGATGCTGTCGCGAGTTACCATCAACGAATTTGATGTCCATCGTCATATTCTTCAACTGAAATCTTTTCGGCGTTTCTTGGATAACAAATGATGCTCCAGGATAGGATATCCTTTCCCCAGATACGACCTCAGGGATCCCATAAAGATCTGATTCACAGGCAGAATTACATTGAGGCTCAGGCTCAGAGCGTTTTGGTAAATCTTCCAGACAGGTTAACTCAAAGTTCGACCCATGCTTGTGTACCACCATAGCTGACTTGATGGTGTCAGCATCCAATTTTTCCTCGATATCGAAACCATGTCTTGTGAGCTCCGAATGTGCCAGAGGGATAGTTTCTCTCTTTGACTGAGCTATATCTCCTGGATATGCGATAAACCGGTTGGGCGGTAGATCATCGAGATTGAAGCCAGGAACATCTTTGTTTCTCTTGAGAGATCTATCCCATACCTTTGATGTCTTATGAAGTCTCTGAAAGAGAACCCCAGACGCTGTCGAATAAAGGAGCTGAGATCCCTCCGTTGTAATCACCAGAGTTTCTCCCGTGGTAGAAAGAAATAGACATGTAATCTCACTCCTTGTGTCGATTAGATGCTTTGGTGTTCCAGTGGCTAGGTCCCAGATGGACACCTGGTAAGGCGACACCTGAAATACAAAAGTACCTTCTGCAGCTGCTAATGTGGATCCTGCTTGCAATGTCCGATGCGTATCTTGGATACCACTCGGAAGGCGCTGAGTGGGGATGTAGCAGAGTATCATCCATGGATCTGTGGTCTTGTACACACTAAATCCCTGCGAATCACCGGCAACAAATCTTTCGGATTCATTACTCCATTGAGATGTAGAAACATTGGTGAACATGGCTTCGCCACTAAACGACTGTAGCTTAGAACAGTGGGTATGACGATCTGAGGGTCGAAGCAGTTGGGACATTTGCTGATCCTGAAGTTGTTGTTGATGAGTATTTACAGAGTACTCGAAGACATGCAACATTCCTGGAGCCGACTGGTATGCCTTGTAAATAGCAATCTGAGATCCATTCCACGACAGTGCCAGTCTAATGCTGTATAGATGCTCAATGTAGAGGTCAAGTACGGTGTGCGCAATAGAAACTGTATGAGGGTACGGATAGGTGACCCTAGAAGATTTCATCGATGGTTCTAGATCCCAGAGATCAAGGAATGCCTTATCTCCAACTCGAGAAACGGTTGCAGCGTGAGATCTTGAAGCCGAGATTGCAACATTCTCAATCATTGCTGGGATCTGTATGTTACTCGAATCGCCGCTGAGACTGTGTCGGATGTGGAATGCTCTTGTTGGCAAGGGTATCTGTGGGAGGATACAATCTATCATCGCACCATCGATTAAAATCGTATTTGTTAAAGAAATCGTAGAAATGGGGTCCTGGTCTTGCTCTCCCGTAGGATCAACAACATACCAAACGAATCATCACTTGGTGGGTTCTGACTCAATTCTGCATAGCAAAGTAGCAGAGATCCCGGGTCTGAGTTTTCCTTGAGGTATTTCACAAAAGTGAAATCCGCCGGTGTAACCTGATACCTTAGTAATACTCTGACAAACGAGACTTCTCCTATCAACATAGTAGAATAATATAGAGAAGAATACAGTCAAGATTTAAGCAAACAACAGACTTAGTATTTCTTTTTACTCATTTCTACCCACCTGGCTTGATAAGAGGGCCAAGATCGATCCTCTAATCCGCAAATACAATCATGTTAAGTCGTATAAGGAGACACAGGCTTTGGTAATTGAAAAAGTAGCTTTCTTGTATACAGCTTACCTGGTTGGCGATTAACAAGAAGTCGATGCTCTCAGCCCTCTGGTCGATCATGAAGCATATTACCAAATAGTATGGCACTCTAAATTGTACCGATGTATCTACCCATTCACCCCCAAGCTATTGTTGTGCGTAACCATGATCTATTAGCTTCTTGCTTCATAATATGAATATTCTCAACTCACTGGAGATCAACCATGGCTTACCCAGAGGCGCTCTTCCACAACAAGAATAGGTGGTGAATAATCCCTATCGATTCGTTGAGTAGAAGTATTGTTGGAGTGAACGACGATCCAATGCAAATCATATCGAGCTATGCATCCTGCAATACTTACTTGCTTGGTTCCCGAATATATGGATCGGCAGAGCAATTAGGATAGAAAAGTCGTAGAGTACCGAGGTCTTGAGATATGGGTCAGTGTTTTTGTACTGCCTCTAGAGAATAATAGTCAATCATGGAGAATGGCCCAGTCTTAGAAGAGTATTTCAGGCAACATACCGAAGGCACAAGCATCGAGGTCTCTTCGCATCTGGGCCTCGTATTCCTCGATTGATGTGAAGTGTGGTGTCCTTGTTCTCTTGTGAGCGTGTTGAGTCAATGAAGGATTGCTACTCTTATGGGACACAGTTGTCACTTCCCTAATGGTGCCACATTCTTGGATGATATCCAGCTGAGTCGATGTGGAAGGGGAAGAGGACTCGTGAGGTCTTGTTTTGAAAATGTTCCCTGTGCTGACGGAGACTACCCTTCCCACATCCAGACACTCAGCTCTTTGGTTTCCACTACCATGACAAGTGGTGTCACTATCAATATTCGAGGAGTCGTCTTGGATGGCTTGGTCAACTGTCTCGCTGAGGCATTCGGCTCTGCTGCCAACCCGGTGGACTGAGCTTCGGGGTTCGATTGTGACTACGGTTTCCTCTGGTTTGGAGATCAAGAGAGGACCTGAGGCCATTGTAGCTTCTTCTTAGAAGGGACTGAAGAGGAGATGTAGGGATTGAAGAGGCAGCGACAGATGTAAAATGGAGAATCTCGGGACTTTTCAGACGATTGCTCACCTCTCTGCGGCATGAGTTTTCCATCCTTTCCAGTTCCAACAACCGTTCCTGCAGGAAAAAAAAAAATAATCACCTGCGTTCTGCAGGATTGTTTGTACTCTTCGTCAGTCATTGGAGACCCCAATCAGTTCTTGTGCTCCCATGATTGATGATTCACTCCGGTGAAAAACCTCCCTTGATTGTTCTCGAGTCTCCATGTCACACTCCGTTCGCGCCTCCGACTAGTCTAATGAGTCTAGAATCCATCACCATGAAGGTCATGGCGTAGACCTCATGGATTGATTTCTTCCAGGAGCAGAGATCACATCAACAACAACACAAAGAGGGCAAGTATTGCTATCATCACATCAAGGTAACAGAATTGAAACTGGATTCTAGTCTGCTGATGCAGCTACTCTAACTCACGCTGCTTAGACAAAGGGCATTGTCGCGGATGGAGCTTAGTTGCTCCCTCGAGCCAAGCACTGGTTCCACTCTGGTCAGAAGGTACTTTGTTCAGAGTTGACTCCTTGGAAGGAGAGTAGGGCTTTGTACACATGCAAGGAAATGGTCCTCCTGGCTGTTACTGAGAGATCATTGCACATGAAGAGAGTGAAGATGACTCCGCCACACATCATTCATTGCGACACTCGCGCTCCGCCTCTGAATAATGTCGATGAGTTGGGTCAGAGAGAGTCGAGGGGCGTTTTCAAGAGTGCCAGGAGTTGGTTTCGATCGTCTGTCTCAATGGATGTCGCATAGTCATCCCAGGGCTGTTTTACTGAAAATTAGGTTATTTACCTTCTGCCTTGGTCTTCGCTTTGGACCAAGTTTCCATTTCTGGATTTATTTCTCCTTGTTCATTTTGTTGGCCATGTCCTGCTGATTTAGTCGACTCCGCCCAATGGCAAAAAAGGGCTCTTGCAGTCTGCAGGAAAGCTCGCAGCCTTCAACCATTGGATCCAATCAACTCTTGTCATGCTCCCAACATCCACTTCAAGAATGAGCACCTCCGAGAACGAGAAGCTCAGGTACCCCCCTCCTCCCCTCCTCCTTTACTCTCCATTCTACATCCAATTCTCACTTTCAACTTAGGGAAAGTTTTTCATCCCCGGGACTCGGCAAGGTCATTAGCACAGGCTGACAAGTGGACTGGTGATTTCTCTCATGAACTGAGATTGCCATCAGCAAAGACAGCACGATTAGGTTAGAGTCCTGGTCAGTTGATGCAGTTGATCTAACCCACATTGCTCCAGACATCCCGCCAATGTCGTGGATGGAGCCTGGCTATCTCCTGAAGCTTGGGCGTTGTACAAAATTGCTCTAAAAGACAAGTGTCGATTTTCTTTATGCAGAGCAATGGTCATTCTTACTGTTGCCAAGAGCCTATTTCAAATGACTCAGGCTAGGACAATACTCTACTTTTTTGACGGGCAAAGCTGATGGGCAGTGTCCAACATGGTCAAATGACTGAATACTTAAGAGATTCATATTTCAAGACGGGAAAGCATGCAATGTTAGATGTTCGGCACGTATTGGTACATTCTCTCACCCTCTCAGGTCTTTATTCAGACCAAAGGTGCCCAAGTCAGTGCGGTTGCTGTTGTTGATCTAGTGCCCTCTCGCCCGACCTCTCTGCTCTCTGCTTCGCTCGTAATCTTTAGTTTAGGCTGGTTTCGGCTTCTTTCTTTCCCCCCCCCCCTTTTTTTTGTTCTGTAGGTCGAGGCAACAAAGGCCCACATCCCTAAGAACCAAGAGACACCGTGTTAACAACATTCGACCCGCCAGCAAGGAAACAGGGACGCAGGAGACTGAGTTTATCTTCAAAGCTGAGGCGGAGTCATGACATCTCTCCTGGGCCAGATTTGAACTCGCTCTTGTCATCTCCATACATAAAATTAGAGTCTCTTGCCTGAGCTTCTATGGAACACTTAAATTGTAGATTAGTCCTTATGATTATTTAATACAGAGTATTCTTTCGCCCACACTTCATCAAGAGTTTTGGCGCAAGAGACGAACCAAGTAGAGATTAACCAGTGGGCAAAGTAGAAACCTACAAAGAAGCCAAAACAAGAGCCTTAGTCCAGTTGGATTGCGAGCCAACCTTTCAACTTTATCGCGGAATTCTGTACTTTGAGAAGAGCAACCGCCCATTGTCAAGCTGCATACAAGATGTTCCTATTAGCGCTGTTATGTCTGTAGTGGTGTGTACCGCGCCGGCATTGGGGAGTGATATGTGATAGTGCAACGATTAGAGAGACAGTAACAATGATAATACCAACAACAAACGCGAGTTTAAGGAATGAACATGATTAGGAGGGAATAGGTTGGCGAGAAATCTTATTGCCAACCTGTTCGTTGTTGGTCATAGGTTCTGATGACTGCTCCCTGAGTCGAGAATTCAAGCCAAGTCTCAAGGGTCTAGGAAGTCCCTTGGAAATAAAGATGGGTACCTCCCACCACAATCCCGCCGTCTTTTATTATGTCTATTGTACCCGTGATGATATCTTATGACTAATGCTCCGTAGAGGAGCACCATGGTTTCTTGTGTGGATGTGTCAAGCTCCAGATTTGGTTCATTTTTCACACCTTATATCAAATATTTCTATCCACGTGCCATAGTCAACCCCACTCTTTGGAAATCGAGACCTAATAGAACCCATTTGCGTATATCTGCCATACTACTCTGTGTATTCGGGTCTTGAGAGAATACGAGTTGCCTCCTGAAACGCTGAAAGGTAAACTTAATAAATAGCTTTCGATATGAAATACACAGCCCAGTTGATTTGTTCTATCGAGCCCTTTACTCGCTTCTCTCAAATGCCCGAAGCTGTTGTATGGCGCCAAGAATGGAATGCATGTCACGCTTCATTTCGAGTAGATCCTGGCTCAGCTCCGACATGCCTTCCTTCAGCCTCATGTTATTGTCTCGTAACTCTGAAATAGCGCCATTCAGCCTCATGTTATCAGCTTGAATATCTGAAATGCCTTTGCTCAGTTCTGAAAAGCCCTTGTTCGTATTTACATTATCGGCCTGAAGCATTGAAATTTCCTTGTGCAGCATCTCTGTGATTCCCCTCAGTCCAGAGACATTTGCCGACACATTCTCTCCGAGGTGGTCGAATCGCCGTTCTTGTTGAATGAATCGCTCCTTGATATCGGAGAGTCCGTCCACCAGAGTCTGACTCTGTTTAATTAACTCTCCTTCCATTCCTATATTATTGGGTATGGGCAGCGGCGTCTCAGAGGTCTTCTTATCACCTTCATCATTCATTGGCTCCGTAGACTGCTTGATCACCTCTTCCTCAAAGATAAGCTCTTCATCTTTCTTGGCTATCCGCCGCCAGTACTGCTTGACCTGGTAGGGTGTTGCCGTGTAGTAAATCATGTTGGGGAACCAATTGAATGTCTCACGGAAGCCTTCGAGGCGTGAATAAAGGAGCAGAGATCCAGATCATGTTAGAAAATCGAGCTTCGACCACAGCCAGATCTGAGAGGGATGCAAACCACTTACCAGGGATGTGGTACGACATGTTCTCGGCACTCTCAACATATCGGAGTCTATTCTCGAGCCACACCTGTCGCCAAGAGTCGTCAGCCTTGACAAAGGCACTGTTGATCAGAGCTAATGTAAGTCGGAAATACAGTCATCACAGTCAATTAGTCAACTAGCTCCGTGCATATTCTACTAGGACACTATCCGGAACTAGTGATGACAACAAAAGAGTTTGCTCCGCCCATGATATCGACTCACCAATCAATTTATTGAGCATCAGGATCGACGAGAATGTAAAGAATAATGTCACCATAAACAGGAGTGGCCCATTCTTATACGACCCCCTAGCACCTCCCTCGCCATCCATAAACATGTCGCTGTTTAGAGGATCGTACCGGCCTCCCTATAGTCAAGGTACGAGCTGTAGTTAGAAATGAGTGTACTGCTGCGCTAAGATTTGATCCGCCAATGGAGAATGAACTGTCTGTGACTTCGGTCCTGCACATGAGAAGCTTGGGATCTTACCATCATCAGGTATACGGTACTAAGGGCTCCAAGAAAGTCATCCGGGAAATTGATACTGACTGGCTCTCCTAGGCTATTCACACCACCATGGAGGATGTGAACAATAGCTATGGTAAAGAAAACCATACTCGCCGCAAGCACCATGAAGAACACCTTGATCTCGCGAATGATTCCGAACACAATGGTGATGTACTTGCACACAGTCTCACTCACTCGGAGCTCGGCCAGCTACAGGATAACTCGAAGCAGGTTATTAGCGATGCACCCAAAGTAAGTTCATTTTCTTGCTTGCTGACTAACGGCTATTTTTTCTCTGTACACAATTCTCGATCGACGTACCAGGTGTAAGAACACAAGAACTACGCTGAAACTAAAGTCAGAAGTCACGACCTTCGTCTCCGTACTAAGAATGTTGACGATCTGGTGGACACCTGTCGCAAGAGGGTATGAGTAGGTGACCAGATCCAGCAGGTTAAAAGGGGACCTATCGTGGAATTGAATGTCATCAAGTCAGATAAGGCGGTCGCATCTTAGTTCGCTGCTTGTTGACAGCACTAACTGCCGCTTCAATCCAGTATACCTGAAATATGGAGATCGTGATCTCTGAGTATTCAGTGAGCTTTGTATATGACTTTTTGGACTCTCTCTTGTAGCTTCTTGTAAATAATGTAGCTGAAAAGAAGAAAGAGCATTATCAAACTCACTCATTTCATGTATGTGCTCATAATCCTTCTCACTGGTCTCTAGGCGGACATAATGCTGACTCTCTCGCAACTGTAGAACCTCGAGCCAGAGGAATACACACGAAAGAACAATGATTGCCGAGAACACTCCGAGAAGTGGATCCCTCTCTCTCTGGTAGACCTGCATCAGAGCCCCACTCACGATGAGGAGAGAGTATACACATTGTGTCGCAAATTGAGTCATCCACACTGCAAACACAAAAGAATTCCTAGAAATGTGGAGATCTCGACAGTGTCAAGACAATGGGATTCTCGATCTTTGTTTCAGATTCAACACACTGGATAGCGGAGTACCTATTGATACATACCACTTGTACTGAATCACAGCTTCGATGGCAGGATTGTCAAGGATCTCGAGACTGTAGAAGCGAGGTCGGATATACACATGACTGAAAGGGTTCATGTTGAACACGATACTGTAGTAGAGAGCTTTTATCCATGTCGTTCTTTGATTCGGACAACTACCAATCACGAACTCACCACAAGGAGACCCTGCTTTTGGGACAAACGACCAGAGAAGATTAACAGGTACAGCAAATACCTCTTCTGTAAAATTCTCGTTGAGCCGATAGGGCTTTTCACCAGTGATGTGTAGTTGAAGTATCGGATTCCGACACTCCCAGATCATTCGATCATCAGGAACCCAGAACCGACAGATTGTTGGAGGGTGCACAATCTTATGGTGGTCGATAATGAAATTTCTGTCGTGGCATCGGATAAACGCAAACCCTCTGGTGACTCGGAGTGCCAGATCTGGACATGTCGTAGTGAGTTCATCCATGCACTCGAGCAAATACAGAATGTAGGTGATATCATTTAACTCCTTTGCCTTGTCGATGCAGTAATCGATAAGAATCTGTGCGAGCTCGGCTACCAATGGGTCAGTCTTGGCTCTGGCAAGGATGATACCAATAGGGTTGGTCCCTCCCGAGTAGGACTTTAGTGGAAACCAGTTATCATTTCTTCGAGTTTCTTGGGGAATCCGGTCATTAGTAGATTTGGTGGAGTCTGTCTGGAGTAACTTTCTCAAGTTCGACTTAAGATCGTCCTGAGAATATCCAATCCTGCTTTTGCAGAGTGTCGATATCAAGGATACTGTATGAGTACCAGGGAAGGGGTAGTAGTTGATAAGAGAGCGGAGATACTTGAAATTTGCGTTCAATGATGCAGAGCATTGCCACTTGTCGCTGAGGTTCATCGTTAGTAGCGTCCTGAACAGCACCTTTCTATCCATATGCGTAAATGATCTGCCTCGATAAAGCTGGAAACTATCCTTCGCAGTGATGAGAGTTGGTCCACCTCCATGAGAACATGTACTTCACCGATGTATTCTAATTCCCAATAAAAGAGAAGCTTAAGGTCCTCTTGAGAAGACTGTGGAAGCCTCCAGATGTAGATATGCCTTGCAAGAGAGGTCTTACCCACCATAACGAACTGGGAAGATCCTACATGGATATAGCTTTTGCAGGGGCTCCACCAAAATTGTCGTGAACCACCATCGTTGAATCGGACATTCATTATCATCTTTTTCAACGAAGATTGTTTTGACATTTGAATCACAAATGATCCTCCGGGATAGGATATCTCCTCTCCAATTGCAATCTCGGGGATCTCGTGGGGATTTGATTCACAGTCATCGTCACATTCAGGATCGGCCCCAGGATCTGTTGGTAAATTCTCCAGATACGTCACCTCGATGTTTGATCCGTAACTGGACACCATCATGGTTGACTTGATTGGGTTAATATCCACCATTTCTTTGGTATCTACATCGTGTTCCGAGAACCCAGCTTGCTGCAGGGGTAAGGTCTTCTTTTCTGATTGTGTCTCATCTCTTATATATCCGAGATACCAGAAGAACGGCACGTTTTCGTAATTGAAGTTAGGGATGCCCCTGCCTCTAATAAAAGGTCTCTGGCTTACACCTAGTGGTAAATGAAGCCTTTTAAAAGGAATCCCCTGAGATGTCGAATACTGGAGTTGAGTGTTTATCGATTCAATTACCAAGGTCTCTCCGGTCGATGAAAGGAAGAGGCGAGAAACTCTTTCCGTTGTGTCGATGAGGTGCTTTGGAACCCCAGTAGAGAGATCCAAGATTAAGACCTGATAGTCCGACATCTTCAATGCGAGGATTCCCTTTGCTGCCGTGAATGAGGTTGGTACCGTTTGTCGACTTAGGCTTAATTCAATTTGTAGGTAAACAGAGATGTGATAGGTCATCTCCCATGGTCCTTTGGTCTTGTAGACACTGAACCGCTGAGCATCACAGGCTAAGAATCTTTCGAATTCATCACTCCATTGGGATGTGAGGATATTGATGAACTTGGCTTTCCCACTGAACGAATGTAGCTTGGAGCAATGAATATGACGATTTGATGGTCTGAGCAGCTGAGGCGTTTTTTGTCCTTGGGTCTGTTGCAGAAAAGTATTTCCAGAGTACTCGAAGTGAAGTAGTGCCCTTGGTGACAACTTTCCCATTCTATAAACGACAATCTGAGATCCATTCCACGATAATGATAGTTCGATGTAGGGGAGATCGTTCAAGTCGACGCTGAGCATGACTTGAGCAATAGAAACTGTGCGAGGGTACGGATAAGTGACTCTAGAGATAGTATCCGGTGGCTCAAGATCCCAGAGATCAAGGAATGTTTTATCTCCGACCCGTGAAAGGGTTACAGCATGAGATCTTGAAGCCGAGATTGCAACCTTCTCAATTGTCGCTGGAATTTGTGGATCACTTGATGCTCCACTGAGGCTGTGCTGGATGTGGAATGCCTTGGCTGGCGAAGGTATCTGAGGAAGGACACAGTCTATCATCACATTGTCGAGTCATGTCGAATCTGGTTAGGGGCTGGTGAAAACATTTTTCAGATACTGCCCTCTCATAGGATCGGCTATCTTACCATACGAGTCAACACTTGGTGGATCTTGGCTCAACTCTGTATAACAGATTGATAAAGACTCTGGGTTTGATTTGTCCCTTGGAATATATCTTATAGTGATGCCTATGGAAACCTGGTATTGCAGTAGCACTCTAACAAATGAGGTGTCTCCTAGTGGCGGTGACAATAGGGCAGTTTAGTTCTTGTGCATAAGAGGCGATGGGAACGATTATAAGCTGCACTTATTACACTCACCAGCCTTAGGAGGAGTGCCTAGATCTATTCTCTACTCGGAAAATACAGCCATGTTAAACAGCTGATGGTGAAATGGGAACTATCCCTTGATAATACGAATTCCCCATGCACACCTTACCCTTTCGTCGATTATCAACATTTCGATGCCCTCCGCTCTGTGATCAAGCAAGAAGCATATTACCACATAGTATGGCATATCAGACGGAAAGGAAGTCACATCTCCAACCAAAAGCTATGATCGGCGGGTACTGTGGCCTTTTAGTCAATGTGTCACAATTTGGAGATGGCTAGCCCATTAGAGATCAACTCTAACCTACCAGATTCTGTGTCGCAACAAGTCGAATAGGCTCAGAATAGTCCTTAACACGATGGTTTGGGTAGTAGCATTGCAGGTGAGTATGGTAATCTAATGGAAATCAGGCCAGGTCTATACTATGAATACTTCAAAACTTACAGGCTTGATCCACTATAACCGATACAATCGTGATCATAGTATCCCAATCGAGAATAGAAGTATCGTATGGTATTTTGGTCTTGGGGTACATGTTAGTATTCGTATCGTAGCTCCCAGTGAGTGGAGATCGGTCATGAAAGAAGACACGATCATGGAAAGTTATCCAAAAGACATACCAGAAGCACGAGCATCGAGATCTTTTCTCATCTGGATTTCGTAGTCTTCAATGGATGAGAACACTGTTGTCCCTGTGAGCCTGTCGGCGCCGGTGTACTTATTTGGTTGAGGATCGATAGTCTCTATCGAGCTCCTGAAAGACCCATCGGGCTTGTCTGCTATTTCTTCTGTGTTGTCACACCGATGGGTTGCATCCAGCTGAGTTGACGTGAAAGAGGTGGAATTTTGATGAGATTCCATGTCTCCTGTGCTGACAGCGGTCGACCCACCCACATCTAGCCACTCAATCGTTTTGTCCCCGCTAGAGCAACCGTGTCTGACGGCTTTATTATCGACTGTGGGGCCATATTGGCAGGACTGGTCGGTCAGCTTGCCGTGGTTGGTGTCGAAACTGACTACCTGCTGAGAACTACTGTTGGACGTCTCCAGACTCTTCATTGACTCTTGCGCGTGATCAACAGTAACCACAGTTGCATCGGGTCTGGCGCGTGTCAGGAGAGGAGTGGCAGCCATTATACCTCCTGTTGAAGATCGAGAAGAGGCAATGAAAGAATGATGACGACAAGGAGGAGATGGAGCAACAGCAACAACAACAACAACTGAATGGAAGGAACAATTAGGCCAATCCATTCCCTTCGTTGTGGCATGCCACAGCTTACTTCGCCCTCGTACCACCTCAGTCAACTCCGCCTCTCTCCCTCTCTCCCTCTCCTCTCTTCCCAATCTTCCCATCCACCACGCCCTCCTTCAAGAATGTCCACACCCTCAACGGATTCAATGGATGTCTTCAAAGTGAGCCTCCCTTCTCTTCTCCTCCTCTCAAAGAATCATCGCTGGAGTCCCTTCAGGCATTCTTTTAACTATGGCTAAGTCTAGAATCCCACATTTACCTACTAGCAAGGACATGGCATTGGCGAACGGACTTTAGATCTCGACAAAAGGAGCTGTCTTCGCCACAGGAACTCGTAACGGGATTGATTTAGAACTCTGCTGGTCGTCTAACGCGATTGATTCGACTCGTGCTACAGATGACACTGGATCCATCCAAATCAAAAAGGTATCTTGCTAAGAATTCACACTTTGGGATTATGGAGAGCAGAATTTCTGTAATGTAAAGCAATGATCCTCTTAGCTGTTGCTTCAAGAAGCTTTCGCACATGAAGGCGGAGATGACTAGAACACACTGCATTTGTTGCTGCACTCATGCTTTATGGCGATGGGTTCGGTCTTCTTCCTGAATGTCACACAGTTGGACGACTGTTGAGTATCTAGGAGGCACACACCCCAAGGTGGCGTTTCTGAATGTCTGCCTAGTGCCTTGCCATTCGCCTTGACCTTCAACTATGAGCCAGGTTTAGTTTCCTCTGTCTCCGCCAGCACTTTCCCCCTGTGTTAAATAGCACCAGAGGCCATCATTTTTCGTGACTGACCCAACGGCATAGTCACAGGTATACAGGAAATTTTGTGCTGGTCCTTTTGAGGTCCCTTCGTTCTTCGTCATCGTGGTGAAGACAAGGGGCCTCTCATGAACCATATTTGGACTTGCTCCTACCAGCCCCACACTTGAAAAAGAATGAATTCTTTTTTATTGAGTCCCCATCTAACCCTTGGACTAAAGATTAGCTCCATGCCTCATTTTTTTTTTTTTTTTTGTCACCCGAAAGGAACCACGATTAGTTTGAAAGCATACCAGATGATTCTCTCAGCGCTACACCCGTTGTGTCTGCAGTAGTGTGAGCTGTGGTGTCGTTGCATGACAGGTGTTGGTTTGGTGCGTGGAGAGAGTGATAACAGGCGACAATGTCAGCAGTAAACACGGATAAAAACTAGAGTACAGGAATGAGGGGAATAGCCGACTAAGGACTCTCCTGTCACCCCATCCATTGTTGGTCAACACTTGATGACCACCTCTTGCATCGAGTACACCTATTCACGTCATGGTTGACTCTGCATGGAAATGGAGATTCAGAGGAACCTATGTTGCATATCTTCAGCATACTTCTCAGTTTATTTGGGCTTGAATTAAATACAACCTGCCCTTCTGGAAGGCCCGCGTAATTGGAAACTCACGGTATTTAATCCATGACGCTCGACCTGCTCCATCAAGGGCTTTGCTCGTTTTGTCTTCGTGGCTGGAGGCGATGCAAGGCCTCAAGAATGGTATGTTTACCACCCACGCTTCATCTCAAACAACTCTTCTTTCAAATCTGACACGCCCTTGTTCAGCTTCATATTATCATCTCGTACCTCTGAAATGCCTTCTTTCAGCTCAAACACTCCTTTGTTCAGGTTGGTGTTATCGACCCTCATCTCTGAAAGTTCCCTCTGCAGTATATTCGTAGTTTCTTTAAGTTCAGAGGCATCAATTTGTATTTTCTCAATAGAGTCTTAGCGATCTGCTGACATTTTCATCCAGAGATCGTCGAACCGTCGTTCCTGCTGTGTGAGCTGTATTTTGATTTCAGAAAGCCCTTCTACCAGAATCTGTTTCTGTGTGGTCGATTCTTCACCCAGTCCTGTACTGCTTGCTTTTGACGATGGCTGCTAATAGGTCTTCCCTCTGTCTATCGCATTCGTCGACTCGTGGCCAAAGGAGACCTCCTCGTCCTTCTTGGCTACCCGCCACCGGGACTGCTTGACCTGGTAAGGTGTTGCCGTGTAATAGATCATGTTGGGGAACCAATCGAATGTCTCACAGAAGCATTTGACGCGTGAATAAAGGAGCAAAGGTCCAGATCATGTTAGAAAATCGAGCTTCGACCACAGCCAGATCTGAGAGGGATTTAGACCACATACCAGGGATGTGATACGACATGTTCTCGGCATTCTCAACATATCGGAGTCTGTTCTCGAGCCACACCTGTCGCCAAGAGTCGTCAGCCTTGACAAAGGTGCTGTTGATTAGAGCTATTTTAAGATGGATACACAGTCAAAGGAACCATTCAGTCAACCAATTCTGTATACAGTTTTAGCCAGGATAAAGTCCTGAGTGATCGAACACAACAACCAAGAGTTTGCTCCGCGCTTCCACATCGACTTACCAATCAATACGTTGAGCATCAGGACCGATGAGAATGTAAAGTACACCATCGCCATTAATAGGAGCGTTCCGCTCCTATACAACCCTTTGGCGTCTCCTTCACTATCTTCATACATGTCGCTGTTCAGGGGATCGTACCGTCCTCCCTAGAATCATGAAATCGAGTCACGGTTGAAAGTGAGATTATTGTCTGGTCATAGATTTGATCCGCCCACTAACAGTAAACAAGGGTATGTCTGTCAAGTGTAAGAGGGTTTGGTGGAGCTTACCATCATCAAGTACACAGTTGAGAAGGCTCCAAGAAAGTCATTCGGGAATCTAGTACTAGCTTGTCCCTCTAAACCAATCACCCCCCCCCCCATTGGTAATTTAGACAATCACAATGGTGAAGAAGGTCATACTTGTTGCAAGTACCCTGACGGAAAGCAAGCACGATGAGAGTGGAGGGGGTCACTCCCTTGGCCTCTAGGTCGACAGACCACTGGATAGACATTCTAACCAACCTCAGCACTGATTTGTGCTTGCTGACTACTCCATTTATTTGGGACTGGATTGAATTCTGACGCGCCCATTGAAAGGTAGACGTGATAGAAATCTCTATCAAGTCCTTCACTCGCCATTTTTACACGCCTGGAGCCGCTGCAATGCGGCAAGAATGACATGCATATTATGCTTCATTTCGAGTAGGCTCTCTCTCAGTTCCGACATGCCCTCATTCAGACTTTTGATATCAGTTCGTATCTCTGGAAGGCCTTCGTTCAGCTTAACATTGTCGGCTCGAAGTATCGAAACTTCCTTGTGTAGAATCTCGCTGGTTCCTCTCAGCTCAGAGACATTTGCCGATAATTTCATTTCGTGGTTGTCGAATCGTTGCTCCTGCCTCATGAATTGTTCCTTGATCTCGGAGAGATCATTCACCAGAGTCTGGTTCTGCTTGTTCAAGTCTCCATCCACTCCGGAGTTGCTTGGTATCGACAATGGTTGTTCAGATATCTTCTCGTCGTCTTTGTCATTCATCAACTCGGATGACCCGCTGGTCGCCTCGTCCTCAAAAATAACCTCCTCATCCTTCTTGGCAACCCGTCGCCAGTATTGCTTCACCTGGTAAGGCGTTGCTGTGTAGTAGACCATGTTGGGGAACCAGTCAAATGTCTCACGGAAGCCTTCAAGATACAAACAGGAGATCAGAGATACAGATGATGTAAGAGAACAAAACTTCATCCTCGACCAGATCCAAGAGGGATTCCGACCACTTACCAGGGATGTGATACGACATGTTCTCGGCACTCTCGACATATCGGAGTCTATTCTCGAGCCACACCTGTCGCCAAGAGTCGTCAGCCTTGACAAAGGCACTGTTGATCAGAGCTATTGCGGGATGAGTATACAGTCGTTTCAAGTTGTTCAGTCATTCAGTTCAGTACACATTGTCTGCCTGGTGTTTTATCCTGAGCTACTGGATACAGTAGCAGAGAGTTTGGTCCGCACTTCCACATCGACTCACCAATCAACACATTGAGCATCAGGATTGACGAGAATGTAAAGTACACCATCAGCATCACCAGCAGAGCTTTGTTCTTATACAGTCCCTGGAAACCTCCTTCGCCATCTTGGAACATGTCGCTGTTCAGAGGATCGTACCGCCCTCCCTACATCCAGAAACACGAAAGTGGTTAGAGGTGAGAGTATTAACTGTCCTGGAATATGGTTCGCTGATAGAAAGCTGGCAGTACTGCTCCTCCATCTAAGGAAACAAAGACACCAGCAACCTTACCATCATCAAATACACAGTTGTGATGGCTCCAAAAAAGTCACTAGGAAAGTTGGGTTTATCTTGTCCCCTTGCATCATCTGGAGAATCAGCACTGTTTGTCCTTGGGTCAACCACTCCTCCATTGGTGATATGAACAATGGCGATCGTAAAGAAGATCATACTAGTTGCAAGCACCATGAAGAACACCTTGATCTCACGGAGAATTCCAAATACAATGGTGATATACTTGCACACTGTATCACTCACTCGGAGCTCAGCTAGCTATTAGAGCATGTTGGAAGAGACTGTCAGTGGAACGATCAAATCATGTTCACGGTCTAGACCGTAGACCAGTTACTAGGTTTTTTTTTTTTTTTTTTTTTTTTTGTCATGTCATTCTCAATACATACCAGGTGCAGGAACACAAGTACTACACTAAAGCTAAAGTCGGCGGTTACAGCCTCTGTATTACCACGAACAATATTGACAATCTGGTGGACACTTGTCACAAGTGGATAGGAGTAAGTTGCCAGATCTAGTAGGTTGTAAGGAGACCTAATTCAGGATTGGATAGGATTGAGTGTTGAATAAGGCGATCCCTTCTGCGTACACCGCCTAGTGTCATCATTAACAATGGTTTCAACCCTCAGTTTCCGGTGTACCTGAAATATCGAGACCTAGACCTCTGAATGTCTTCTGGAATACTTTCCTTTTCTTTCATTATTGCCTCGTCTCCTTCCTCTTCCCAATGATCCTTTCTATTTGTATTTGCATCTAGCTGGACATGATACCAACTTTCTCGCAATTGAAGGAACTCGAGCCAGAGGAAAACACCCGAGAGAAAAACGATGGCTGAAAATACTCCAAGTAGTGGACCCTTCTCTCTCTGGTAGACCTGCATCAGAGCACCGCTCAGAATGAGAAGAGAGTAGGCACATTGGGTCGCGAACCGGACCATCCAAATTGCATACACGAATGTGTTCCTAGAAGAGATCAAGTGTCAGCAAAGTCAGTTCAACCAGCTATCCACTCTCTTATTACCGCAGATCCAAGAGTCTTTAGCACATACCACTTGTACTGGACTACAGCCTCGATAGCAGGATTGTCAAGGATCTCGAGACTATAGAAGCGAGGCCGGATATACACATGGCCGAAAGGGCTCATGTTGAAGAGGATACTGTGGTAGAGAACTTGTATCCATGTTGTCTTCTGGATTGAGTAGGGAGCTGGGAATTCATTGAACGAAGACCCTGTCTTTGGGACAAACGACCAGACAAGACCGACAGGAGCAATAAATATATCCTCTGTAAAGTTGTCATTGAGTGAATCATATATTTCATTGGTTTTATGAAGCTGAAGGATCGGATTCCTGCACTCGTAGAGCTTGCGGCTGTTCGAAGTCCAAGACAAATGGAGCGTTGGAGGGTGTATGATTTTGTGGTTTTCGATAATCAACTCTCGACTTTGGTACCGGATAAACGCAAACCCTCTGGTGACCTGAAGCGCTAGATCGGTATACCTGCCAATGAGTCTATCCTCACACTCGAGCAAATACAGGATGTACGTAATGTCGTTTGATTTTTTTGCCCTGTTGAGGCAATATCTTATGAGGATTCGTGCTATCTCCATCGCTGTTGGATTAGTGTTGGCCTTGTCAAGAATGATTCCGACAGGATTGGACCCTCCCAAGTATACTCTTAAAGGAATCCAGTTATTGGTGGAGCTGCCGGAATCTTCTTGGAGTAGCTTTTCCAAGAGACACTTGATTTGGTCGTGCTCATGTTCAGTCCACCGCCCGCAGAATTCTGATATTAAAGACACCGATTGATTTTCGGGGTGGGGATAGTAGTTGATAAAAGAACGAAGGTACTTGAGCTTTGCATCCGATACTGTAGAACACTCATACCTGTCATCAATATTTAACTGTCGTAACATCTTAAACAGGACCTTGGCCTCTTCCGGCGTAAATTGATCAGGAGCAAACGATCTACCACTAAATATCCGGATTGTGTGTCCATCGCAGCTGCAGAGAGTCGGATTGCCTCCATGAGAACATGTCCTCAGTTTGAGCGTTCTATCCACATCGTCTACTCCCCAGCAATAAAGTAGTTTGAGCCCTTCTTGTGAGGACTGTGGAAGTCTCCAAATCGAGAACTCTAATGCAAATGCGATCTCTCTCACCATCATAAGCTGAGAGGACCCCTCATGGATAAAGCATTTGGATGCCATCCAACAATACCGTCGTGAGACGCCATTGGCGAATTGGATATCCATTACTAGTTTCCTCCAATGACACTCATCTCTATCCGAATAGTCTGAAGCGTGGACCACAAATGATCCTCCAGGATAGAGTGTCGTCGCCTCTAATACGATCTCGGGAGTTTCGAATAGATTTGAGTCACATTCACCATTACATTGAGGCTCTTCTTCAGGGCGCGCTGGAAAGTCTTTCAGGTAGGCCACCTCAAAGCTTGATACGTGATTGTAAACCACCATAGTTGATTTGACGGTATCAGCATCCAAATTCTCTTCAACATTGAATCCATCTATCGTGAGCTCCGATTGAACAAGGGGGATTGCTTCTCTCTTTGATTGAGACATATCTCCTGGATATGCGATAAATCGGTTGGATGGCAGATCGTCTAGGTTTAAGCCAGGAACGTCTTTGCTTGCTTGGAAGTATCCACTCCATACCTTTGATGTCTTAAAAAGCCTCTGGAAAAGAACCCCAGACACTGTTGAATACAGGAGTTGAGTTCCCTCCGTGGCGATTACTAAGGTCTTTCCGGTTGAAGAAAGGAAAAGACCTGTAATCCTACTCGTTGTGTCAATGAGGTGTTTTGGTGTTCCAGTAGCTATATTCCAGATGGAGACTTGGAAAGGTGACATCAGCAAAACAAAAGTACCTTCTGTTGCCGTAAACGTGATCCCTGTTTGCCTTATCGACCAATGCTTTTTTCGGATATCACATAAAAGCGGAAGTGGAATGTGGTAGAGCATCTCCCATGGACCTGTGGTCTTGTACACACTAAACCCCTGTTGGTCGCAGGCCACAAATCTTTCGGACCCGTTACCCCATTGAGATGTGGAGATATTGGTGAACATGGCTTCCCCACTAAATGACTGTAGCTTGGAGCAATGAGTGTAACGATTTGAGAGTTGGAGAGGTTGGGACGTTTGCTGACCCTGAGGATGATGTTGATGGGCATTTCCAGAACGCTCGAAGACAAATGTCTTCCCCGGTGGTAAGCAGAGTGCCCTGTGAAGAGTGATCTGAGATCCATCCCACGACAATGACAGTCTGATGTCGTAAAGTGGGAGAGGGTCATGGATGTCAGTAATGGAGGCACTGGATACTGTATAAGGGTACGGATAAGTAGCTCTGGAGGCAGTGTCCGATGGCTCTAGCTCCCAGAGATCAAGGAATGTCGTGTTCCCAACTAATGAGAGGGTTGCAGCGTGAGATCTTGAAGCCGAGATTGCGACCTCCCGAATAGTCACCGGGACCTGTAATTCATTTGGGTCCCCGCTAGGACTATGTCGAATGTGGAATGCTCTTGCTGGTGAAGGTATCTTAGGAAAGATACAGTCTATCGCCGCATCGCCGAGTCAAGCTTTTTATAATTAGAGACTCCTGGAAACGACTTCCAAACGTTCTCCTCTTGTAGAATCGACCAACCAATACATTCATAACAACATACCATACGAATCATCGCTTGGCGAGCTCTGGCTCAGCTCGACATAGCAGAGCAGTAGAGATCCTAGGTTCAAGGAGTCTTTGTGTTTTACGTAAAGTCTATCCTTCGGCGTAACATGACATCGTAGCAGTACTCTGATAAAGGAGACCTCTTCTATCAAAGTAGTTATGATAGAGTCGTTAGAGGAGAATACGGTCCGGTTAAAAGCAAGTGGAAGGTACGATAGCTCTTTTGTTCATTTCTACTCACCTGCCTTGACAAGAGAGCTTAAGTTGACCTTCTACTCCAAGAACACAATCTTGTTAAATTGAGGAAGGAGATATAGGCTTTGGTCATGGAAAAAAGTTACTTTCTCTTGTATACCGTACCTGGTCGTTGATTGACAAGCAGTCGATACCCTCGGCTTTCTTATCGACCATGAAGCATATTACCAGATAGTATGCCTCTCCAGGCTGTACTGAAGTATCTATCTCTTCATTACAAAGCTGTAATGGTAGCGCGCTACCATGGCCTTTTAGCTTGCTGTTTCATAATACGAAAACGACTTACTTAAAATTAACCATAGATCACCTCAAGGCCCCACACAAGCGGAACGGGCGGTAAATACTCTCTATAAATCTCGTTTAGGTTAATGTTTTTTGGTTGGAGTGAGAAGCGATCCAATGCGAATCAAGTCCAAACATACATCCTGGGTCACTTACTTGCTTGGCTTGTTAATAAAAGCATTATCAAAGAGATCAAGTGAGCGACGATAGAATAGTCGCAGATTATCATGGTCTTTATGTATGGGTTAGTATTTCTGTCATGACCTCTACAAGGCAAAAGTCGAACTCGGAAAAGACTTTGTCTCGGGGAACACTTAGCATTTCATACCAGGGGTATGGGTGGCAAGATCTTTTTGCATTTGGGTCTCGTATTCTTCAATGGTTGTGAATAGTGGCATCTTTGGTCTCTCGCTGGCACATTGAGTCGATCGAGGATTGTCACTTTCTTTCGAGTCCCTGTGATGCCTATGAGGCTGGACTATTGCTTCTCCTGTGGTGCCACATTCCTGGATGGTATCCAGCCGAGTCGGGGTGGAAGGGGAGGAAGAGGAGGAGGAAGAGGACTCTTGGCGAAGACTCTTGTTGGATGTGTTGCCTGGACCAACGGAGACTGTCTCTCTATTACCAAGCCAAGTAGCCTTGCTGTTGGCTTTGGAGTCCTCTTGACTGGCTTGGTCGGTCGACTTGTCGCGGCTGTCGCCTGTGTTGACCCCTTGGCTAGCTGTGGTACTAGGCTCAATAGTAACCACGGTTTCCTCTGGCTTAGAGGGTGTTGAGAGAGGAGTCTCAACCATGGGTGACTTTTCGATGAGACTATGGAAGGGACGGTGCTGGACTGAAGGTGAGGCAATGGAGGTAGCAGTGCGGAATGGAGCAATGTGAAATGGAGGAGGAGCAAAGATTTGTGTGGGCATGACATGACTCTCCTTAGTCGACTCCGCCCTCTTTCTGTTCTCTCCCGCCCTCGCACATCCTTCTTCTACCTCTTTGGACACGACCGATCAGTCCCACAGCCACAACGGAGGACCAAGGATTGCTTAAACTTGTTGTCACCCATGGAGCTAATGGGCCTCATTCACAACCTCCAGATTCACTTTAGGAACGAGCTGCTCCATTCTTCATGTCATTTTCCATCCATGCCTCTCATCAGAAGCAAGGCCTAGATTCTACAGCACTCAGTTTTTGGACATGGTACAAGCGACATGGGCCGGTGTTTTCTTCCAGGAATTGTGAGATCACAAAAAAAAAAAAAAAAAAAGTGAAGCTGCTGTCACCATCGGCAAAGGCAACAAGTTTGACTTAGGGACTCTAATCAGCTAGTGCTACTGCTCCAACCTATGCTGCTTTGGATATCTTGCTAATGTCATGGGTAGAGCTTGACTACCTCTTAGAGTTTGACGCGTTGTACATAGTTGGCTTCCCGGGGCGAGCGCAGATTTTCTGGAAGCATGGCAGCGGTTCTCCTTGCTGCTGCCAGGAGGCCACCACAGATGAAAACAGAAGGTGACTAAAAACCACACCCAACGTTTAGACCAATGGGCTGGGTCAGAGTTGGTGAGTCGACTCAAGAGTGTCAAGGGTCGACCATTGTCCTCTCCCTCTCTGGATGCCACGCGATCGAATGACGGTTGAGTGTAAGGGGGAGAAGGGGTCATATCCCAAGCAGGCAAAACGGCCACTGTATACATATCCTCTCATCCGGACTCTTCATTTTCTGCGACCTCTGCTTATTTCCTCTGCGTCCATCCATGAATCTTCAGGTCAGTAGCACACCTAGTATCGACCTTGGCCTTCATTCAGTTGGTCGTGGTGGTAAAGATCTCGCACTCTCATGAGCATCACCGATGGCCTTGTTCAAAACATCCGATCCATCAGAAAGGACAAATGGATCAAGAGACCGAGTCTATCCTTAAGAGCACTTACTTCACTCTTCAGATCTGAGGTGGAGGCGAAATACCTTTCTTGGTCCAGACTTGGACTCGCCCTTATCACTTCTAGACACAAAGAAGAAAGCGGATTTCTTTTTTTTTTTTTTTCGAACACGCATGTAGAACTTGAGTTGTAGACTATTGTAGCAGAGAGTGTCCATTGGGTTCTTGTCTAAAAGAGAAAACAAGTGCCTTTTTCCAGTGGGTAACATTTCAACTTTTTCGATTGTCTTAGAACTCTAGGAAGAACAGCTACCAGCACTTGCCAAGCTGCATGTAGGATGTTTCTGTCGACACTGTACTTGATGTGTTTGCGGTAGGTTGGACCGAGCTAACATCAAGATAGAAAGAGCGAACACGATGGTGAGATGGAATAGTTCAACCAAAGTTCTCTCGGCAACCTGCTCGTTGCTGATCACATGTTCATCGCTGTCAATGAATCAAACGCTCCTATTCACATGACGTGACCGACCTCGCTCCTTCGAGTAGGAATGGAAAATGAAGGAATGAAGGAGACTTTGCCTCGCTATTCCGTTTAATTAGATCTGACTTCGCGGTCCAGTTAACCTGTTCTATCAGGCTCTTTATTCACTATTTTTACGCGTTTGAAGCTGCTGCAAGGCTCTAAGAATGGTTTGAATATCATGTTTCATTTCAAGCATACCCTCTTTCAGCTCCGACATGCTTTCATTCAGCTTAACGTTGTCAGCTCGAAGTATCGAAACTTCCTTGTGTAGAATCTCGCTGGTTCCTCTCAGCTCAGAGACATTTGCCGATAATTTCATTTCGTGGTTGTCGAATCGTTGCTCCTGCCTCACGAATTGCTCCTTGATCTCGGAGAGATCATTCACCAGAGTTTGGTTCTGCTTGTTCAACTCTCCATCCACTCCTGAGTTGCCTGGTATCGGCAATGATTGCTCAGAGATCTTCTCGTCGTCTTTTTCATTAATCAACTCGGATGACCCACTGATCGCCTCATCCTCAAAAATAACCTCCTCATCCTTCTTGGCAACCCGTCGCCAGTATTGCTTCACCTGGTAAGGTGTTGCTGTGTAGTAGACCATGTTGGGGAACCAGTCAAATGTCTCACGGAAGCCTTCAAGATACAAACAGGAGATCAGAGATACAGATGATGTAAGAGAACAAAGCTTCATCCTCGACCAGATCCAAGAGGGACTCAGACCACTTACCAGGGATGTGATACGACATGTTCTCGGCACTCTCGACATATCGGAGTCTATTCTCGAGCCACACCTGTCGCCAAGAGTCGTCAGCCTTGACAAAGGCACTGTTGATCAGAGCTATTGCGGGATGAGTATACAGTCATTTCAAGTTGTTCAGTCATTCAGTTCAGTACACATTGTCTGCCTAGCATTTTATCCTGAGCTACTGGATACAGTGGCAGAGAGTTTGGTCCGCATTTCCACATCGACTCACCAATCAACACATTGAGCATCAGGATTGACGAGAATGTAAAGTACACCATCAGCATCACTAGGAGAGCTTTGTTCTTATACAGTCCCTGGAAACCTCCTTCGCCATCTTGGAACATGTCGCTGTTCAGGGGATCGTACCGCCCTCCCTACATCCATGAACATGAAAGTGGTTAGAGGTGAGAGTATTAATTGTTATGGAATATGGTTCGCTGATAGAAAGCTGGTAGTACTGCTCCTCCATCTAAGGAAACAAAGACACCAGCAACCTTACCATCATCAAATACACAGTTGTGATGGCTCCAAAAAAGTCACTAGGAAAGTTGGGTTTATCTTGTCCCCTTGCATCATCTGGAGAATCAGCACTGTTTGTCTTTGGGTCAACTACTCCTCCATTGGTGATATGAACAATGGCGATCGTAAAGAAGATCATACTAGTTGCAAGCACCATGAAGAACACCTTGATCTCACGGAGAATTCCAAATACAATGGTGATATACTTGCACACCGTCTCACTAACTCGGAGCTCAGATAGCTGTGAATGGGTTGGAAGAGACTGTTAGTGGGACGATTAAGGCACATTCATAGTCTGACTCATAGACCAAGTGCTCTATCGACTTTTTAGTCATCATTTCATTTTCGATCCACATACCAGGTGCAAGAACACAAGTACCACACTGAAGCTAAAGTCAGCGGTCACAGCATCTGGACTGCCACGAATGATATTAACGATCTGGTGGACACTTGTCACAAGCGGATAAGAGTAAGAAGCCAGATCCAGTAGATTGTAAGGAGACCTAATGCAAGATTGAATAGTGTTGAGTATTGGATTAGACGACTTCATCCATGAACATTGTCTAGTGCAATTAGCAACATTAGCCTCAGTTTTCAGTTTCCGATGTACCTGAAATATGGAGACTGATATATCTGAGTGTCCTCTAGGACACTTTCATTTTCTTCTTCCTCTGTATATGCCTCTGTGTATTCTTTGTATTCTTGCTCTTGCTCTCCTTCTTCTTCCTCTTCTTCCTCTTCCTCTTCCTCTCCTTCTTCCTCTCCTTCTTCCTCTCCTTCTTCCTCTCCTTCTTCCTCTCCTTCTTCCTCTTCTTCTTCCTCTCCTTCTTCCTCTTCTTCTTCCTCTTCTTTTTCCTCTTCTTCTTCACATTTTTCTTCGAATCTTTCTTCCGCGGCTTCTTCTGGGACTTTTTTTGAGACTTCTTTGATTTCTTTCTGTCTTTCCGCATTCGTCTTTAGCCGGACATAATACCGACTCTCTCGCAACTGAAGGAACTCAAACCAAAGGAAAACAGACGAGAGAAAAATAATCGCTGAAAATACTCCAAGAAGTAGGCCCCTCTTTCTGAGGTAGACCTGCATCAGAGCTCCACTCACAATGAGGAGAGAGTAGACACATTGTGCCCCAAATCGAATCATCCAGAATGCAAACACGAAAGTGTTCCTAAAAAGTGAGGGAAATCTCGGCAGTGTCAGGATGACCATCTTTTTGCTCAGTCTCAGCTACATATTCAATACACAGGATTGCCATTGGCACATACCACTTGAATTGGACAACAGTTTCAATGGCAGGATTGTCAATGATCTCAAGACTGTAGAAGCGAGGTCGGATGTACACATGGCTGAAAGGGTTCATGTTGAACAGGATGCTGTGGTAGAGGGCTTGCATCCATGTCGTGCGTTGATTCGGATCACCAAGTGGGAACTCACTACATGAAGATCCGGACTTTGGGACAAATGACCAAAGAAGATTGACAGGAGCAACAAACACGTCCTCTGTAAAATTTGAGTTGAGTGGATCGTATCCATTATCAGTAAATTGCGCTTGAAGGATTGGATTCCGGCACTCGTAGATTTTGCGGTTGTTCAGAATCCAGAACCGACGGAGTACTGGGGGATGTACAATCTTGTGGTTTCTGATAATGTACTCCCGGTCGTGGCTCCGAATATATGCAAACCCTCTGGTGACCCGGAGCGCTAGGTCAGCATATCTGGCAGTGAGTTGATCCACGCACTCGAGCAAGCACAGGATGTAAGTGACATTGTCTGACTTTTTTGCCCTGTCGAGGCAATATCCGATAAGGAGTCGTGCTACCTCCATTGCTTTGGGATCAGTCTTGGCTTTGTCGAGCATGATTCTGATAGGGTTGGACCCTCCCAAGTATGCTCTCAAAGGAATCCAGTCGTCCGTGGAGTTTTTAGAGACTTCTTGGAATGGTTCCTTTAAGAGCAACTTGACTCGGCTATACTCGTATTCATTCCAGAAATTGCAGAATTTCGACATCAAAGACACTGATCGATTGCCAGGAAGGGGGTAGTAATTGGCAAAAGAGCGAAGGTATTTGAGTCTTCCCTCCGATACCGCAGAGCACTCTTGCTTACTATCGATGTTTAACCAGTATAGCATCTTGAACAGCGCATCGGCCTCCAACAGTGTAAACCGATCCGGTGAAAACGATCTGCCTCGAATCATTTGGAAATTTCTATGATTGGTGATGAGAGTAGGACTACCTCCAAGAGAACATGTGTTCAGCTTGAGTACTTCACCAGGATCCTCTACTTCTCGGCAGTAGAGTAGCTTGAGCTCCTCTTGTGAAGACTGAGGGAGTTTCCAAATACTGAACTCTAGTGAATAGGAATCCCCTTTAGCCAGCATAAGCTGAGAAGATCCCTCATGGAAAAAGCATTTCGTTACCAACCAACAATACTGTCTTGAATTTCCATCAGTGAATCGGATATCCATTACCAGCTTCTTCAGCTGGCGCTGATAATGATCTGGATAATCTGTTGCATGGACCATGAATGTTCCTCCAGGATAGGATAGTGTCACCTTGTCATCTATCTCAGTGGCCTCTATATCTGAACCACGTTCAGGAGTACCTTGAGGTCCAGCTCCAGGGTTCGTTGGTAAATCTTCCAGACAAGCTACCTCAAAGTTCGATCCGTGGTTGAACACCACCATAACTGACTTGCTGTTGTCGATCCCTAACCCTTCTTCAATATCGAAGCCATCTGTTGTGAGCTCTGAGTTAATCAAAGGGATTGTTTCCTTCTTCGATTGAGATACATATCCTGGATATGCGATAAATCGGTCGAGTGGCAAGTCGTTGAAATTAAAACCAAGAACTAATTGGTTTCTGGGGAAATATCCGTCCCATACCTCTGACATCATATGAAGTCTCTGGAAGAGGACCCCAGACACTGTCGAATATAGGAGTTGAGTCTCCTCCGTATCAATTACTAGGGTCTTTCCGGTTGAAGAAAGGAAGAGACCCGTGATCTTGCTCTCTGTGTCAATGAGGTGTTTAGGAGTCCCAGAAGCTAGATCCCAGATTGAGGCTTGATAGGGGGTCATCCTCGATACAAAAGTACCTTTTGCAACTGAAAATGAGTTTCCTAATCTCCATTCCAAGTTCCAATATAGGAATTCCCTCGGGAGTTGCTGAGTAGGAATGTGACAGAGCATCACCCACGAATTTGCGGTTTTGTACACATGAAACCCATCTTGATCGCCAGTTACAAATCTCTCGGACTCGTCACTCCATGGAGATGTGGAGATTTTGGTGAATATGGCATCTCCACTTAATGACTGTAGCTTGGAGCAACTGGCATGGCGATTTGAGAGTCTTAGCGGTGGATACAGGTGATGACTCTTGGATTGCTTTTGATGGGCAAGTCCTGTATACTCGAAGACAAGCGGCCCTCCTGGAATTGAATCTTTTGTTCTGTAAACAACGATTTGAGATCCATTCCATGAAAGTGATAGTTTGATGTCGTCAAGATACGAAGTACTGACATTGACCACAACAGAAGCATTGGACACTGTGTGAGGGTGCGGATAAGTGACTCTGGAAGGAGTCTCTAATGGCTCAAGCTCCCAGAGATCGAAGAACGTTTTATCTCCAACCCGAGAGAGGGTTCCAGCATGGGATCTTGAGGCCGAAACTGCGACTTCTATAATTTTCGCTGGTATCTGCAAGTCGTTTGGATCGCCACTGAGACTATGTCGAATGTGGAATGCTCTCACTGGCGAGGGTACCCGAGGAAGGACACAGTCTATCACCATGTTATTGAATCAAGTTGGATCTGGTCAGAGATGCGTGGAAATGGTATCCGTGAGCCATTCATTTGTAGAATCGATTGACATACCAAACGAATCAACACTTGGTGGATTTTGGCACATTTCTGTATAGCAGACCCAGAGAGACCCAGGGCTTGATTCATCCTTTGGAATAATTCTAATAGTAAACCCCGAGGAAACTTGATATCGTAGCAGCACTCGGACAAACAAGATGTCTCCTAATGGTGATGACATTGGGGAATTGGAACTACCTAGTTACAGTGCACAGTCAGGTTGCAAGTGATACGATAAACTTTGCTCATAGGACTCAAAGTACTCACCTTCTTTCGGAAGGGGGTGTAGATTGATCCTCTACTCCGAGAAACACAACCATGTTAAACGGCTGATGGAGAAACAGAATTCAATCCTTGACAATATAAATTTATCATTTACACCTTACCCTCTCGTCGATTAACAGCTGGTCAATGCCTTCGGCTCTGCGATCGAGCAATAGGCCTATTACCATATAGTATAGATTATCAGGCGGAAATGAAGTCTCATTTTCTCCAATCCTAAACTATGATCAGGCGCCGTAGTCCTTTAGTCAACGTGTCACATCATGGAGCTGGTCAATCCAAAAGAGATCAACTTTGGCTTACCACACTACATCTATCTGCAAGCCAGACGGGTTCGGAATAGCTCCTATCGAGGTTATTTGAGTGGTAATTTATAGCTGGTGAGAGGGATAAACTTGCACAAATCGGGTCTGCGCCAAGAATCCCGAAAATACTTACTGCCTTGATCCTTCATATTCGGGACTATCATATTCATTGTTAGGTAATGGAGTATAGAAGAGTCGTGTGGCATCACGGTCTTTAGAAAGAGGTCAGTATTTCTGCTACAACTCCTGAAAAATGAAGGCTGGTCATGAATGAAGCTCCGTCATGGATGGAAGGGTGCTCCACATCACATACCAGAAGTAAAGGTATCAAGACCTTTTCGCATTTGGATTTCGTAGTCTTCAATGGATTTGAACACTGTTGTCCTTGTGAACTTGTCCGTGCCGGTGTGCTTGTTTTGTTGTTGATTGATACTCCCTATCGAGCTCTTAGGAGATTCATCGGGTATGTCTGCTATTTCCTCTGTGCTGCCACACCTTTGGATGGCATCCAGCCGAGTCGAGGCGATAGAAGAGGAACTTGTGCCAATTGTGATTGGCCTACCCACATCTAAACTCTCAATTGCCTTTTCTCTACTATTGCGACCGCACTTGGAGGCTTTCCTCTCGACTATGGAACCATCTCGCCTGGCTTGGTTGGCTGGTTTGCCGTCGAGACTTTCCACCCGATGATAGCTACTGTCACGCGTTTCCAGGCTCTCTGTTGTCTCTGGGGTAAACTCGAAATTCACCACAGTTTCTTCTGGTCTGGCAGGGGTCGGGAGAGGAGTTGTGGCCATGGAGCCTCCTGTTGGGTGATCAAGTAGAAATAATGTAAAGAATGATGATGAGATGATGATGGAGAAGGAGCAGCAACAGCATAGTGGATGGACCCTTGGTATACACAGCTTACTCAGCCCTCGTACCACTCCAATCCATCTCCGCCCCACTCTCTTCCTCCAAGAATGCCCACACCATGGGATGGATTCAACTCACTCGACTTTAAACCCCTTCAAATTGTCTTTAGGAATGGACTCCCTCCCTTTCTCTCTCTGAAGGAGAGAAACTCATGTCACCTTCAATCTTTTTTCCATTTTCCATGCCACACGCTATTTCAACCACAGGCAAAAGTCATGACTCTCTTGACAATGCTGTATGCATGGCAATGACACAAGAAAAGCAACTCTGCGCCATGTGTCTGGACCTTTGGATCGTAGTTTCACCCTTTTGGAAATTTGGGGTCCCCAGCCAAATTCTACCAGGGTGTACCAAAGGACAAAAAATTATGTGCCTCCTTCCTTCAACAAAGTGAATGGAAACCATCAGCAGAGCACTTTATTCATCTTTCTCTTCTCCTTCAAAGCAATCCTTTACTCTGTCAAAGAACCTGCCTTGTCACAAAAAAAAAAAAAAAAAAAAAAAAAAAAAAAAAAAAAAAACGAAACAGAAACTACACATTCATGTTCCTACTCCAAGAGTAGCGCCTTGCAGGTGGGAGAGAAGAGTTCGAAAGGGAGAGAGAGAGAAAAGATCATCTAGATCAATGATCCTTCCTCCAAGTCCTCCAAGTCATCCCTATCCACCGTAGAGGAACCGTCCTTCAAAGGATTTGCAGAAAACACTTCAAAGTCATCATCCAGATGAAACACGCCTCCTGGTGGAGGAGTCGACTCTTTCCCTCCATTCAACGACCCCATGGATGATCTCACTCTAGTCTCCGAGAGCATATCCAAGCCTTGAAGACCTTGCCCCGGACGTGCATTGCCTTTACCAGGTGCACCGATAAAGATGGAATCACTACAAGGCATATCCACTTCATTATCTCCATCAGGTGAAAACATCATCATGGTGCTCTGAGCCATGGCGTTTTGGCCACGACTACCACCCTCCTGAAGATCAACCACATCATTCCGATGAATACCATTCCGGAGTCCGCTTTGAGATCCATTTTCAGAAATCACAGCATCGCCCCTGAGATTGTACATATCCTTGGAACTAGGAGACCCCTGTGATCCATGTGAAGAAGAGAGGATCCTCGCCGTCTGCATCTGAGTCGGAATGGACTGTGGCTGTGGTCCTGTCCGCTGAGAATTCAATGAGCCCAACTTGGATCCTGACCCTGTTGCTCCAGTTCCATTCACAGAAGGAGTCATGCCAATGCTTCCATCGACAAAGGAAGACACAAGTGGAGAGGATGTTGAAGAAGGCGTTGTCCCGAATGTATAGGTAGCAGTTGGAGCCGCTGCTGTCATCGAGCCAGGGCTCGCCCCCGAAGGCGTCAAGGATCGACGCTTGAGTCCGAGCTCTGCTGGGGGTGTTGAGAGGAAATATGGCTGCGGATTACTGTGGCTATGGCTTCCCAATGATCCCACAATTGACGGCCTTGGGCTTCCTGAGGCATTGCCGAGGTTAATCAAGTAAGCATCCTCAAAAGAAAGCGCGGCAGCTATTGGAGTGACGGCGGTCAATAAATAAAGAATAGTTAATCGCTGGTACTCTTTTTTTTCTTGGGGGGGAGGGGTACCTATCATACTTGAGCACTTCAATACTCTTCAGTAGACCTACCCCGGAATGATGATGGACTGACACTGCTAATGGAGGGTGACATTCGACTCTGGTTAATGGGACTACTCGATTTTGTGTCCATGAACGAGTTGATAGCAGACGACAGATCTTCGGACAAGTCTTCAATATCGCCCTCATTGCTGTCCCCACGACCATGATTAACGGCACTGCTCCTGCCAACAGAGGAATTGGATACTCCTGAGGTCCAAGGCTTTCCCCCACTTTTAGTGTCACGACTCGCCTTGCCCGTGACAATATCGACGCCTGGTCGAAGGTTTAGTTTTTTTGTCTCAGGGGTATTACCCTTTGACAGCTCTTGTTGGATCGAGTCGATAGAACCATCGTACACCTGATAAGAGAACTGGTGCGACTTCCAGAGCAACTGTTGTGGCTGAGTCAACATCACCATCGTGGATCCAGATCGGCGAGCTGCTGCCAAAGTCTGGTTCAAAAGAGGGTACTGGCCTTTCCAGCCCGAGTTCATTCCATTGTCATAAGTTGAAATCTCGGCTGTAGCAAATGAACGAGTGCCTGCTGACTGGTCCTTCTTTTTTGGCTTGAGACTTCCGGTATTTGATTGCTGGAGACCTCGAATCGCACCGGGAGGAGCTAGTGACTTTTTGACTGTTTCCCAATCACTTGCTCGATTGAGGGTCCACTCGGCAATATCTACTGGCATCACTACCAAATCCGAAGTCTCGACAACACGTCCTAAAAACAAAAAAGAAATAGCGAAGGAGGGAGAAAGCCATTTAGTTGTCTTGCTCCCAACCTGAACAATGACTCTACTTAAATTTCGTGTAGCATGATTTTCTGGTCTCTGTACTTACCATTATACGTCTTCTTGCTGCGGACACTACTGATCCAGCACCGATGGAGAGTGAGTATTCCTAGGGGATTAAATACATAGAGATCTGTAAAGCTGGGGCCACGTTCTCGTTGGGAGAGTGAACCTTGAGAGGCCAACTGCTGCTGCACAACAAGTGGTGCATCTGTATCACCAGAGGTATTGCTTGTCGGGGTATCGGGACCACTGCCACCTGCATCACTATTGTTGCTTCCATCACTTCGTGGATTTCGAGACGCATGCGAACCAGACTGCTTGGGTGGTTCAGGGCTGCCCTGGGTCCCTGTCCAACTCAATGTTCGATTCCGTGCTGCAGCGACAGAACTACGACGACTGGTCTCCACAACGAGGCCCGGTATGCTCGCAAGTCCATGAGCAGCATGTTGCATCACTGCTGCAGCTGGAGGACTGAATGTTTGCCAGAGAGAAGACGCTCTAGATTGAATTCGGGCAGCAGTGCTGACAGGAGGCGCTTTGGAGCGATGGATCAAAAGTGTGCTTGACGACGCATGCGGTGAGACAGATGTTTGTCGGTCATATTTTCCAAAGTCTCCTGAACCAAAAGGCCCATCGAGGCTGTCATCAAAATCTCCAGGAGAATATCCGAGGCTTCCAGGGTCAGACGCAAAAATGGTGGATGAGGGCATGAAATGGGTCGCAATCACGGTTCGCTGTCTTCCGGTGGGGAGCTGTCCTACTCGGTTGTGCGTGAGCGATGGACTGAGATCGGAGTTTAGAAATTCTTGGGAGTCGCGCTGCTGTGAAGATGATCCCCTTCGCCTCTCTGTCGTTCCAGGACTCGAAAACTCATCAAACTCTGTAAAGTCCTTTGAAGAGATGATCATCTCTGGGACATGATGACGTTGTTTGATCCGACAGAGTGCACTCAGACTCATCGGATATTCGATCGCTGTAGCTGTCCAGTTCACGACGCCAGAGTACATGTGCGCGCCGACATCGGGTGATCCTCCAAAGGGGTTGATAGCATACAAATGTGTGGTTCCTCGGCTTGTGGTGACAGCAACCCAGGTCTCGTCTTCATTGAATACAATGTCCTCGACATTAGCGTGAGTGATACCCCTGGTCAGTTTATACACTTGTCTCGTTCCTGATCCCGTCCATGAGCGAAGTTCATGAATATGAAACACATTTCCATTGCGGGGAACGGTGAGTAACAGCTTTCCAGATGGCGAGAACTTGCAAGCAGCAATGGAGTGATCTTGAGATTTAAAGTGTGCCACCACAGGCATATTTGGCATCGAGATATCCCGCACCATGATCTACAAAGAAAAAACCCTTTCACAAAATTAGTGGCTGGTTCTCAGCAGACATGTGGATTCTAAAAAGTCCTGAAAAAGCGTACCGTCCCAACAGCCTCTTTCTTGTGAGGCGAGTTGTCGTCATGGCGACGTCTGTTGGTAGTCTGTGCATGCATCCTATCTTGATCAGTGGATGTGGAAGTCTTCCTTGTGTGGCGATTAGGCGACCTGTTGAATCCTGACTGCACCGGTGGTGAGGTTGAGGCTGCAGAGGCCGCTCCTGCTGAACCGGATAGGTATGATGAAATAGTCTGGTGCGCAAATCCACCTATACTCAAAAGTCGAGATAACGTAAGGATTAATATGGCGAACTCTGCCAATCATGTGGACGACTGGGGGCGACAAATGGAAGGCTTTCTATTACCGAGCATTTTGACACCACCAAAGACTTCCTTTGCGACTCCCTTAGCCAAGTCTTGGTAGCCACTCGAGCTTTCTGACTCTGCTTCACCACTTTTTGTATTAGGATTATCAGTAGAGGCTTCACTTGTGGTCACGTATGCCAGCAATCGAGACCCGAGTGCAAAGACACCGGAGCTTGCAACGTCTGTCAAGGTTGCTTGCTTTGAGTGCAGTGAGTGTAAAGTCAGTTGGCTCAAGAGGATCAATCGAGTGGGCTCTCCTGGCGTGGACAATGCCTATTACAATATATGCGTACATCAATGGAATGCTTGAGATGATAGTTTTTTTTTTTTTTTTTTTTTGAAGGAATCAAATTCATCAAAAGAGACAACAACTCCTTACCACGACAATAGCCCTTTCGTTGGCATCAAGAGCCAAGATATCGCAATCATTTTCTTCGACGAAATCTATTGTCTTCACCACTTTGTGTGTCGCCAGCGAGTAAATCTGGAGTTTTTTCTGAATTGAATCTCCATCTTCTGATTTGTTGTTGGATCTATCAAAGAGAATATTGTTTTTTTTTTTTTGGAGAAAAATACACTATTAGTCACTCCTGGATCAGAGAGCAAAACACAAAAGTAAAAAAAAAAAGTGATTGTCCAAGCAGAAAGAGTGTCCACGTACATAACCGCCACCAAGGGCCGATGTTGCTCAAACTGATCTATTTTTCCTGGGGTAACGCGGGGCGAGGGAAGAACCTATCATCAACAAATGTGGACATTATCCAATATTGCAAAACAAGAAGGAACAAAATGAGTAATCTGCCTTTGGCATATCTTCTGGTAGAGTCTGCTGCGGTATCCTAATGTCACGAGCATCTTATGCATCCAATACATGTCTAGGGGTCCTGAGTCCAAAGCATTGAGGTCTGCTGGCGCTCGGGCCAAAAAAAAGAAAAATCACAACGAGGGAGAGGGAAAGGGAGACAATAGGAAAGGAAAGGGTGACAGCCAACGAAAATCATGGGCACTGGAACAAAAAAAAAGGTCACACATGGCTCGCCAATGCAGAGCAAAGTTCCTCCGAGCAACGAGCAAGGGATGTCCCAACATCCTGGCGCCTCTACCTCCCTTCCCTCCTCCCCTTTCGGCCTTTCTGCATCCCGGACATTAGCAAGGGCTTTTCATGCGCATGACTCTATTACCTTGAGAAACAAAACCTCTTTCTCGGACTCGCGGATTGAAGTAATTTCGTGGATGTTGTCCGGCTGGGTGAGATCCCAGACCTGGAACCCGTCCTCGTATCCAAGGAGCAAACAAAAACGCCTAATTTGGGTGGTCAGGTTGATCAGTATGACTGTCACTAAAGAAGTGTGTCTCTCAGCAATGAAACCTCAGATGGCCCTAGCCAAGCCAGGATGCTGATTGCTGTTTGCTGAATGCTGCAGGAGGATGTTGTTGGGGCAAAGCAGGCTCTTCTTCTCTTACTTCCCCTCCCCCCGCCCGCCCTCTCTTTCTCCCTTTCCCATTGCAGGTAAAGGTGGTCCACCACCTAACAGATCAAGTGGATGCTGTGCGTGATGCATAACAAACGAGTACAGTACACAAAGCCCTGACTCGCAAAGTAAAAAGAAAGGAAAAGAAAAAAAAAAACATTCCCATGCCCGTGTGTCCACTGTCCAAACAAAGCCTATTCCTGTCCTTGCATTAAGATCTACTGTCCCCAATCCTCACGATCCACGTCCAGCGTCCAGTGTCCAGTAACCAGTTTGTGCCGATCCTTCTGACTATGCATGTCAGAACAGAGTCTTGCGATGTGATCGACCCTCTCTTGGACTGTCCTCAGGAGTCCTTTACAATATAAAAAAAAAAAAAAAAAAAAAGCCTTGGCAAGCATCCTTACCGTGAAGTCTTATTCTTGAGATGGCTTCCTGTCTCGATCCAATCAAACGTCGAGAATAGGACCACATCACCCTTGGTGAGGACACAGAGACTGTCCTGGTTGTTACCAAGAAGCGTGTTGCCAGAGCCCGAGGGAGCGGGGTAGAAATAAGGACCCTGGGGTGGGTGAGTTGCATGGTGAGCAGGGCTCGCGGGAAAGGATGCACCTCGGTTGGGCATGGAGAATGACGCCGGTAGGTTGTTGGCCACGTACGACGACACACCCGTAATCACATTCGAGAGTGACTCCAGCGCAGAGGGATCCCTGATTACGCCATCAAAAAGAAGGAAAAAGAAGAAGAAAGAAAAAAAAAAGACATTTGCATCGAACAATGGAAGGAAAAGGAGGCGCAACCATCGAACCGTCAGACGCGTCAGTGAGTCAGCATTGAGCGAATTCGAGGAATGGCAGACCCACGCACGCACATTTTGGAAACCTCATGCGCAGCCTTATTGGACCGACCTGATAAACACTGGCTCGGCGCGCACCCCGCTAACATTTCGTTGCTGTTCAGCTTGGTGGTCGGCCATGAGTCAATCCTCCTTGGATGTAGGGGAGAGCGGGGAGCGGAGAAGGGGAGGGAACTGCTGGAAATGTCGTTAATGGGACGAAACACGGAATTAGTTATTGTTCCTGTTCCTGATGCGCACAGGCCGCAGGCTGCAAGAGTGCCAGAGTCAAGCAAGCGGGTGAAGGAGAACGGGAGACGGGGCCCGAGCTGGCAACGTCGATGGACAGAGCCCGATCAAAGATGAGTCACAGATGATTCGGACGGGTAGATGGACAAACGGTGGCGACAAAGCGAAGCGAGCAGAACAGAGCAGAGAGGAAGAGAGAAAAGAATAGAATGGGAGAGTGAAAGAGAAAAAAGGCGAGCAAGTGGGTGAGTGAGCGAGCGAGTGAGTGAGTGGAAGAGAGAAGAAGAGTGGAGTAGAGTGGAGAGGAGAACGAATATGAAAGCAGGCGGGAATGAAACGACTAAAAAAGAGCACAGGGCGCGGACCACGGGGCGAATACCAGCAAGTGGGCGCGTGTATGTGTGGGGGTGGAGCGAGTGGGACAAGAAGAGAGGACAAGAAGAAGTGAAAGGCTCGAGAGGCTCTTGGGCTGTCTCGGACCAGGCGGACCTGACTATAACAGTCAAAGAACAGATGGGTTGGTAGTGGTCGAAGGAGGGTACGGGCGCAGAGAGAGGTTTATAGCAAGGAGGACACAAAGTAGAGTGGACAAGTGTTGAAGAAGACAAGACGAAGTCAAAGGAGAAGCGCAAAATCAAGGATTTTAGAGCGCCGCGAGAGAGACCGGCAACGAAGGGTGAGAGAGAGAAGAGAGGAGGTGTGCGTGTGTGAGAGATATGAAGAGAGAGAAGAAAGAGAGAGACGAAAGAGAGAGAGTGAGAGAAGAGAGAGAAGAAAGAGAGAGAAAAAAAAAAAAAAAAAATAGAGAGAAAGAGAGTGGAGAGTTGCTAGAGTGGAGAGAGAGAGAGAAAATATAAATGAGCTAGAAAAGTGGACAAGAGATATAAAAAAAGAGTAGATGATGAAGAAACAAGATGAGAATGAATGGATGAATGGATGCATCAAATGATGATGATGGGCAGTGGATTCCGCAAAGAGTCCTCGCTGCCAACCCAACGTGTACGCACTGGCAGAGAGTGAGTGAGTGAGTGAGTATGAGAGAGGTATGTTGGGCCAGAGGGGCTCTCCCTCCTGGTCGTGGACGTGATGCTGTCGCGGACTGCTTGCTCTGAGCTCTTTATTCCGTCATTGAATTGAACTGAATACAGTCATGTGAACTACTGCTCCAAAGGTGCCGCAGCTGGGGGAAAGGGTCCCATGCTCTCTCCCAGTTGCCCAAAATAGGCGCTTGATGTCACAGAGGCTTGCTGTTCCATCCCTGCAATAATCTGCTGTCCCATTCCTGCTACTACTTGGACCATACATAACCGAACCGGACGCGACGGAACGATCTTGTCAATGATGGTGGACTTGGTCGGGGGTCTTCTTCCAGTCGTCGTCCATATCCTTCCCAAAGCCGCTCAATAGCATCTTTCAGGCTCTTGCCAACGATCACCCAGTCGAGCCGACAAAGACCATAGAAATTCTCCTCCCAGAACTCTGAATATCCCTTTGCTTTGACCCCTTCTCGCCGCTCGAGTCTCCATCGCTCGCTCGAGCTAAAAACATCCTGGACAAGCTCGACCACCTGCTCCGCAGTGATGCCTTCACACTTTTGTAGATCCAAACGCTCCAGCTGATACAACTCTCGAATGACCCGTGGCCATCCCCGGTTGTTGAGAGTCTCCCACTTGCCTACTAATACCAACTCTTTTAGTGTCGATACCTGGGTCAGCATAGAAATTACAGGCTGCTTTTTCTGAGAACGGCTCGGCATCGGGGCTGTGAAGGCGAGATGGACACTGCAGAGGCGAGGACATTTTTGTAACGAAGCAAAATCAAATGTCCACGCAACCTCGCCTTCTAGATTGAGCGACACCAATCGCTCTAGTCTGTCTATCCCAGTCCACGACAACGGGACTCTTGTTAGTGTTCCATTGAACCATGAACGAACTGTGATTGCTTCCAGATCCTGAGAAAACAGTTCTACTGCTTCATTCGTAACCGTAATGACCTTTTCTGCTAGCCCCTCAATTTCGAGTCTTTTCAACTTTGTCCTCTCTACTGATGTGTGTTCAAAGTCTTGTTGAGGCTTCGTTCCTTGGAATGAACGATTCCATAGTATGCTGGGTGGTGCCGGCTTTTTAGTCCGTTGATCGTCTCTCCATGCCTCCAGCAAGTCCACCTCACTGGTGTAGAGTCGAAGCTCCTGAAGTTTTGGGCAATGGCTCAAGAACCCAGCCATTGATTTGCTCTCGGAGAAAAACGGTGCAGGCTCCTTCTCTCGGTGCAATAACAAACACTTTAGATTTTTTGTTGGGATCTTGTCCATATACAGCACTGCCTCTGGCCAATGTTGGACATCCAGGTGTTCTAGCCCGTCGCCCATTGCCTCGATGAGTTCAACCAATCGCCTGTCTATTCTCCCTGGAAGCAGCACAGGCTTGTCTTCGATTTTGAGTTCCTTTAGTGTCCCGTACAAGCGTTGATGGTCCAAGATAAAGGTTAACAGCCGATCCAGGCGGGTTACGACCATTCGCGGGGTAAGTCCTGGAGAGCGGCCAGATATGATCATGTCCTTTCCTAAATCTACCAACTCTCTGTCTGTTAAGAGACCATAGGCTGTTCCCAAGACTTCAATTCGCCTAAGGTTGGACATGAATGGCAATTGAGGCCTTGGCACCTGCATGGGCAAGGCAATAGTGAGTGAAGTAAGCTGTGGCGCCAAACGTCGGAGCATTGCATTCTCAATCCGGTTACGGAACTCGACCATGGATCGAAACCATACAACATCCGCATTGTAGCTATTTGGAATCGATGGGAAGAGAGCCATGAAGCACCCATGAAGCACTGGGTCATGGTGCATCTCTGTGTAGTAGGCCAAATAGTCGACTGTCGAAGGTGACGGCAAAAGACTGACTTCGGGGCCATATCGAGGGAGAAGCGGGACTACAGCGTCAATCTGCTCATCTGTGGTGCTTGTCGCTCCCTTTGAGGCTGTTGTTTTTGCCACGACCATATCATACTCTGGATTGGTGGTCTTGACGTCCTGAGGCAAAAGAGCAGAAGAGTGGAGAAGAAGGTGCAGCAGGGCCTCGCATCGCTTGCTCAGATCTACTGGAGACCAGTTCCAATTGGGTTCTTCCTGTAAAAGTCGGAAAGGACTGGCGTAAAGGAAGGTAGCAGCGATGCGGAACATGGTCGAGTTCACGAGTAGCAAAGAATGGAGCGTGGCTCGGTCATGGCGCAGGTTGTCGACGATCAGCCAGAGACACTCCTCCGGCACGGACAGAGGCATGGCATGTTCCTGTTCTCGCTGAGCCGTCGGAATCCAGTGGTCTCTGTTCAGGGTCTCGACGATGATGGCAGCAGTGTGCTGTCTTGAAGGGGATGTCGAGGCTGAGGGAGTGGAAGAGAGAATCGTCTGTGGATGGGCTGAGAAAGAAGCAATGCAGCAAGAAGGAGAAAAGAGAAAAAAAATAAAAAAAAACTTTGTGTCAGGCAAAGCAAAGCAAGCGAAGCGAAGTTTTGGGAGGACTGCTGTTCACCTCCCCGCCTCGGCTTCGTCTGTCGTTGGCCCGAAGTGCTTACCTGTCTTCTTCTGGCTGGAGAACAATTCTGCCGTGTCACTCACTCTCTCACTCTCACTCTCTCTCTCTCTCATTCTTCTTCTACTTCTACTTCTCCATTCACATTCCTTTCTTTTTTTCTCTTCTTCTTCTCTCTTTCATCTACCGCCACCTCCTCCACTCTATCCTCGCCATCGCTCTACTTCCAAGAGTCCCTTCTAAAATAATGTCCGACCTAAAGAGCCAGCCCAATGCCGCTCCATCCACCACCGTCGGGTCGCAAACAAAGGTCCTCATTCCTGTGCCTGGAACCTCTATCCGTCTTACGGGCATCCTCCAGTCTACCAACCACCCTACCCGCCGACTTGGTATCATCTGTCACGGCACGCTCGGTACGACACATTCCTTCTCCCATGTGCACAGCACTCTATCCTAGACCTCTGTTCTACCCGCTATTGGCATGGCATGAACCTGCATGCCTCTTTTCCCCTCTTGATCTAACAGTATGACGCTTCGTCATCGTCCTTGTCGTCGTCGTCGTCTCTCTTTTTTTTTTTTTTTTGTCTTGCGCAAAAAGGACATAAGAACTATCTCTTCCAACCGACGCTGGCCGACGCACTGGCCCCTTTCATGGACACGTTTCGGTTCGATTTCAGGTAAGCAACAACTGATCAGGCCAGCGCATAAAGAGAGATTAGCCCACAGACCTGGTGTCACTTTTTGCCCTATCTATCTCTCTGTGGTCTCAGGGAACTTATTCTCAAGACTCATCCTCTTTCTCTCTCTCTTTCTCTCTCTAATTTTTCTAGAGGAAACGGCGAAAGTGAAGGCGAGATTGGGTTCTCCAACTGGGGAGATGACATTGCGGATCTCAAGGTAGTTCTTGATCATTTTGAGAAGCAAGGCTACTACATCTACGCGCTAATCGGCCATTCGCGAGGTAACAACACGCTCCCTAGGAGTAGGAAGAGTAGAGTGATATGCAGAATGTGGGGATATTGTGTTTCCTGGTGTCCATTTTTTTTTTCGGCTGACAGCGATGCTCCTCATGGCTCGGGGGATGAAATGATGACATTTTAGGAGCAATCTCGTCCCTGAACTTTGCTGCGACGCAAGGTCACGAGCCCCTGATCCCGTACATCGTCAGTATCAGTGCGCGCTTCGAGATGTCTGATGTTAGACGCAAGTTTGGTCCAGAAAAGTTGACGCTCCTGGAAGAACAGGCAAGTCAAGAGCTCACTTTGAAAGTTTGCCCTGTCAATAGCAAGATGCCGAGCCTCGGAACTAAATTTTACACTAGCCTCCGCTTGAATGCTGACCAACTCTGATCATTGCCGGGTTCTGTTTTTAGGGACACTTTGACTGGTCGGCCCGAACCCTTGGAAAGGACGTAACCCTCCGAGTCACGAAAGAACACTTTGACGATTTTGTTCACTTTGATACCACTAATGGTAAAGGACAGTGTTTTCAGGCACCCATTGTTCCCTTGATTTGATCCGCATTCCAAACCCCCCCTCCCCCACGATCCTTGAGAAGACTAAATAGAATGACTCATCCCATTAACGTATTGCCTGAATAGTTGTACATATCCCAGCCTTGACCAACGTCTTGCTCTGCCACGGCTCTGAGGACGATGTAAGTTGTGGGTCAGACTCAAAAGCAAACTATGAGCCAATAATCTCCAATTTTTGGCTGTTCTTCCTGCTGACTTGCATTCTGCTCACCTTACTGTTGATAGATTGTCCCTATTAAGGATATTGCAGAATTGCAAGGCCATCTCTCTCATGCTAGAACTGCCCTTCGAATCATCCGCGGTGCTGACCACAACTACAAACAACACATTCCCCAAGTCTGCAAGGCTGTGACCGACTATTTTTCATTTGAAGGACGCAAGGCCGAGTGGTCGCGACGCGTTCTGCCTAACTGGAGGACTTGGGTTCATGCCGTAGGAGGAGTCCTGAACTTTAGAACTGTTGGTGACGTTTGGATCCCTTCCAAGTCGGATGGTACGGCCAGGTATCTTCGACCCGGAATTATTTACCGCAGTGCAGAGTAAGTTGATAAGGCCATTCTTTTTTCTTTTTCTTTTTTTCCTCCCTTCTCGCTTTCCTGTTGCTTATCAGAGACAGAGTCTACTTTTATGATTCATGGTGTACCGTGTTCATTTTCACTGTGCAACGCCTGCCTAACTCTACATGAATCCACGAATACTACAGTATTTCCAAGCCAACTCCTGAGGGCTACAAGGTCCTCCAGTCCCTCAACATTACCGACGTGTATGATCTACGCTCAACCCCCGAGGTAGAGCGCCGAGGCTTAATGTATGTGATATTCTATAAGGCTTTGTTGTTTTTGTTCCTGTTCTCAATATCTGACATTTGCCAATGAGCTAAAACTACCCTTCTTACTAATGACGACCGGGCGAATCCTCTTTGCTCTACTACGTCCTTCCCACCACGCTAGGGAGGACACTGAATATGTCAAGCGTCACCATATCCCAGTCTTTCGTGATGTCGACTACTCCCCAGCCCAGATTGCTGCGCGGTTCACGATGTATCTCGGTGGAACCGAGGGCTTTGCACAGGCTTACATGTCGATGCTACCCAGCATCCGACAGTACTTGCCACCTATCCTTGACCATATTGTGAATAAGCGGACCCCATTCTTGGTCCATTGTACAGCTGGCAAGGATAGGACGGGTATTGTCTGTGCACTGCTGCAGATGATATGTGGTGTTGAAGAAGAGGAGATTGCGTGGGAATACGAGTTGACACGTCGATGCATGGCCAGTACGTCTATTCGAGTGCTCTGCTAGTACCATTGATAGTCGTACCACCACTTTTTTTTTTTCGCGTGAATAGTCTCCTAGAATACTGACTGACTCGTTGTATTAACCTTTAATATTTGCTACTTGAATAGTCAAGGAAGAGGATGTCGAATTTTTGAAGGCCGCCATCGGTGGCACTGAATCTCAAGTGCGAGGAGTGCTCTCGACAAAGTAAGTCTGCTCTGCTTTGTTTGGCACATCCTCCTCCTCCCTAGTGCGACAGGGTCCATGCCATCATGTTTTAGCGACCAAATGAATTGATTTTGACCCGTGCTTTTTTTTTTTTCTCGCTCCTTTCCCTCTCTTTTCTCTTTCTCGTTCTCTTTCTCTCTTTTTCCTCTTCTGAAAAAAAAAAAAAAAAGCGAAGAGTATTTGTTCAGGTTCTTCGAACAGTTCCACGAAAAGTATGGAACAGTTCACGACTTTTTGATGAACGAGTTGGACATGACCATGGAACAAATCAATGCTGTCAGGGACGCCCTCACTGTCAACATTCCACTCCCTCGCTCGGTGCTCTAAAAGTAGATGGCAATAAATAAAAATCAGACACTTTTAGGTCCCTAGCTTGGCCATGTCGAGATCGCTTGCTGACCCTTTTTTTTTTTTTTTGTGCCAGTCGTCATTGTGAAAGGCACTGACCTCTGCTTTGCTATCCTGTTATCATTCATCCTCGTTCCTTTCCTCCGGTCCACATGGTTCGATTGCAATTAACAGAGGTGCTACAACAATGTGGCGGTTGTGGTGCTGGGAAGAAGGGGTGGATGATATATTTGTGTGTGTAGAGTTCATGCCTGCGGATGTATGAGCGGACAGTAGGATGCATATGGCCTGGTGATAATGAGCCTGGTACAAACTTCCGCCAAGTGCATATCGATCTAATGTCCCTGCAGTGGCTAGTGCCCCAGCTAAAGCCGCTTTGGGGGGGGGGGAGGAAGGAGAGAGAGGGAGGTGCCCAGCTCTGTTTCCCTCAGGAGGAGCGCTTTGCTCAGCTGTTGCTCAGTTCGAAATAAATCGCCGTGGTGTGTGTGTGTGTGCGTGTGTGTATGTTTGTGTGTGTGTGGATGTGTTGTCGGCCGAGATGCTCCATGCACTCTTCTGTTTGTGTCCGCCAGGGAGACGGGAGTTGGATGTCTCCTGCTCGTCTCTCCTTCTCCTCCTTTTGGGCACAAACAGGGGTGTCGATGCAATTGTCCATCTTTCATCATCTCCATTTCCATGTTCATCTTGCGCGCATCCATTCTTCCTTGGTGCTCTCTTTTCTCCTCTCTCTCTTTTTTTCCTTCTCGTTCCTCTCCGCTTTCTCATATCTCGACCGAGTACCTGAGAGTTCTCGTGCAACATCGGCTTTGAACTCTGTCGACAGTAGCCAGCCAGGGGAGGCCAAACCTGCTCTCTTGCGCACCTGTGTGCTCTTTCATTCCTCCCTTTCTTCCGCCCTTCTCGTCTCTCTCTCTCTCTTTCTCTTCCTTGCTCTTTTTTCTCTCTTTCTTTCTCGTCTCTCTTCCTCTTTGTCTCTCTCTCTCTCTCTCTCTACTCCTCTCACCCGCTCGCTCGGCTCGACTCGACTCGGCCCCCTTACTCCCACTCTTCCACCGCTCCTCCCCACTTACACCTTGTCCTCAGAAAGAGAATGAAGCTGGAGCACCAACCGCTAGGGATTCTCTCCCTGGTGGTCTCAGTCCTACCGAGTCTCCTCCTCCTCCCCACCACCACAAACGCCCAGCTCCTTGCTGGCTGGAAACCAGACCCCGTAGTTCTGATGGCCTATGCATCCAACAGCTCCCACCTCTTTGTCCAGGGTGGTAGAACCGACAGCCCCGAGTCGCTAGATCCCAAAGGTCAGTCCTTTGAGTTCTTTATGCTCGACCTCACAAAGGACTGGAAGGCCAGCTCGCCTGCGTGGAAGAACATGCGGGACACCTTTGTGGGAATCTCATTCACAACCATCCCCATTGCGGGTTTCACAGGAGCCATCTCAACCTCAGGCACATTCTTTGTCAAAGGCTGGGACAAAAACTCGCCCACAAAGCCAACCTACTTCAACTTTCTTGGAGGGGACAAATACAACATTGTCTCGGTCTTTGACCCAAAGTTCGGCAACTCGACCTATGGCACTGGACCAACGATGGTCTTTTCGCCCAACGGCACAATGTACAACCTTGGTGACGGCTTCACTATGGCGTCCCTTACAAATTCCTCCACCACCGCGGCCACCCTCGGCGTTCCCCCTGGATATGCAGCTGCTTGGTCAAATACGCGCAACACGGTCCTGTCAACTTTTAATGATGTGTCAAGAGGAGCGTTTGTTCAGCAAATGACCAACAACGGATCGAACGGAACGCAAATTTGGGAGTCCTTGGTAGGCGCCCAGAAAAGGCTGTTGTTGTTGCTGTTGCTGTTGTTGTTGTTGCAATGGCCCTCGGTGCTTTAGTTGCCGGTGCTCACCACAGTTCCTTTCTCCCTCTTCCCTCCCTCTCTTTCCCTCTCCCTTTCTAAACAGCCATCCAACGGTATTCCAAACATTCAAGTGGGGCACTGCTTTGTCAAAGGTAATAATCGTTTGTTGCACAGAATACAGAGAGTAAGCACCCAGCCCAATCTCAGTCCCACTCACTCTCTCTCTTTCTTTCCGCCAATTAACGTAATAGACCCCGACTCGGATGTGTATTATCTCTTTGGAGGCAGAGGCTCAGGAAACCTCTACTCCTTCGATCTGGCCTCTAACACCTGGACTACCTTGGGAATGACAACCCCAAGATCACACATGGCCTGTGCGGCAACAAAGCGCGCTGTCATCATTTGGGGCGGTAAGAACGAGTCACCTCAGTCACTCCTCTTCTTTTTCCTCTTCCTCTTCCTCTTCCTCCTCTTCCTCCTCTTCTCCCCTTGACCTCCAGCCCTCCGCAACAAACCTAACCTCTTCCTTACCTTTGTTTACCGTGACCCCTTCCTCCCTTATTCACAGGGGCCGATGCATCAAGCAAAGTCTTTGACTCAAAGGATGTTCTAGTATTCGACTTGGAAGCAAAGACATGGAGCGACAACTTCAAGGCCGTAGTCATCCCTCCTCCTCCAAAGGGCGGCGGAAAGGGTGGCAGTAACGGTGGTAGCGGTGGTGGTGGCGGCGGAGACGGTAGCGGTGGTGGTGGTTCGAGTGCAGGAGCAATTGCAGGCGGTGTCTTGGGAGGACTCGCCGTGATCGGCATCGGCGTCTTCTTTTGGTTCCGTCGTCGACGTCAACAAATCCAAACATACGAAAGCTGGAAACTGGGTTCGAAGCGGTCACCGGCACCTGATGTGCTTCCAGGACGCAGGAGCCGTCGTGGATCTCGATCGAGTCGAACCGACTTTGAGAGTAAGGACCCCAGCATTCAACGAGCGGAATCTCTCCTCGCCATGCACACAGAAAAGGATGGTACTGTCCGGACTCCAAGTCTTCGAAGGGCAGATTTTTCGCCCTCGTCTATGGAGAAGGGATCAACACCAACAAAAGATGCTGGCTACCGTCGTGCGGAATCGAGCTTGGCCATGTATTCAGATAAGGGCTCGACTAGAGATTTGACCAAGGACTCTGTCAGGGATTTCAATGTTCGTCGAGGCGATTCCTCGATGGGAGTGTATTCAGACAAGGGCTCTTCAGGAAGAGGGCATCGAAGACAGGGTTCAACCTCCTCGCTCACAGCCTCATCTGATCGGGGGGAAAGGGAAAGACCTAGAGAGAGAAGCAGGGACAGAAACAGAGAAAGACCTAGGGATGGCGAAAGACCAAGGGATGGCGAAAGACCTAGGGATGGTGAAAGACCCAGAGGAAGAGACCGAGAGGGAGAAGGAGAACGACCCAGGAGAAAGCGGTCTGCATCTGGTCGACGACCAAGGTCATCCGAGCGCTCCTACTCTGTTGCAAGCGCAGGCACATCCAGGAGAGATCAACGAGAGTTAAAAGAGTAGTGCTAGAAACAAACTATACCAAGTTTCGTGTGCTATATAGTGTAATTGTTACTAAAGAATCATTGGCCATTGTCTTCATTGTGAACCCCTCCATGTCCCTGGTACGAGATGTATGAAAGTTGTGTTAAGGATATCCCACTATTTTCCACGCTCTTTTTTTTTCCATGCCCCTCTGCTACTCATTACCCTACGACTTGAACTGCGGACAAAAAAAACACAATCGTAAACTACCTTCGCTTCCGAGTTGGAGCCATTTTGATGGCTCAGCAGTCAAATATGTGCATTCTAGCAAAAGGTGGATAGGGATAGGGATAGGGTGGATAAGCGTAATGAGCAAAATCCCTCTTCATATTGATGCCCTGTCCAGCGGTGGCATGCAATGAAGATGGCAGCAATCAGTCGGGAGTGCCAGAACACACATGCATTCTTGGAGCAAGAGTCCTTCATCCAGAGATATCGAATGCTGATTAGGACAAGCGAACAAAAAGAAAAAGGAAAAGGAAAAGGAAAAAAAAAAAAAAAAAAAAAAAAAAACAAGCAAACAAGCAATCTAGCAATCTAGCAACGCGCATAGGCTTAGTGGTGCACAGGCTTGGAATGTGGTAAGCCAAGGGGGTTGTGAAGAGATATGCCATGGAACGCTTCCTTTGGCTCACTCACGTGTGGGCGAAGCAGGAATGTAAGAGAGTGCATAGGCCCACCGGAACTTTGAGCATGAGCATGGGCATGGGCATGAGCATGAGCATAAATGACACATATGAGCACAGATTCACAGCCAATAGAACCAATGGAATCCGGTCGATATCCTAATGGATTCTCTCATTTATCCATCTCGACCATGGTCATTGTCATTGTCATTGTCGCGTCATTCATCTTCGTGCCCAAGGGGATGCAGACTCCCAAATGACGACTATAGGCTACTACAAAATACCAATTCAGCTCACAACAACATGGTTTCGGAAGAGGGAGGATGTTGTGGAGGGAATGGCATGGTTACTTCTGCGCCCATGCTAAAGGTCACTAATGAAGAAGAGAGAGAGAGGTGCTTGACCAATGCGCCACCCTTTTTTTTTATTTTTTTTACTTTTAGCCCCAAGTCTGAACTTCTGGCATGTGATTGTTTTACTGTCCGCCAAAAACGTCTTACATCTGACTCCTGAACCAGACATACGCTGCAAGGGCGAGGAAGAAGTAAAGGACAAACTTGACAATCCACCGTATCCACACCCAGGACATGCCCCGAACACTCGTCATCAAGTCCAGGTTCCTGGCAAACACCTCCTGAGCCTCTACTCCAATCTCGTTCCTTTCCTTGAGTGTTGATTCCGTGCCATCGTCAATCCTGGGAATCGTATTGAGTTGTTCCCGAAGTGCGTTCTTGACCTTGTTGGGGTCAAGCTTCCGACCCTTGGGCTTTGTTTCTGATGTTGTGGTTGACGATTCTGTTGTTTTTGAGTCTACCTCGAGTCGTTCCCGAAATGTAAAGATGGCAATCCCACTGTCCTCCTCACCACCAAGTTTCTTATTGGGTGGTGAAGGGAAAAAGTTGGTCGACTTTACAATCTTGGAACGTGTAATTTGTCCACCAAAGAAAATGCCGAGATAGAGTGTAGCTGGGAATGCAACAAGCTTGACGGGTTGGCGCTTGGAGATGTCTCGGATATGGTCCTAGTGTTCAGAGGAACAGCAAAAACGGATGAAATTATAAAACAGAGGGCCAGAAGTAGATTCTGTTAATATGTGCTTCAAAGAGATTTTGCAGATTGAGCTTCCAGAAGCTTTGTTTAGTGGTAAGGGACATTCCCGTATAGGACATTATAAACGCGGGAGGGGAGAGGGGAGAAAGCGTATGGGCTTTACCATATATTCTTGAACGCGCTTGGTTGGCTTTGTGAGTGGTTGGTCTTTCCAGTCAGGGCCGTAAAAGTAATCCAAGTCGGCCTCAAATGCCTCTGTTCTCCTGAGATGTGGCGCGTACGTGTGTGCTATCCATGGATGACAATCTTTGGACTTGACATGTCGTTCATACTCCTCCTCAAAGGTCCTGAATACATAATAAAAACCGAGTAGAATCTGGCGGTAAATCTAGAAAAGTACTCAACAGTCGTGTTAGAGCCAGTTGAGTCAAGACTGTACAAAGTTTTTTCATAAAGAGAAGAGGATGAGAGAGAGAGAGAGGTCTACGCACCTGGTAGTCGAGAATGGTGAAAAGACCGAGCTGGACGAGACGGTCCAGCTTGAGGTGAAGACCCCTTGTCTTTTGGCGGAGCTCAACAGTTAAGGAGGGATAGGGACTATCTGTTTGGGAAGATCCGACAACCTTCTTGTCAGCCAATGTAGTTCCTTCGGTGGCCATGGTGAAATGCGTGGAGTGAATCGGAAGTAGATGGATGCAAAGCAAAAAGTCAAGATGGACGATGGAGGAGGCATCGTGCGAAAATCGCCATTTTAGGCCACGTGAGCAAGAAGATGGCTTTCAGAACGACGTACTTCTCGTCCCTCAAGAAGCAACAGGTGTTGTTGTTGTTCATGGGTTTGCTTTTCCTGATGTATGTTTGACCTGGTAACGGATACGCGACTGTTACTTTTCATATCGTCCATGGAAGCTTAATTGAGTTTTGCTCTATCATCCACTCACTCTTGTCAGCATAGCACTTTTTGCTGACTCGAAAGCAAGCATGACTTTCTTTTTTTTTTTGACAAAGACCCTTCTACCGCACTTGTCTACCTTTTTGCTTTCTCCCTCTCTCTTCTCCCCAGTGGTCGTTCATTCCTCTTGAGCTCTTCTCCTTTTAGCTGTTCTTGACTCTCTCTTTTTTTTCTCTCTCTCTCTCTTGACCCTCGACTGTCTGACCATCGGATTGGCTTCTTCTCCATGAGCTTCCTCCTGTGCGAGCGCTGTTAGACGCAGCAGTGACAGAAAAAAAAAAAACAACAACAACAACAACAACAACAACAACAACAACAACAACAACAACAACGGGACGAAATCAGGATGATAGAAATATAAAAAGCAAAGCAAGCAAGCATTACAGAAAAGGTATGCTATTCGTGACCCAAGCTAAAGGATCATGAAACCCAGCCAAAGGCTACTTTGGGTCATGGCGCAGACAAATAGGGGGGATACCACTACCCCCTCCTTCAGGCACGCAAGCGAGTTCAGAGCCCGCACGCGCGTCCGAACAAGTGGCCTTAAATACATGTCCTCTATCTCTCTCACCCTCTCTCTCCTCTGTCCAATTGGATTCGCCGGGCATGGAATACTCGCATTGCTTTCTCTATCGATTTTGCCCGCTGTCTGCTACTATCATAACTCTAAGGACGCTAGTCCCAGCTTTGGCGAATCCCTTTTTTTTTTTTTTTTTTTTTTTTTTTTTTTTGACAGGCGCGAACTGTAACTTTTTTTTTTTTAAAAAAAACAGTGCCTAAAAAGCACCATGCTAGGAAAGGATAAGCTCATAGTCCTTTTATGCACCATTGGTACTCTCGTGATGATATGATTCAGACTTGTTTTTATCTAGAATCAACTGGATAGCTTTGATTACTCCCTTGTCACTCAGCCTCCGCAACATTTCAGCGAACTAGCTCATTTGCCTTCGTTGCATTGCGATGCTCAAACAACAACCTCTGGCTCTCCACCAACGGCTTTTAATTCTCGAGAAGTGCATGATCCTCAAGTAAGAACGTTTCATGTTACTTTCCCAAAAGTGTCCGACTTGCTTCGCGTTGCTACATCTGCCATTTTTCTCTCCTCGGTTTTCAGTCGCGCAATGAGCTGATACTCCTTCGCATCTCCCTATCTTGACCGATCAGGAAAGACATTCGAAATCGAGCAGAAGACTCCTATGCCAATGTCTTGGAAACGAGAGTAGTACCTAGGGTTCGACAGGGCGGACTAAACAGTGAGACAGATTAGGGGTGGAGGGGTGAGCTCTGGTCTCCCCTTCAGCTGTTTTTTTTTTTTTTTTTGGTTACCACCTTCCCTCATCATTTGTGGCAAACATAGTGGACAAGGTTCAGCTAGGGTCTGACGCGTCAACAAAAGAGATACAAGATGTTTTTAAACCATATTTGTAGAGGAGTAGGATAAAAATGCTCTGTTGTGGAAATACTCTGCATTACCGGCCGCTCGCTCAAGCAATCAAGAAGTGCTTGACAACCGATTACTCTTTCCATAAGAAAGCACCTTTCAAGACTCTCGCTGTTGGCGAGACTTGTTAGAACTAGGGTTTTTTTGCGAGGGGAGGGCTTGCATGTCAGCTGAATCACTCTAACGGTCCTCCCCTTTGCTTTTTTTATTCCTCCTTTTTTTTTTTCTTTTTTTTGTCAACTCCTCCTCGAGTGTAGCAACCAGCACAGCTTGACAGATATGACTCCTGCATTCACACGTCTTCGTTTGCCTCTCCCACCTCAATCGTTGCATGACTGCCACTAACCATGTCTGAGTGAGACACGCATTGTCTATTTGTGACTACGGAAACTGATAGTTGAACCGCCCTCCTGACCATTTCCCTCTCCCATAGAGATGCTTGTCTGATTTACTTTTTGGCATGCTTAATGCGCTTTGTCCCCCGTCCTTCCTCTATTGTTCGTTCGACCCGCACCTAGCATTATGTATTCTCTCTCTCTCTCTAGACCTGAGGAAGACGATTGATTGCTCGGATCTTGCGTTGCTTCCTTCTGTCTGCTGCTTTTGTCCCTGCTCCTGATCTCGCTCTTGTTCTTGTTCTTTCCTGTGTCCAATCTCTCCTCACTCCATACCGCTGAAATCAAGGAGTCCAAGCAGCCTTTTCCTCCAAAGCCTGCGCAATGCGGAAAAGGAAAGAAAGGGCATCGTGTAATGTCAAACTGGAATGCTTCCTTAGTACCATAGACTAGCAAGCAAGCTGTTTAGGTCAGCGTAGTGCAGTCAGTGGATAGATAGGAACGACATTGCTTAAAACATTCCCATTGTAGTCATGGTGTCATGGACCTGTTGTGTTTGACTGCGATTGAGTAGCCCCCATCTGCTGTTACTTTTTCGACTTTTATTCTCACAACACACTTGCGCCAGAAATACATCCCATTCTTATCCCATGAATTGTTGATGTATACAGAATTCTGAAAGCCTAGAATAGTGAGGGCAGTTCAACGGAGGCCAAAAGCCCTTGAGCAATGCATACGATTTGGATGACTTGTTATGCGTGCTGACCAAAGTGATGACTCCAATGAGCTGTGCTGCTTTGAAGATATGTGCCTTCAAGCCCGTATTGAGAGAAAATTTGCCAATACATGTATAGAGCATCTGATTGGCTGTAAGCTCTATACAAAGTTCAATTCGTATTGAGATGCAGCAAGGCTGTATAGAGAAGTGTATAGAGAAGTGTATAGAGACACCAAATGTGACGAGTGAAAACAGAGGTCACTCAGGGGCAAGCTCATTCTCCCATGGACATGGTTCAATGGTGGAGTCCAGCAGCAGCTGAAGGAATTACTAATCGCACCATGCCTAAAACAAGTATTAGACAGCAACTTCAATTAGGCTGTCTGGATGAAATCAAGAGAGTCGCTGCTGCTAGCCATGACCCAGAGCTGAAGCTTGAGCTCCTCGAGCAGCTATCCCGCCTTTACAATTTCGTGATGAATACAAGATACCTTCAACCCCGAACAAAGATCCCTACATCCGCGGATATTCGTGACAGAGTGCTCGAGAGCTACCAGTCAAAACAATTTCAGCAGTGCCTAAGGTTGTCTCGCCAGCAGTTTGACTACGTAGTAGGGCTGATCAGGGACAGTCGCCATTTCAAGCAGTCAGCCGCTCCGGTCGACCTTCAGTTGAAAATCGCTCTGTTCAGATTTGGAACCATGGGTGTATCTATTCCTCAAACTGCCATGGTATTCGGTATTGGTCATGGCAGCGTACACGACTATACATGGAACTGCATCTATGCTATTGTTGATAAGATACCTCAAGTGATTGTCTGGCCTAATCGAGAAAGAAAATCTGAAATTGGTCGCTCCTTCAAGATAAAAAGATGTTTTCCCAAGGCAATTGGAGCTATTGACGGGGTCCTTTTCCCTTTTTTTCGGGCACCTTCCTTGGATACCAATGCCTGGAATACACGAAAATGCATGTACGCGATGGGAGGCACAGGAGTTTGTGACCATCGAGCCATATTCACCTTTTTCGAGACAGGCTACATTGGCTCTATGCATGATTCTTTGGCCTATCGATCTTCGGACCTTTACCTCAACAGAGTCAAATATTTCCAAGAACAGGACTATTTGATTGCTGACAGCGCATATGCATCGAGTCCAACAATTATCCCAAGATACCGGAATCCGGCTGGAAACCAAGCCAGGTTCAACCATTTTCACGGAGTTGCTCGAGTGATCATAGAGCATGCGTTTGGAATGCTAAAAAATAAGTTCCGCTCCTTGAAATGTTTACCTGTTATGGTGGATGATGATAAGGGAAGATTGAAAGCTGCATTTTGGATATTGGCCTGTGTGGTTCTGCACAACATCACGAGATCCATTGACGACAACTATGATCCCGATGAAACGACTGAGTTCCGGCGTGACAATGACCATGACCGCAATTACCACGGTGATAACGACGATGGCAAGGGAGACGACTATGATGAAGACGATTTTATGAATACCACAGAAGCCGACAAAAGAGAGGGGGAAAGGAAGAGAGAAGTTCTGATGGGAAGAGTGTTGGAGCTCGTTTCAAGACGCTAGTTTACTTGTTTCGCGATACATTGTCCAGACGCTCCTTCAATACAGCAATCTCACATCGACTCTCCCACATCTTGGCTTCTGCATGTTCCTTGGCAGTGGTCAAAGTTTTGAGCTCGGCCTTGAAGTCAGCTATGATAGTTTGGATTTCGGTCTTGAGTTCAGCCTTCTCTTTTTCCGCTTTATCTCGGATACTTTGGATTTCGGCCTTGAGTTCAGCCTTCTCTTTTTCCGTTGCATCTTGCATGGTCTTGATCCGGCTTCCATATTCGACTCTTTCCCGAGCTAGTATGCCCGATAAATGCTCTCGCTCCTTTTCAAGTTGGGCTTCGAACAATTCCCTAAGTTGTTTCTCCTTGGCATCAAGATAAATTTCTCTTTTGCTGGTCTTTACTTCGAGCGATGAGTACTCCTGCCGGACCTTCGATATCGCGTTGAGTACAGCCCCTGGAGAGATCTCAGCCTCATTTGTTTGTTTGCGGGTTTTCTTCTGTTTTTTCAGGACAGGCTTATCTGAGTCTAGGGTAAAAAAAAAAGAACACAGATGATTAAAATTAAAAGGAAAAAAAAAGATAGCCAAGCACTTTTACCTGCATTTTCCGGAGGAGCTTCATCCACATCGTCATCATCATCATCATCCACCTCATGCACTTCGACATCCTTCTCTGTACTATCGTCGTCACTACTGTTGAGCAATGCTGAAAAATCTATGTCGGTTGACTGAATAGCACGAGGAGGGTTGGTGGAGAGACTTGAGCTAAAGACTGGGTGAATTTTGTCGTAAACTGGGCATAATTCAAGAATCCTGGACTTGAGATTACTATCTTCAGTGTCTCCTTCTCCGGTGCTTGAAATAAGCTTCTTTGCTGCCTGGTATTTTGTTTTCAGATATTGCCACTTTGATTTGACTGTATCCTCTTCCCAGTCCGTGCCTGCACTTTTGTTGACATAGTTGGCTATTTGGATGTAGACATCCTTGCGTTTATGACCGTGAGTTGGACGGACGACGTTGAGCTTCCGATAGTTGTCGTAATTGGAAACCCAGTCAATAAACTCATCAACGCCTGGCGTGGACCAAAAGCTCCTCCTGAAATCCTTCAAATCGCTGGTGAGGGTTTCGTCTTTCTCTCGCTTTCGCTTCTTTAGGGAAACATCGGATGAGGATCGTTCACCGGGTCTCTGCGAAGGCTGGTGGGGCGATTGCTGAGGAGGTTGTTCAACTGGTTGCTGGGAAGAGCGTCGATCTGGTTGCTGCTGAGGACGCTGAGTTGGTTGCTGTGGAGGTTGTTGAGTTGGTTGCTGTGGAGAACGCTGAATTGGTTGCCGAGCATATGGCCCAGAAAGATGCCGATGGGAGAGTTGCTGAAGATGCTGTGGGGCAAGTTGCTGAATATATTGCTGAGAATACTGAGGGGGATGTATATTGGGATGTCGAGATGAAGGTTGTGATGCTGACTGAAAGGGCTGCGGAGGAGGAGTAACATAGCGAAGCTCGTGTTGAGGCTGAATTCTTGGAGAGGGTGAAGGAGAGGGGGGTCCTTGGTTCACACTGTTGCAGTGTGGGATTGCAGACTTGACAAGCGACTGGAGCTGTGGAATGGTAACCGGTGAGTTCTCTAAAATCACAGAGTAACCTCTTGTGAGATAGGAGTTGTTCTGTGAGGGGGATTGGTTGTCTTCCATACTGTTATGTTCCTGTGGTGATGTTGGTTCGGACATGGGTCTTTTGGCGATGATGGGACGATTCCTGAGAGGTGTTCTCACCCCCTTCTACCTCGGTGGCTTACTTTCTGCCCCCTTTCGCTCCCCAATACACTCCCCAATACGAGAAAAAGTTGAATTGGGAAGTGTATAGAGGAAGTGTATAGAAGGCTGCCGATTGGCCAATTCGACATTAGGCTCTCAATACGTATTGAGCATGCGGAGACGCCATCAGCCAATAGAAACGGAGAAAACCATTATACAAAATCTCTCAATACGAACTTGAAGGCAGTTATGCTTCGTTCCGTAGCAGAGGGTGAGAGAAATTTGAGTAAACATTTTTTTCCCGAACCTCTTGTGTACAACTTGCATCCATTCCCGGCCAATATACATATGTGTGTGTGTGTGTGCGTGTGTGTTTCTAAGTGTAGGAACGTGTAAGGATCCTACGGCTCACACTCCTTGTTGAAATGGACTGCGAGTGGATTGAGGCGGTTTGGAGTACAGAGTTTTGGAGTAGATCGGAGCGATATGACTTTCTTCTTTGATGACTTGACGCCTAGACACAACTGAATGTCGTATCAAAACGCCATCGATGACCCATGCGCCCCGCATAAAATTCCTGCGGTGAGAAAACAACAACAATAACAATAACATAACAACGGACGTTTTTTTCTTTAAAAAAAAAGTCGATGTGGTTTTTTCCTTTACACCTTCACCCATATGACTTTTTTTTCCTGTTTCTCTCTTTTTTTTTTATGCAACTTCCATGATGTGGTTTCCTTTCGGTGGCCAATGCCCTTCGTGTTTCCTATATCCTTTTTTTTGTATGATTGTGCCGCGTATTCAGTCACTTGCGTTTATGCTTCTTTGGGTATGTATCTTTATTCTTTTGCTTGGTAACACATCCTTGTGCCGGTCGAGACCGAGTGCATAAGCAGGAAGTGCGCGTAAGCAATTGTTTGCGCGAGTATGTGAGCAACGCACAGGGCATGCAAAAAAAAAAAAAAGACTGGATACTCTTCCATAATTACTTTTTCTGTTGTGAGAGAAAAGTCTGAAAAATGTCGATATATCCGGGAGACCAAGTTCACCCAGACACTTTTCCTTCTGATCTGCATTTATCTTGGCTCTCCTCTTATGCTCCGGTTACACACTTCTCGTGGAAACAGGGAAGGCCTAGACTGAGCAGCCTCGAGATTGATTGGTTTATTCGACGCAAAGCAACCGACAGAGGAAAAACACGCACCAACACTCAATGTAGATTCTCGTGCACAGTGGGTTTGCATGCATAAATCTGAATGGCCAACATAGTCTACTCCAACATCGAAGAAAAATGGGTCTGGGAGAAGCACCGACTTTTTTTTTTTTTTTTTCGCTCACTGCAAACACTTATGCAATGCCGTGTGTTTTCGAGAAGAGAAAAGGGGTTTTTTGTCCGAGGCATTTTGATGATCCACTTGAGAGGGCCAGATCGTAACTGACCTCTATCCTGCCTCCGCATTAGAGGGATTCCCGGTCAATCGTTTGGTGCTCCAAGAATTTTTTTTTTTAACAGTCGCGAATGAGGCCAGGCGTATAAATAAGCGGCCAGCTTCTTTCAAACTCAACCGTCAGAAGTATCCTTCCGTCGCATTCCTTCTCTATCTCTCAACCATTTTTTCCTCCTTTCATTGCTAGTCAAAGAATTAAAATGAAGTCGATCCTTGCTCTCACGGCTGCAGCCCTTTTCGCTCCTGCCTTGGTTGCCGGTCTCTGCACCAACCGCCAGTTTGGCTACGGCTCTTTCTCGCAGCCATGCGACTGTCCTTCCGGCTACACCATCTACGAAACCGACAACTGTGGTGGCCAATCGGTCCACTTTAACAGTGGTGGTTGGACTACGAGCCAAGGTCAATGGCCTGTCAAGTCGTTCGAATGCGACGCCGTCTCGCTCGCTGGCCGCTGCTTCAACCAAGACTTTGGTTATGGCTCCTTCCAGAAGCCATGCGACTGCTCTGGTGGCTACAACATTTACCAGAATGCCAACTGCGGTGGTAGCTCAGTACACTTTGACAATGGTGGATGGACGACCAATCCAAACAACTGGCCTGTCAAGTCATATAAGTGCGATAATCTCCAGCAGACTGCCCGTTGCAACAACCGCAGCTATGGCAAGGGTGCCTTTACCAAGCCTGGCAACTGTCCCGCTGGTTACACCATCTACCAAAACAGTGGATGTGGCGGTGCCTCTGTCCACATCAACAGTGGTGGATGGAACACTGGACCCGATAACTGGAACGTTGAGTCATACAGGTGTGATACCGTTCAGGTCTCTTCTAACCGCTGCAACACCCGCAGCTTTGGTGTCGGTACTTTCCCCAAGCCTATCGAGTGTGCCACGAGTGCCTACACCATCTACCAAAACTCTGACTGCACTGGTGGTTTGGTTCACCTTCAAGATGGTTGGACCACTAGACCTGGTGACTGGCCCGTCCAGTCTTTCCGTTGCGACGATCACTGCTCTTGCCAACCCCGTGTCTCGCTTGTTGACTTGTTTGAGCCTACCTGCCATAAGGAGTCGAGCTGGGCCACACAGGAGTATGATGAGGAGAAGGAGATCGACAAGGAACGCCTTCGCTTCCGTTACCAGTGGTAACCGGGCCATCCTTCACATTTAGTGTGCCTGCCATTGTGTTGGTAGTCCGTCATATGAATGGTTCTTTAAAGACTACTCAGATGGGCAGAAAAAAAAACAATAAAGAATGGATAATTCTTTTTTCACATTGTGTACAAAAGGGATCTTCAACTAGTCAATCACCCCTACCATTCTTCATGAATCTATATACCAAGACAGTGTAGACCGAAACTAGCCAGATTCATTCGTGGTATCTTGTGCCTTTCCCCCTCCTCTCTTGGCATCAAACGACATAGATGCTGAAGATATAATTGACTTTCCCTATGCTGAAGGACTGGTGTTAATAGAGGGGACTCGGAAAAAAAATCGTCGAGAATTCAGGTACAAAACACTAGAGCTGCTGAACCTCTATTTTCTGACAGAAAACCTTACATCTTGGTCTGCATTCTGATTCTACTCCTTCCACAGCAACTGCGGCTGTATCCCTGCCGTTAAGTATATATCCCTATTCGCTTGTCATGAGAATGACTTCTAGGCTTAAAGGTAACTCAGGCACGTGTAGAGGGTCATCCTTGAAGTCAGTGGATCAATCATTAGGTCAAGGGCAAAGGATTCATACAATGAACAAGAAAGGGCAGACTATAAAGTAACAGTAAAAGCTCCATTTCCTTGCAAAGTCCCTCATGTTTCGCTATTGAAGGAACTTTTTCAACAAGATCGTCCAACGAACGGTAGGGCATTCTTTCAAAGATCTGACTCACCTTATCTCTAGTTTGTGCTTCTTTGAGTCTCACGGACCACAAAGTTCCAACTGTATTCCTCTGTGATTGAAAGAGCTGCTGGTACGCTGAATGAATCGCTAAAGTACTTGCTGAATTTTCCCGGTAGATCAAGAGACAGTCATCAGAAAACGATTTCTTGAGCTCTTAGCCTCAAATGATTCAAACCTCTCTCTCTCTGGAGCGGCTGAGCAGGACGTGATTCTGGCAGCTGAACTGACCTCTTATTCCTTCAAGTTCCTCCGCTGTCCAACATTACCCACAGGAGCTTGCTACGACATCATGGATCATTTCACGGAGCTTGCCAAAGTCCCTCGCCATCAATGGATGCCGAAAATGGGGTTTCTTTACTTGCTAACGGCCACCAGCGGTCTTCCACGAGCACTGCAGCTTGTACTGGAAGATTTTTTTGGAAGTTGGCTGGAGTGTGTGTGTTTTTCGCGAGAGTGCAGACGACAACAGCCATAACATACTTTGAGTGATACAAGCAAAGAAACTGTGTCCTTCGTTGTCACTTGCATCTATCCAGAAAGATCGCGACAAAAACATGGGGACGATTGACAAGATACCCGAAGGGGTGACCTTGTTGCGAGAGAACATCAAGCAAGTGCGCACAATTACCATCCTGATGACCACTGCCAATCTATCAGATGAAATGCTTCAAGAGCTCAAGAAATCGTTCCTGATGACTGTACCATAGTCATTCGGAAAAATCTGCGCGATATCGGACTGCCTAAGTGTGTGGATTCCGAAGCCGATGAAAGAAAGATAGCGTGAGACTTTTGGCTCTTGGCTCCTTTTTATAGGCCCATAATTAGAATTGTTTTTTTTTTTTTTTTTTTTTTTTATCATTTGGATGTCAGCACAATAGAATAATGAGAGAGTACACAGATAGTGTCCTTCTGCCACTAAAGAATCATGAAAGATCAAGGACTTAACAAGAAAAATGCTACATCCCTCAGCTATATCCTACTAAAGCCCAATGCTCGCATTGTCCCGAATAGATCATGCTATACTATTCCCTGATACCTCACCGCCGTCACGGTAGTAGAACACTACATAAGATCCAAGTAACAAGAGCAATTGGTACAAATGAAACCCGTTTTAGAGGGGCAATAGCATCAAGAAAAGTCTCGGATAGCGGTCTATTGACCTCGCTTGGCCTAGTATCCTCCCGGTCATGATGCGTTGTCTTTACGGATCCATTCCAATTTGATCCGCACCGGATTGAAATCTCAGGATCCCACTATTGTTAGTCCATACCATTGTCAAATACTCCCACCACCACCACAACTAGTTAGAAACAAAGCTATCGAGCTTTTCTCCTGTGCGTGTGGGTGACTGACGCCATCCGATATCACTTTTCTTGCCCTCCTTGGAAGCTAGCGCTATTACCTGCCTTGTGAGGACCCATTGTAGAGAAGAGCGGACGTCTACTAGGAGCGTGATTAATTAGACCCATTTTGCTTCACACTTTTCACCTCGCCTGCGGTAGATTAAAACATCTCTGTCTAGTAAAAAAAAAAAAAAAAAAAAAATGGATAGCTCGACCGAAGATTTGACATAGATATGTCAATGAACTTGTCCTTGGATGTTGCTATTTGCTATTAACTATTAAGGCATCTAAACTCGCCCTCTCGACTGGAATTAGGATCATTATGCTAACCCTTGTTTATCAACACTTCTTACGAAAGCCTTGAATGGCACTGCTCGCTTTGTTATCAGACACACAATGTAGAGATAGAAGATGAATGTCTCTTTTGGTACTCAACGAGTCCAATAGAGAAACTAGGTATTCCATCTGTTGAAACAAAAAAATGTTGAGAGTCTCAGTAAACTCTTCAGGGTCATAAGAGTACGTTGGAGTCAAGAAATGAGGATCCTTCCTCTGCTATTCGTCCTTAGTTAGCGTTCTATGGTGGATAAAAATGGTATCTTAAAAACTTTTTGTTGTGGTGTGCGGAAGAGCACTATGACTCTGAGTCAAGTCCTAGATAACCTATCTGTTGCCGGATGTGTTTTTTAAGAGGGGTGCTTGTGAACGAGCGAGCGCAACAGCAAGCAGTCAGCCGGAATTTCAATGTTTGTGGAAGGAGCGGTTTGATTGACAAGCAAAATAAGGGACAGGGAATAGGCAGGAACGCACGAGTGAACGGACGAGAGAGAGAGAGAGAGAGAGGCTTTGCCCAGTGACTCTCGGCACATTTTTTTTTTCCCTGCCTGCCTGTCCCTCTCACAAACTCTGATTCGATCAAAAAGGGAGGAGGGACACGCAAACGCTGCATACGCACTGTCTTCATATATATCTCTCCCACTCTCTCCTGCTGCTTGGCATTCACTCTTTATTCGGCTCATTTCATTGTCCATTCCTTTTTTTTTTTTCTGACTTCTTGTTCTTCTTCCTCTTCCATTCTCTCCCGTCTGTCATCTCATTCTCTTTGCCACCATCATCCTCATTCTTCATTCCCCTTTCTCTCTCTTTTCTCCATTCATCCATCGCCTTCCTCCCCCTTCTTCTTCCCCTGCCACCTACCCTCCTCTACCAAGCGCTCCTCAGCATGCCTGAAAAAGTAACCCTCTATGTCTATGACCTCTCCCAGGGCATGGCTCGGACTATGTCCCTTGGTCTCATGGGTCGCCAAATTGGTAACTTGGCGCACACTCTCTATGCATATCTATCCATCTCATGTGTAAACACTGTCCGTGCAAATTCTGAGCCAGTCTATTTTCACGCCACTGACTCCTCCTCTTCCTCCTCGGGCCCTATTAGATGCCATCTATCACACGGCCGTGGTTGTGTTTGGACGCGAGTTCTTCTACGGTCAAGGAATTATGAGCGCTGTCCCAGGCACAACTATGCATGGCCAACCAATGGAGCTTATCGACATGGGCGAGACTGAGATCCCTCAGGAGATTTTTATGGAGTTTATGGATAACATGCGCCAGACCTTTACCGCCGAAGCCTATCATTTGCTAGGTACGCCGCCCCCTTCTTTCACTGTCTCGCGATACGCAACCGAGCAGAGTGCACGCCCACTGCTGCGTTGAGCTAACAAAGAAGAATGTATCCTCAACACCTCTCTCCAACCCTTTCCTGATAGATCACAACTGCAACAACTTTTCAAACGAAGTGTGCAACTTTTTAGTGGGTCAGCCTATCCCGCCTAGGATCACATCCCTCCCAGCCGACTTTTTGAATACTCCATTTGGACAGACAATGCGGCCCATGATCGAGGGCATGTTTGGTCCCAGTCGACATACCCCGAGCCCAGCTCCAGCGACCCCATCCCCGCTTGGCTCTTTTGGCAGAGCCGGATCTGCCATCACAAACTCGACCCAAGCCCAGTCCGTTCCATCTTTCACGAGCCTGGATGCACTCCAATCTCTAATCCAGAATAACACTGCTGTTGTCGTCTACTTTACTTCTGCCACTTGCCCTCCCTGCCGAGTGATTGCGCCTGTATTCGAAGAGTTGGTTCTCTCCAAAGGAGAAAGTCAGATCAAGGGTGCTAAGGTCGATCTTTCTGTTGCCTTCCGCATTGGTCAGGCGTTTGAGATTCGATCGACCCCGACATTTGTCTTTTATCTAAGGGGTCAAAAGTTCTCACAGTTCTCGGGTGCGAATCAAACTGAGCTGAGAAGCAGCATCGATCTCCTTATATACAGTGCCCATCCACGTAAGTCTATAAGAAAGAAGAGTGGGTTCAGTCTGGGCCGTAGCGTGCTTTTATTGTTCCTTAAAATGAGCTTTGTGTCTAATATAGTTTTTTTTTTGCCATCGCTATTGCTATTGCGGACAAAATCAACGCCTTCAGCCCATCCACATTCCATCCTGAGACTGGACCACTACTCCAAACTCTCGGGAGCACCTATTCTGTTCCCTTCTCTGGACTCTGTGGACACTGTCTTTTCAAAGCTCAGGACTTTTTTGCAAGGCATCAGTGGACCCGACACTACTACGGAAACCAAGGCAGTTCTCAGTGACTCGGAGACAAAACAACTCGACAAGATTCAGCAGTGGCTCAAGAGACGAGACAGCTCAAAGAAGGAAAAGACGCAGGAACCCACCTTGGGTGAGCTTGGCCCTACATGGAAACCTCTTATCAGTAAGCACAGAGAAGAGGAAGAGAGAGTGGTAGAATCACCCCCACCTTTTTTTTTTTTAAAAAAAAAAACCCTGTCTGCAGCAGCAACATCAGTCTTCAACCACAGCCCTTTCTAACGTCGCCTTCGTGAACTTTTCTTTCTTTATTTCTTTTCTGTCGGGAACAATAGACAAGCTCATAAACACTTTGGCATACGACAATCTTTTCCCAGTCCTCGACATCATGCGCATGCTCATTTTGCATCCTCGTATTGCTGAGGTCTTTGCCAAGGACGGAAGTAAGAATTTGCTGTTTATCTTGAGCATTCTTTTAATTTTAGCCAACACAAAAAGTGGACACTGATTTCCCATTGACTCGACTGCCTTGCCGACTCTTTCATTAGACTTGACACTCGTCGGCCTGTTCAAGACTGTGGCCGAGAAGGATGATGCTCACCCTGGAGGACCTGTCTCCAAGGCCATGACCCTATTGTCACTTCGCCTTGCCTGTAATGCCTTTGGAACTCCAGTCCTCAGTAACTACATGCTCTCAGCCGGTCCTGCCTGTGAGGCCACGAAACAACTTCTTATCACCACTCTGCTCTCCCCTGTCCCTCAGATCCGCCAGGCTGCCGCTTCATTCGCCTTTGATATCGGAATGAAGCTTGCTCGTGCTCGAGACCCAACCCCAGACTCGACAGGCACGACACCCTCTGCAGGCAAGGATGACATGGATGAAGACTGGAAGATGGAGTGTTTGAGTGCCATTGCCAATGCGATTGTCCAAGAGAGCAATATAGACTCTGCCAATCCAGCCAAGGAAATGGACAAGGAACGAGAAGAGATTTTACACCGACTTGTTGCCTCGGTTGCCAACTTTATTTACAAGGATGATCCTCCCACAGGAGCTGTGCTCCTAAATGTCTTGACTTTGCCAGAGACACTTGAGTCTTTGGTCAAGGAACGCAAGGTTGTCCAATCCAAGAACGTAGTCGGGTTGTGTCAAGAAGTTCAAGAGATGATCCGGACCGCTGCCGAGTCGCAGAACTCGACGGCGTGATGAATGTAGAAGAAATGAGTATCAACTAAAGTTCTAATGAAGGAGAGGAGAGGGATAGGAGGACACCCCCCACCCGTACTCTATCTTTTTGTGCAAAAGCCATAATAGTAGCTGTGATACATTTGAGCTTACCTAGAGGGGGCGCCTCGATATGGATCGACATAGCAATAACAGCGAGAAACAACAAAAAGAAAATAGAGGTAAGTGATATGCCTGGACACTTTGGTCCAGGGACGTTGGGTATTTTATTCAGTTCCCTGCAAGACCCGGGAAGCATGCGACATGCGCACTGCTCTTCGACTGTGGATACCTGCAGTAGATACCAAGGCAAAAAGTATCCTTTAGTCCCTTGTATAGTGCTTGATTACAATTCTACAGCCGACCATTCCTTTAAAACAGGTGCTGGAACAGGTAGTGTAAGGCATCCCTTTATCAATTTTTTTTTTTTTTTTTTTTTTTTTTTTTTTTTTGAAGTGAGAATCGATTGTGAGTGCTGAGACTAATAATGTGGTCGACCTTCTATTTCTGTTTCTTATTTTGTTGTTGTTTTTTTCTTTTAGATTGCCCCCATATTACGAGAGGACCGAGCATACGAAGAGGGTAATGAAATAAGTAAGAGGAGTGGGTATAGAGTCTTCGTTTCCGAGGGTGCTTTCTTCTTTTTCTTCTTCTTCTCCCCCTCCCCCCCCTTAGGTATAGAGATCCATTGGATGGTTGTAATCTTTGGGATAACAAAAGTTGTGCGACTCGAGTTCATCTCTCAAAAAGTCCAATGGCCACTCCACCAGATGGCCTTGCACCTTGCTTAGTTGACTCTCCATCGCCAATCGCGAGTCGGTCGTCTTTGCCAGGGCACTCGCAGTTCGTTGTACAGACTCACGTCGCTTCGTCATCGTCTCGGCAGTGACCTCTTGCCCCGTTCGATTAGGGCTATGTCCGTGTCTTTGCATCAACACTTGTTGGTGTAGGTTCCTGTCCTTGTCCTTGTCCTTGTCCGTATTCTTGACTGGGACACCAATCATCCCTGCTGGTGCTGAAAAGGATGGTTGAGGAAGTCGCAACGAGATGTTGCCTGGTTTTCGTCCTGACCCTGAAAGTCCATTGGCCTTGTCCTGTACGTTCATCGCCTTGTCCACCCTCAAAGCTCTGTTAGACGCTGGTCTACCCTTGTTTCCCTTTCTAGGATTCAGGAATCCGTGACTGGATGAGGCTGATGGTGAATTTGGTCCCCGTCCACCGTCATAGTCATCATACCCATCATCGTCTTCGTCGTCGTCAATGTCCGTGTACTCGTCGTCTTCAGTCAAAATCTCGTGAGGATGATTCTGAAGTCGCTGGTCCTCTCGATGCATTTGCTTCCCTACACGCACCACCACCTTTTCGTTGTTTGTCGGATCAAGTGGATATCCATTTTGATCCCGCTCGAGATACTTTTGCTTCAAGGCTGACCGAGCAGTAGATCGTCCTCGCTTATGCGTCTCATCGCCTTCTCCGTCGTCTTCTTCTTCCTCTCCACTGTCATTTCCATTTGTCCGGAAATGTTCTCCCATGACAGTCGGTCCCAATAACTTATCAAAGGCCTTGTCCTTCAACGTCCGTTCCTCTTCCTTCATTCTTGGATCGTCCACGTTTGACTGCTTGTTGAACTCTTTGTAGTCTGCCCAGTTTCGGACCGTGTTGTCTGGAATGCATTTGAACTTTTCTCGATAGATCAACGTGTTTGCGTTGGCATAGTGCTTCCAGACATCTTCATAAAATGCTGGGTGTACTGGATCCACAAAGTCCAACTCATTGAACGGTGGTGCAGGACCGTCGCTCTCTGCAAAGCTACAGCACTGAGATGATGATGGCCGGTGGGATCCATGTTCGTGGGTGTGGCCATCTGTCGATCCCGAGTAGGACGGTGAGTGCTGATGCTTGGTTTGACCCATGGGTGAGAGTCCAAGATGTTCCATCATCAAGTTCATCCGCAACGTGTGTGCGAATCGTGAGACTTTGTAAGGGATGCCATTCATGGTCGAGTCGATATAATCCTGGTCCCGAACTAGTGCTGCGATTTCTGAGTCTCGATTTCCGAGCATCGAGCGTTCATTGATATTGGCTAGTGACATGGGATGGAATGGGTTAAAAATAGAATAGAATAGAATTGTGAACAAAGGCGGACCAAATTGTGATCGAGACTTTTTTTTTTTTTTCATTACCACACTCCACCCCTTCAACATAAAAAAAAAAAAATCGTGGTCTTTTTACCAGATCCAATAATCGCTACACGGTCGTCGACAATCATCATCTTGGCGTGGATGTAGACTTGCTCCGTGATGAACTTTTCGCCAAACTTGGCCCAGTTTCTCAGTCCGTAAAACGAAATGTACTTGTAGGGCTTATGGATACCCGCTGTCGCCAGACGTCCATAGATCGAGTTTTTGCCATGACAGATCGACTCGTAGATACTCAGCATCACCATTCGTACCGACGTGGCATCTGGAGTGTTGATGCCTCCTTCGAACCCAGGTACCAATGGTAGCACGACAATCACCCTATTGAATAGAATAGTTATCACGAGAATGAGATTGTAAGCAACCCCAGGTCCAGATATGCTCATTGACATATGCACTTTTTTTTTTTTAAAAAAAAAAATGGAATCTGGCATAGATATGAAAATACTTGCCTGAATTTCTCATTGTCCCGGTGTGCCTTGATGATCCTGTCCGTCAATGCGCGACCGACACCGTTGTGAACAATAGTCTTGTTGACATTGGTTGACGTAATAAAGAATTGGTTTTCTGCCAAAAACAAGATGAGAAAAAAAAAAGTCAGGAACGGGAACCGTTGTGATAAATATCATAAAAGCTCAAAGATGATCTCCATCGTCCCCCTTCATTCCCTACTTGCAGTTCTTTTTCTCTCACTTACCAATATAGATGAAATGCTCTGCCCTTTCAATCGCCGCAATGTATGCAGTCAGGATGCTGCACTCGGGGTCCTTGGTTCCGATCGACCAAGACGAGACAGATCTCAAGATCTGAACCTCGCATGTTCCCAACAATCCCATCTCCTCCAGTCTTGAGATTGGGATATCAGGCTTGGGCAACAGGAAGGGGATCCGTTTTTGTTTAGGTTTGGTCCTGCACAAGAAATTCCATCTTTGAATGAAATGACGCGCTACATCCCGAGCCGGCTGTCCCAAGATTTGTAGTCCAACATCATGCCAGGGCATCCGTGGGTTTTCGGATCGCTCGATCGAATCGATCTCGGGTTTGGTCAGGTCGCAAAAGTCCTTGATCCGGGGGTTGGAGTAATCCTGTCCTGGCCACCGAGGTCCCTGTTCATTCCCGTCCTTGGGATCGATCAAAGTGTGTTCTGCCGTATCCCATCGTCCAAAGCACAAATCCAATCCTCCCAAGAAGGTGATAATATTATCCACCACAACCAGTTTCTCATGATGAGCCCACCATGCTGTCTTGAGATTGGGTCCATGACGTTGAACCCAAATATTTTCTGGACAGAGTTTCCGAAGTAATCTCTTGGCTCTGAGGGAGGCAAGATGCATGGCTGCATCTACTTCACTGTACATTACAATGTAAACCTTGACTCCTTCTTTGGCTTTACGCCCCAAGACATCCATCAATGACCAACTCACACCATCACGTTGATGTCGCCTCAACAAGACTTCGGGTGAAAGCATCCAATCCAGGATATAGATCGTTTCCTTGGCCATTTCCATTGCCTTGCTCACATTCCAAAAGTAATCACGCCCATCGACCAACCACTGTGCACTGACATCTCTTCGCACGGGCGCAAAACTGTTGAACCGTTTGGATTCCTTCCAAAGCGAGGGCATTTTACGAATGCTCTCAACAAATTGTCTTCGTCGGTGGTCTGATTTTGCGCGGACATGAAATTTGAGTTCAGCATTGATGATATCGAACGAGTGTGGTGCATGGATATGACGAGGACATTTGTTGGCCCGGAACGAAGAATCCAACAGAATCACATCTTGAATCTCCGTCTAATTCAGGGGAATTTTTTTTTTTTTTTTAGAGAGAGAGAGAGAGAGAGAAAAAAGGGGTGATCTCGTCAGTGACCTCAACGCAGTTTAAAAAAAAAAAAAAAAAAAAAGGGGGAGGAGGGCCTTCTTCAGCCTACTCCACTTTCTCTTACGTTCTTGTGACTAGCGGCGACAATGATATAAGAATCTCGCACGATAAAGTACTTGGAGACGGGCTTTCGATACATCTTTTTGACAGCATTCGTTAATGGGCCTTCATCCATCAGTCGCTTTTGCTTCACCACCGTCAGATAGCCCTCCTTGCCCTGGTAGCCACCATCAGGAACATTGGTAAATGTCAAGGCCGACAACTCGAGAAACTTGCACATCCGCTCTGCATCCGGCATATACATTGCATATCGAATCATGTCCATCAAAAACGTCTGCAATTCCCGAGCAAGCTTGGGTGCTGCCTTGGACTCGAAAGCTGGGTTACTGGCTGGGGGATGTGGGAGCTCGGCAGAATTGAGATGCTCATTGTTGATGTCGTTGCCCTCTCCAGCAGTGTTTCCTTCCAGGTCGTCTGTTGGATCTGAGGCTCCTGCAGTCATAGACATTGTCCTCGCACTCAGGCCGGATCGAGATCGGATACAGGCCGGTGGTTTGGGCACCTTGAGTGATCTGTAGATAGGAGAAATCTCTGGGATCGGAGGGTGATAAGACTCGTACAGGTGCACGAAATCATCGATGCTCCGCTCAATCAGCCAGCTCGGGAGATTGTCGCCATACTGGACACGAATGATCAGGAACCGCTTCTGCTCCTTCGCTTCTTTCTCTGCACGCTCTTTATCGGTCATGTTGCGTTTGGGAACCATAGAGTTTCGTCGGTCCCTGTTCTTGACCTTTGTGTCCTTAGATGTGAATGTGTAAGGAAGGACGACAACCTAGTCCATGTCGATGATGTTAAGAGAGTACCGTTGGGTGCCGTTTGGCGTCAATTTGATAGAGATCATAATTCAAAGAGGTGAAGAATGGCCATCTGGTCAGCTGAGTAAAGAATAATAACATATAGGGTATGGATAAAGGAATACGTTCTGTCACACAAATGACAACACCGATGAACTGCAACATAACAGAAGTGGCGGGACGCTCCAAGAAAAATAAAATAAAATAAAATAAAATAAAAGCCATTAAGCGGGGCCGAGAGCAATAGGGAGAAGGGAGAGCGCTCAACGGAGACGGAATGGAGTTGGGCCAGGCTGGATCTGTGATGCGCAGGAAGAGGAAACCAAAAAAAAAAAAAAAAAAAAGGAAAGGAAAAACGCCGACGGCTATTGCCTCCGCTAAAATGAAAACCAGGAACACAACAACACTGGGTGTTGTTTGAGGCTATCATGCCTCTGTTGTACGACCAACCGACCAACTAACCGTGACCAGGTTCTCCTTTTCACCCTCCCCATCCTTCCCCTGCCCACAACTACCGCGTGGATTATCTGCAAGGACGAGGGAGGCAAAAAAATAAAATAAAATAAAATAAAAAAAAAAAAAACGCCAGGCGGAATAGGAGGATGGAGTTGCCTACCTTGACAAGCGCAAGAATAATGTTCATGTTCCAGTCGGCGTTGGCTCTTTCGTGGTAGGCACTTCCCTTGTCGTCGATCATGAACTTGAGACCCATGAAGATGGCTGAAGGCTGGAAAAGGAGCGGCGAGAGCTTGTTCCACAATTGGTACTCCTCGGCATCAAGGCCGGCCTGGTCAGCACCCTTACCTCTCCGACCTTTTCCACGCTTAAAGATCTTGTTGAAGAAGGACTTGAGGTAGATCATCCGTGCGTTCTCGTCTTCTGTCAGGGAGATGGAGGTGGGCGCAGTGGAGCTGGGGACAATGGACGAAGTGTTGCGTGAATCAAGGCTCTTGCGATAGCCAGGGATATGGAAACGCTTCGAGTTAAACGGGTTCCGGAACTCGATGTCAAACGGGTTATCGCTCGATTGGGGTGCAGGTGAATATCCTTCAGGGGAAACAGCGCCAGCCGCGGCAGCAATAACTGCGGATGAGGTTGAGATGGCAGGAACAGACGCATGTCGATTCGAGAGTGGTCGGCGCAGAGGTCGCATCTGGATGGGCTGTTGCTGTTGTTGTTGTTGCTGTTGCTGTTGCTGTTGCTGCTGCTGCTGCTGCTGCTGCTGCTGCTGAGACTGTTGCTGAGACTGATGCATCGGCAATGTGGCGCTCGAATCTTCATCCATGATTGGATGGTTGGCGGTGGAGGATGGTGCAGGTGGAGGCGAGAATGTACGCCTTTTCTTCATCCCGAGCGCAAATCTCTCGGCAGCATGGACAAAGAGCCTATTCGCCTCTGCACTGCTTCGATGCGAGGATGACTGTGGGCCGTCGAGACTAGGCTGGGCATTGGGATTGGGCTGGACATTATTGAGGCCATGTTGAGTTGGAGCGGATGCAGTCGGGTCCAGCAGAGGCGCGTCTGCAGCCATGAGCACTGAGGATGGTGTTGATGGAAACGAGTATCAGCAGAAACGAAAGTAAGCAGGATTGCAACCGAAACAATGGAAGAGTAGCAAGGTTGACTACAAACAGGAAGAGAGAAAGAGAGAGAAAGAGAGAGAAAGAGAGAGAGAAGGAGAGGATGGATCCAGATGGGCGAAATGACGATGGTGGGAAGAGACAAAAGTGTAATATATAAAGTGAAAAAGCACAAGTGACGAGAAGGAGGAAGAGGAGCAGGATGCAAGAGCGGGGGCGACGGCTGTCGATGGCTGTCGATAGAAGTGATAGGCTAAGAAAGAGAGCAAGAGAGGAAAAGGAGCAGATGGACAGCGAGCCTGCAGACAAGTATGGCAAGTTCAGGCTGTGTCCGCTCTGCGTGTGGACAGACAAGTCGAATCAGAAAAAGAGACCCTAGAAGAGAATGTGAGGGTGAGCGAAGTGAAGCCCCAGGGCCCTAGCGAGCGAATGCCGCTCATATTTCCAAGAGGCGGAGCTGGTGAGAAATATTAGACGAAGAAAAAAAAAGGAGAGTGCGAGAAGAAGGTGGTTGTGGTCTAAAGTGCCTGGGTCAGGCTCTCGCTCGTTAAAGCGCCAGGTCAGGTCATGTGCTCAGAGAAGAAACCTGCGGTCTGGCAGCATTGCACAGACCACCCTGTCAACGATAGTCGTCCAAGGCGTGTGTGAGAAAGAGAAAGAACGACGAAGAGAAGAAAGAGCCTGAATCGATCATGTCCCTTGATCGTATCTGAGTCTGTGCAACCAGATGGGTCCACCAGGTTGACGGCCGCGGGACGTGGGCGTTGCGCAAAAGTGCCATGGTTTGTAAAAGCTGTTGCATCTGCCCGCTCAGACCGAATACCCTACCCGCACCCCGCATCCCGTGCCCCGAACCCACCGACTGACGCAGTGTCTCGCACCGTCCCGCAGACCGTCCTATTTCAAGGCGAATCCCTCGCTGTTATCTCTCTTTTCTTTCTTTCTTTCCTTCCTTCCTTCCTTTCTTCTCTTTCTCTCATCAACTTTTACTTATCTACCCCCAACATCTCACTTAATCCACTTTTACCCTTTCATTCTTTCTCCTTCTATCGACTCGATATCACTTTCTTCCAACTTGACATCAACCGACTCGAATTACACTCACTCTCTCACACCGTCATACATGAACGTCGACAACCCCCCCTATATCCCTCCATCTTCACCTGTGTCATCACAGAGCAGCTCCTCGCTCAAAAACAAGGTCCTCTTTGCTGCCCGTAAACTCGGCTATCGAAATGGTGGCGACGATGGCCTCAGTCGTGACCCTGCCGCATCGCTAGATCTGGCTACAATAGCCAATAACTCTGGCCAGAGTCGCCGCTCACCAGCCCCACAGAAAGCACCCGCTCAACCGGCACCAATATCGTTACTGCCACCATCACCACTCAGCCAAGAACTCGAATCCACCTGGAGGGTAAGCGGCAATGACACTCTTACTCGACGACAGCACAGAAAAGACCACTTCTGACCCTAACTGGGAGACACGCTTATTTTCTCTCTCTTTCTCTCTCTCTCTCTCTCTCTCTCTCTCTCTCTCTCTCTCTCTATCTATCTATCTCTCTTTGCTCAAATAGGACGATGGCCCGGAAGCAACTCATCTGAGACAGACCAGTCCCTCGTTCGGAGCGAGACATGTCGGCCCTTTTGACCAGGATGATCTATCGCCGTCTACTCCGGAGCCTGCCGCAAGCCAGGCCCAGCCAGTACCTTCTAGAGGAACTGGTGGACCCAACGACACAGTCTTCCCACCGCCTGGGATGCTCAATAATGCCACCAACACCATCACTACTGCCAGAGATCGCCCACAACCGCCCACAAACACTATGTATGTCGCTGCTCATGGCCCCGATAGCGCCCGCCACCAGGCACTCCATGTCGATATTCCTTCCGTCTCACATACGGACGCGACCCGGTTCACCCAGACTGGCCTTGGTGTTGATAGGCCTCGCTTCGTCGGTCAACCGTGCGACCCAAGATTGCACCGACACGGAAGTCTTCATGTCGACAAGGTCTTGCCTGACAGAGATCCACACAGTCACCCAATCCATGTCCACCACAAACACACCCGGCACTCCTCCGATCCCTTCGCTAGGATATCACAACAAGGAGCAGGAGTGTCTCGAACTATGAGTCCTCTCGCCAACACTAGTGCCAACACTAGTGCCAACGCCAGCAGCAGCTCTGGATTGAATGCAAGTCAAGAAGACACAGCACTTCGTGAGTGCCCAAACCTGCCTCGTGAGTTTGCGGAGCATGTCAATGCCACAGGAGACGGAGATGTAAATTCGGCCGCTAACAAAGCTGCCGCTGCCGCTGCTTGCCTCGCTGCCTCTACCATCGGCAACAGTCAGTGCCACCATAACAACAACAATGCCATGACAGATCCTCCAGTCGCTTTTAGAGCCCTTGGAGTCTCTTCATCTGCAATACCCAGAACCTTTAACGATCGATTCCACCATCAACGACACTCTTCTTTTACAGGCCTCAATGTTGATGTCCCTGTGACCCCAGCTGCTACTTTGGCGGGCTCTGGATCTGCGGCAAGTACTCGCCAGGACCGGCCCGGAGGAATATTCAACTCGGGTACCAATGTGGATCGCATTGGTATTCAAGATCAGAAACGCACTGGGATGAATGTCGATTCTCCAACTCATGCCGTCCACCATCTTGCTAGTGCACATGACCCTCATATGAATGTAAAAGGCATCGACCACAGTACCCCCTTGACTGCAAGTGTTGCTGCGACGAGAACAGGAAACAACACTACGACCGAGACATCGACAGGACCTCAGGAAAGGAGTGATTCTGAATCTCTTCCACTTGTCCCACCTCCCCAGCTCGGCGAGAGTAGCAACAATGACAACAGCTCTACAGATCGAGAAAGTGGCGCTGGGATACAGTATCCCGCGGAAGAAAATCGATCAAGTCTTTTTAGCAAGGTCAAGAACGCTATCCGTCGTCAATCCTCTGTCAAGTCCTGGACTCGACGTGACTCTCAAAGTTCTGTCTCCAGGGCCTCACGCGCCTCAACGGACAGTCGCCGGGGTGCAGCCATTGGCAGTGGTTCAGGAGGAGGAAGCAACCCTAGTCTGTCGCTCGCAGCTGGCGTTGGGGTGGGAGAGGGCGTTGGACTTGGACGTAGGAATTCGACTGTTGGTACAGCCATCCTCTCAAATACCGTCGCTGGTGCCTCTTTTGGTAACTCGACCATCCAGCCCAGTCTTGGGGTTGACTAAAATCCTTTTTTTTTTTTTTTTTTTTTTTTGACGGGACCGAGATTCGATGATATGGATCGAGTAACTTCCCATCTTCCCTCTCCCCTCTTCCTACCCTCCTATTCAGCAACCTAGTGTCGCCTTTTGTTAAAAACACAAACAAAGGACCCTTGGAGAGGAGTTTTTTAAGCTATTTACCCTCTACTATATCGTAATGCGGAATCATTTCTCAATAAACCTTCCCGACCTTGTATTTTTTTTTTTTTTTTTTACTGTAGGGATTTTTATAGAGTACAGCAATCGGAAGAGAAAGAAGGCGTGAGAAAGAGGTATACAGCAATGATATAGAACTAATGTTACAGAAACGAATGTCATTAAAAAGAAAGAAAGAAAAAGAAAAATAGAAAATAGAAAAATAGAAAAAAAAAAAAAAAAAAAATAGGTGTCATTAAGGAACAGCTCAAGGGACAATCATTCAGCACGTGGTTCAGTCTAGGATTCAGTCATCAAAAAGTAATCAGATGTAAAAAAAAAAAAAAGGGGTGGGGAAGTGGAGAGATGACATCCTGCTGAGTACCACAGTTTGACATCCTCCTAGGTCTCGATAGTTTTCCAACATCGCTTCTGTTCACAGCTATGCACTGCTTTGTTTGTCCGTTTCGCCTTGCGCCATCCTGGTGGTCATTACCAACGGTCATCTACCGCCGTCTGCTCTTTTTATACTTTTCTTTTTTCCTTTTTTTTTTTTTTTTTTGCTGGTGTGCTGCTTTGTTGCTATTATTATTGTTGTTGTTGTTGTTGTTATTGTTGTTGCTGGTTGATGGAACTTGGGCATGTCGCAGTCTCTTCTTCTCGCAGAAAAGAATGAAAGGAAAAAAAGTTCCCTCAACAGAACTTAGTCCCGTCCCATTCCAATCCAACAAAATCGTCCACTACATTCTTTGTGGCGATTCTCTTCCGCATAATCACTCCAATATCCTTATCGGCTGCCGGCCATTCCTTGCAATACTTGAACCCCCACTTTTGGTAAAGTTTCACCACTGGCCCTAACGCATACAGCAAAACGTCCTTTTTGCGCTTCTCAGCCAACTCAAAGATCCGTGTCATCATGTAGTATCCAATGCCCGTTCGTTGAAATTCTTGCATCACGCAGATCTTGTCCACGTAGATATAACCCCTCATCATCACAAATTGCGTTACTCCTCGCACACTGCTCGTTGTTGACTCGAGATCCATTACAAATACTTCGACTGTAAAGTTGTCGTCCAGACTTGAGTCCAATGAGAGATCCATGTTGTACTGGTAAAATGAGTTCTGAACCAGTTCGCTGGCCTGAATAAAAAGGTTCCTTAGAGCGGGCTCATACGTAAATGCAAGCTCAGACTGAATTGTAAAACAATATCCATTGATATGTGAGGGTCCCTCGTTCTCGACGGTCTCTGGTTTGTAAAGATAACCAGATTCCACACAGCCACCTTGGGTATCGACTCGCTTTAGAAGAATGTTAGGACGTCCAGGGAGCTTTTGTGCCTTGTCCGCATCCAGATCCGGGTTGTAATCCCAACAGATACTCAAGTAGTTCCCTAGATTCTTTTGTGGGTTTCCCCATCCGCAAATTTCCACTTTTTTTCCCCCACAAAAAGAGCAAGAAAGAGAGAAACCATCGTGAGAACGAGTATACCCTGAACAGCCGCAAACAATGACAAATAGTAAATACCACTATTCAGGTCCAATTCCTTCAAAAGCAGCATTCTTCAACTCACGCTTTCGCTTCTTAAAAAGAGCAGCTTCTCGTGCCAATTTGGTGCTTGTCATGTAATTGGCGAGTCGCTTCGTCCTCCAAGCATCGTCTCGATCCTTCCAGTTGGCAAACTCGACTTGTTGTTGAACTTTAAGTCGCTTGTATTGAGTCTTGCGCAATTCGACTGATCCACGAGGTAAGGCCTGTGTACCGTCGTCCCCAGTAGGTGTGCGCCAAGGCCGGGGTCGTAGACTGCGACGTGGGACAAAAACCACAGATGGTGCATCACCTGGTCGCTGTGCTGGAACGATGCTGGTCTCGCGCTTTTTGGATACTGCTGGCAGTGATACTATTTTTTTTTTTTTTTTTTTAGTGATTTGGCAAAAGTCAAATGAGGTCTTGTTAGAGATCCTTTACATCCAATAATTTGCAAAGATAACCTGCTTAAAAAAAAAAAACCCAAACATGAGTAGGCATACATCCACGGCTCTTGAACTGGGCCGTATCACGCTTCCCTCTCTGGTCCTGCCGAAACTCCTCGATTTTCGCGTTCCGTTCCAGTGCCTTGTACATGTCTGTGCCCATGAGGTTGCTCCGGACGCCGCCCTGGAACTGTAGTCGGCGTTTGAACTTGTCCAGCTCTACACGCCTGGGCGTTGGGTTTTGGTGAAAATCTGAAGTGAAAAGAGAGTGGATAGTCGATCCGCGAGGTGTAGTAATGGTGTCATTGGTTTCTTTGTTTGTCGAAGTAAAGAAAGAGAGAGAGAGAATTCATATTAGATATGGAAGGGTGTGATAATAAAAAATAATAATAAACAAGAACATAGTCCTGTTTCAATGTTTCCATCCAGACTACAGCCTGAGGGAAAAAAATGGGTATGAGACTATACCATCTTTCACGAATTCTGACATCTTTTGTCGGATTCGATCGCTTCTTCGTGCACCCCCTGGTGTTCCTTCATTCAGGTCTAGTCAAAAGGCAAACGTAAACGGATGACACAAAGGTGTTAGAAGGAGTGGAGGGATATCCACTAGACATCCCAAAGCAGCTTTTTTTTTTTTTTTTTTTTTTTCTCAATGCCAGGGTCCAAACAGATCTCATTGATTACTCTGTGAGGTCCTTGCGCGAGCTCTTGGAGGCGGCGTTGTCGTGCCATCCTCCACTATGATCTCCCCATGACTGGAACTCATTGAAATGTGTGGCTGGGTCGCGTCGCTGCTCTATATCCGTTGCGATGCTGCTGATTTGTAATGGTATCCAAGGAGTGAGTGGGAGTGCGCAGGCGCACTGACAAGAGGGGAGATGGCGCCTATTTATCGGTCCAGTTGTGCGTTCTGGTCTGTGTACAAGTTCGGGTGGTGCCGTTCAAAAACGTGGTGCTACCAAGCGATTACAGACTGGATGATTATTCCAATGATGTTTCCACGCTTATCAGAGTAATCGAGGCTAGAAAGGCGGCGCAACGCAATAAAGACCGTGTTGGAGAACAAGAAAAAGAACGAGGAGATTGAAGTGGGCAAGCACACATGCAAGCAAGGCAATGGGGGGAGAAAGCAAAGAGCGTAAAAAGAACCATGGATGAAAAAAAGAAAAAAAAAAAAAAAAAAAAAAAAAAAAAAAGAGAGAGAGGGAGAGAGAGGGAGAGAGAGTGTGAGAGAGAAAGTGAGAGAGAAAGAGAAAGAAGGTCCAAAAGCCAGGTTAGTGGCGCCAATCGTGGGAGTGGGACGGTCAAGACTCACAGTGTCCTTCACGAATAAGCATCGGCTGAGGCTGTTCTTTTAACGCATCGTAACAATTCTTTCTTATTGACGATTGATGTGTTCCTCCAGTGAACCAGAGCTTCCAAGCAGACCGTTAGACATTCCACGCCTCCAGTCATCGACTTTATCTCCATGATTGAGCCTTGTGCCGCCAATGAACCACCCACCTTGAAAGAGAAAAAGCGAGATGGTGCGGATAATCAAGAATAGCCCAGCTATGTCAAGAGTGTGATGCTAATGAACAAACCGAGAAGCAATGACAAAGAAAGAGACAGAGAGAAAGAGAGAAAGAGAGAAAAGGAGAGATGGAGAAATAGTCCGACTCCTGGTACTAAAAAGGGCTGAGGTAGACGAGGCTGCTCATGATCGAATCTCCCTACTAGCAACCAGAGAAGGCCCCGGCGCCTTTCTATTTTTGGCCCCATTGTATCGCCAGTAAGGGCTCTACTCAAGCCAAAGGCTGGCAGAGCAATCCACGCTTGTACTGGACAAGGAACGCCATCAATACAGTCCTGCCTTCCATCTGCTGGCCTGCTCGCCCCAATCCACTTCATTTCGTACTCTTCTCATGAGCTTGATATTTTGACCTCCTTTCCTTTCCTTTCTCTTTGAGCCTCAGCAAATAGGCATACTTTGAGGCCCACGGTCTTGTTCTACTAATCGATGAGGAGTCCATTGGTACCAGAGCAAAGGACCAGGACACCATCGAAGCTTCGACACCTAGAAACAAGCGCTAGACTTTTTGATTCGAGTTTCTCGATTACTCTCTCCTCGGCTCTACTAAAGTACAAAAATGATTTTGCATGGATGTCAAAAACAGGTAGAACTCTTTGAAGAATCACCCACAGCTAATGAACTCAACTACCCTTTGCTTGAAAATGATCCGAAGGCTATTCCGTCCGATGTTTACTATCCACAGTACCCAGACACTTTGCCCTTTTTGAATGCGAAAATCCGCCATACTCCATGGTAGATTTACCGCCGTACCAAGCCCCCACTTATCCGCCATACTCCCCGTACCTTTTTTTCTTTTTTTCTTTTTTCTTTTTTTTTAGACGCTATTGTTCTTTTCGGTCATCTATACACAAGGACCTGTCTTCTTTTTTTATATTGATAGGCTTTTGGGATCGATGTGCGTCCGTCTATGCTCTGAGAAGGACAAACACGGACCACACTGGAGGACGGGACTGTTAAAAGAACATTTCTAATTGTAGTACAGGGCATAAAATCGTTTTCAGATATTAGCCCTACAGCTTTTTTATCAGTCCGTTTCTGCTTAGATAACTACGTTGACAAAGAACTAATCTATGGCTACCGCGTGGTGGTGACAATCCGCTCGTAGTAATGTCCACTACACGTGGCCATTAACGCCGCACAATCACTGTCATCCCTCGTCAAGATACTTGAAAGTTGATTACAGGTTAGTTCACCGGAATGGGATCCCCCTATTCACTCCATCTTCACCAAACGTCGCCTCCCTGCCATACGACCTAGCAACCGGATTTTTGCTGCCTGTATGTCAGCTTAGGCTCCTGGACAACATCCCCCTCGTATCCTTCAAGAGGTGCTCCACATGGGCATGCATCAGGAGCGACTATCTGCCATACTCAAAAGTTTAGCCTTTTGAATGCCTATCCGCCGTACTCTACAAAAGATTAACCGCCATATCATGCTCTCACTTATGTGCCGAACCCGTCGTACCCGTCTTATCCTCCGTATCCAGCTCTCACTTATTCATGTGTTTAGATTCGTTGATTTTTTTTCTTTGTTGTCTTTGAGGTTGGCTTGATGGAGTACTGTGTGTGCACGGAGCTTCAGGCTGTCGGCGGTGAGCCGGAGGAGGTGGCCACCTGCTGTGCTATCTCTTGAGGTTGTCCTGGTTGAAACCTATGGATAGTCACAAAAGTCTTTTTTTTTTTTTTTTTTTTTTTTACAGGTCCCATTAGGGGTTTTATTCGTTGGCGCGCACTCGTTCCATGATCTGCGGATATAGCCAACTAATACTCAAAACTACACTACTCTAACACAAAAGAATAGAGAGAAAAAAAGAAAAGGCAGAGAGCGACCCAGAAATGATATAGCTACTGAAGATACAAATGCAGAGAACAGGAAAAAGACCAGGGTACAAAGAGCACCCGCAGAGGGGCAAGTCAAAGGCAGGATCTACAACTAAGGCAAAGGGTGCTCCAACTACTTCCATACCCGCTGAACCTATTGAGATCAATCCAAATGGTCTTTCCATACAACACGCTATTTCGACTTTTGCGCAAAGACAAAAAGTTATCCTACGGAATGGAATTTGGACCCTAGACCAGGCTCTATCTGACGATCACACCACACTACTAAATTGGAGGGCAATGCGGAGAAAACTCGAGGCGACTGATAGGAGACACGCATGGCATATGGATCTACAAAAAGAATTGACAGACAGCACGGAGGATATAATATCCTTAGGGATTAATCTCGACAAACTAGAAGCAAAGATAAATGGGGTGCCGAAATACCCTATATCGGTTCAGCTTTATGAGTCGATGACATCTGTAGGTGGACTCTGGTTACCGAACGACATGGCACGGCCTGTGAGTGGGTTGAAAGCGGAATCACCAATTATTTCAGTTGTGGAGATCTACACAGATGGTTCTCTAAAAGACAGAGGGACAGCTGGGGTACGGATGGCATCCGCATGTGTTCGATATCAGGAAAGGCAACGCCGAGCAATTGCAGGCGGAATAGCTGGATACGCATTTTCGACAAAAGCCGAGCTCTATGGAATTTTGGCTGCATTGATATCAGCACCATCTGCACAAGATATTACGATTCATTTTAGACAACAAAGCGGTAGTGGATCAGTTTCAAAACCTTGTCATAGACAGAGAGTGTCTTACAACTAGGCAGAAATCAAGAGGCAACTTCTACAGGGAGTGGTCGGTCGTCTCTACTGCTGTACGGAAACGCACAGGTTCCACAAAAGTGCTTTGGGTAAAAGGTCACTCTGGAATTCACGGAAATGAAATTGCAGACCGTGTTGCCAATGCAGCTCAAGAAAGAGATACACTCTCTTGGCAATTAGATGTGCGCCAACAATCCGATATTATTTTTCAAGTACATTTTGGAAAGGAAATAATCGATAGTGAGTTCAGGAAGGTGTTCAGGATGCAGTCTTGTCGTCGAGCGCACTCCTCTTGGCTTTCATCACACAGAGTTCAACGTGCAATTCGCCCACTGCGTCCTGACATTGACTGGCAAACAACTCACGATCTGGTTCACGATGATGTCCCAATGGTCACATGGATTACGTCCCGTAAGAATAGTGCAAAAAGAACATTCAACATCAAGAGAATCCATGACTCCCTGCCAGTGATGGTTGCGATGTACAACAGACATCCTTATTCTTATCCGGATGACAACTGTAGGCTCTGCTCGGAGGTGGTTGAGGATAATGACCATATTTGGCGCTGTCCGACAACACGTCAAGTGCGCAAAGAGATATGGCAGACTGTCATTTCGTCGGTGAATGAGACCGGGATTTTAGCAACGACAAGAAACAACAACAAGTACCCAGATCGCCCACCATCGGTATGGAGACCAATTGCTTCTTTAAGCTCCCTCTTACAAGATAGGATAGATGGACTCTCAGAGACTATGGCAGATGGTGATCAGCCGGACAATGAGCGACTATATCGAATCGATTATGACAGATGGACAGTAGAGGATTTCTATCGCGGGATAATTCCCTCGTGGCTCATTGAGATGATTCAAACGGCAAGCGATGTTCTGCGTGGTATTGGGAGGGAGGTAACTTACAATTTCTGTCGAAGTATTGCTGACAAGGCTTACGACCTCATTTGGATTCCGCGTTGCAATGCTGTCATAGAATGGGAGCGTGAAAAATGGCATAACGACAGGACAAAAGTACTCAAGAGTGAGACCGGACAACTCGGAGGAAAAGGAAGAATGGAACAGTTGGTTCAAAGGCGGTTTCGTGCCAGACGGCATGGACGATCTTTGTGATTGTGGCAGAAGTTTGGAGTTACACAATACCGACCAACAAGGAAGCATCAGATGCCCAGGTGCAGAGACAAGGAAGGATGGAGATAAAGCTCTACTGCAGAGTCTTTGTGGGAAAACCACAGCTTCATTTATGGAGCGAATGGGTGGAATCGCAAGATGGCGGTTCTGAGAGAGAAGATGAAGTATTCACAGTGGCGGTCTGGTAGACATTAGCAGATAGTGTTTATTTGGTTAGGTCGTTGACTATTGACTGAGGACTCACTGTATAAAAGCATTTAAAAAAAAAAAAAAAAAAAAAAAGGCAAAGGGTCCGAAGGGTCCAGGAGCTGCAAGAGCGGCTCCCAATCAAGCAGGTCTACGTCAGCGACGTTTGCTCGCCTGATGTCAGGCAGCTTCGGCCTTGCGCGCGAAGCTGGAGGAGTGTACTCCCCTGGCATGTCTAAAAAGGAACCGTAGCCAGGGGTGGGCCACATCCAACCAAATGTTACCTCCTCCTTGGACACCACAATGTACGGAGGGTGCTTCCAAGTCTTGTGCATTCGCTTATAATTGACATCTGAAGTTGCTGCTGGGTTTGGATTCATTGCTTGCTGTTTGTTGTCCTTGAGGTTGGCTTAGAGTGCTGCGTGTGTATGGAGCTTGAGGCTGTTGACTGGAAACAAGAGATCATCTGCTGTGCCATCTTTCGGGGGTCGTCCCGGAAGTAGCTTGTGGATGGCGACAAAAGTCCTCCAAATGCTGTATAGGGCCACGGAATGGATGTGGACTGCGATGGGAGGCAGGTTTTCAATTTCTGGTCATCCCAGCATGCAATTGTCAGGCAGACTGCTGACGACCATGCCAGGTGTGATATAATTGAACTTACCCTAAAAGGACGCCTCGACATGGATAGACATAGTGACAATAGAGGGGTCAGCAAAGGGAAGAATAAGAATCGGTGAGAAAAAGACATGCCTGGCCACTTGGCCCCAGGGACGTTGGGTTTTTTTATTCATGCCTCCTGAGAGACAGGAAGCTAACTCTAATGTAAGTACTGTGAGGCGCACGTGCCTCAGGCACTGCTCCTCTAGCGTAGGCTGCTCGCCATAGATCCCAAGGCGAACAACCCCCCTCCTTATGGAGAACGAAGCATGAGTTCGTAGGTATTAACGACGCGGGATCAAATGGTGAGAAGTCGGTGGAGAAAAAAAAAAAAAAAATTTTTTTTTTTTTATGTCCGTTTGCGTGCAGCACGCGCACGGATTGGTTGCACACGACTCGCAGGGGTGAACTTTTTATTCGGAGCTTTGCCACTGGAACGCCTAGCGGTAGTTTTTTTTAGGAGTAGCCTCCATAGATAGTGCCGCTTTCTGCTTGTCCCAGTATTCCTTGAGACATGTTCGTTCCACAAAGGACTCCTCAGGTTCCCATGTATTATAGTCTTCAGTAAAGCCTTTCCATTTAACAAAATATTGCAGCTTGCCAGGAATAGTTGGGTGAGGTTCATGTTCGAGAATGGTTTCTATCTCGTACGCAGGGTCACTGTCAAGGTCATCCAAAACCAGCTTCAGTTGTGACGGCGCATATTGCCTATGATGAACTTCCTCCGTTCCATCTTTCAACACATATGCTCCCTGTGCCGTTTTGCGGACAACAGTGTAGGGACCTTCGTACCGAGGGGTGAGCTTGTCTCCTTGGATAGGGTCAAGGACCATTACCTTAGCACCATCCGGGAACTCGCTGTGAAGTACCGTTCGGTTGAACCGTTCTATCATTTTTTCCTGTGTAGCTTTGGCTTTACCTGAGATAGCAGGGAATACTATTTTGTTCATATACTCGAGTCGTTCGAGCAGCTCTTCTTGGGACATCAATTGCTCTTTGTCATTCAAGTAGTTGCTGAATCCATTCGCCTTTCTTGCAAAGAAGAGTGAGAAAGGTGATGACGAGTGTAAAGACACAACTCGCGTGTTCATTGACATTTGGATGAATGGTATGTGAGAGTCCCATGTGGAGCTTCGCTCTTGGATATGCTTCCGCACCATGTTATTGGCTATTTTAACATGGCTCTCTGCTACTCCGTTCGCTCTTGGATGATACGGCGTGATGAGACGTTGATCGACATTCATTTGAGTTGTCATGGTACGTATAGCTTCATTGACAAATTCACGACCATTGTCTGATTGTAAAACTCTCGGGAAACCAATAGTGCAGAACAGCTTGAAGAGCTTTTCTGCTACGGTGATACCTTTCTTGTTCGGTAAAGGCTCAAGGAAGACAAACCTGGTGCACACATCCACAACAACCATCAGGTACGCATTGCCTTTTGTAGACGTTGTGAACGGACCAGTCAGATCGATGGCAATGTGATCGCCAGGCAGGCTTGCATGGATTGCCTTCAAAGGATGGTATCCTTTTCGAACGATATTTGTACGTTGACATTCCCGACATCTTTTAATAAAATCAGAACAATCTTTTGTCAAGTGAGGCCAAGTCTGACCCTCGCTATGAATGGCGTTCACCATAGCAATAGTACCAATATGACCCATACCATGAGTCCTATGGAGTACATCTTGTCGATCACTTTCCAGAACGATTGTACGCTCGGTGTCTTCATTTTGCAAGATATGCACGTAAGCAAGAATAGCAGGCAGTGAAGCTGGAGTAACCTTCCGGAATTTATCAGGGAAGATACGAGATAATGCATCAGGCAAAATGTTTAGAATACCAGGCCGATAGTGAACAGTAAAGTTATAGTTCAAGATCGTGTCTTGCCAATTGACCATCATGGAATTCATGTCTTGCTGCGAATGAAGGAATACAAGGGCTCGGTGATCAGTGTAGAGATCAAAGTGTCTGCCCCAAAGGTAATAGTGGAACTTATTGAGCGCAAACACGATCGCTAGCAGCTCTTTCCCTGTCGCAGAATATTTTCTTTCTCTTTCTTGAAGGGATCTCGCCATGAATGATATGTATCGGATGTTCTTTTTGGATTTTTTGCCCATCAGGTAATTGATAAAGTACCACTCCAATACCCACATTCGATGCGTCAGTTGCCACATAGAATGGTAGAGTAAAGTCTGCAAAAGCAAGCACAGGAGCCGCTGATAGAAGTTTCTTCAGTGTCTCAAATGCTTCCAACTGCTCAGCGTCCAACGTGAACGTGTCGGTTCGATGTCTTAACGCATCTAACGGTGCTGCAACGGAGCTGAATAAAGGGATATACTCGCGGAAAAAATTGAACGTCCCGAGATATGACTGGATTTGCTTTCCCGTGGTTGGAGGTGCCCAGTGTTCGATATTCACAAACTTAGTAGGGTCCACACTCCTCCCATGGAGTCCAATCACAAACCCGAGCAATGAGATTTGCGTACTGTAGAAATGACACTTATCGGGATTCACAATAAGCTTGGCTTTGTTTAACCTGTCAAGCACAATCCGCACATGCTCACTGTGTTCTTCTCTGTTCTTTGAGAAAATCACGATGTCATCAATGAAGTTGCAGACGAACGGAAGATCGCCAAGTATACGAGCCATTCCTCGTTGAAATATGCTGGAAAGCGGTTTTAACCCAAATGGAGCTTTCTTGAACATGTATTGCGTACCTCTGTGCATAAATGCAGTCAAAGGTTGATCCTCTTCATGTACTGGTAGACGATGGTACGCCTGAGAAAGATCAATGGTCGAGTAGATTGCATTACCTGCCAACTTGTTAATGATGTCAGATATTAAAGGTAGAGGATAGTTATCATCTGGTATTTCTTTATTGAGTGGTCGTGGATCTAGGCACACTCTCCAAAGAGTCTTGTTACCCTTCAGATCTTTTTTAGCTGCAAGAGTTAGTGTATTATTGTGGACATTACCAACAGGGGCGACTGTAATTACATCGTCCTTTTTCCACTTCTCGACAGCTTCGTCAAAAATGGACAATTGCTTTTGAGCAAATGGTCTAGGCCGTCTGAAGATGACCGTTCCCTTTGACACAGGAAGGTATACCTTCATTTCAGGAATGGGACAGTGACTCGACTTAGGAATTTGCGTATTCTTTTCGATCACGTCTTTGATTGACTGTAAGAAAGCCTTCTTAGCATTCTGAAAGCTCGGTTGACTTTCTTCTTCAGGTCGTTCAGATGGAATGAGCGAAGGACGCTGATCCGGCTCCGGTTCTGGTAGGACTGAGGCATTCAAACCAGGATTGGGTAGTCCAGTCAAACCAAGACCAATACGATGGAACAAGTCCATGCCGATTGTGAATGGGTACTTTTGCTTCACTACTTCGAATGGAGAGAACACTATACATGATTGGTAATGGATCTCAATAGGTTCTGTTTGACCGATCCTTTCTATCGTAGTATCTTCATCTGCTAGTGTAATCGTTCCTTTCATGGACCGAATGTCCTTCCCATGCTTTTCCACGATATCTGGCCTTATACAGGATATACAGTAGCACCAGTATCGATCAGTGCATTGTACTGACACTTCTCAAATTCAATGGTAATAACAATACGCTGTTCTGCATTATCATCACGCATTGCAAATGCTGACAACTTAATTTCAGGAGGTCCATAGTAAGCTGAGTATTTTTTTCCTTTAATAGTTTTTCAAGATCATTAGGGTCTTCACACTCTTGTGCAGCAAGGTCAGGAATGTTCTCTGAAGGTAGAGTAAAAAGAACTGGCATTCTTTTTTATTTTTATTCGTTGCCGAAGAGCTATTCTTCTTTAAACCCTTCCTGACAGATTGAAGGAATCTTCGTTCAAACGGTGTCTGACCAAGGGGGGGTCATATTGCTGTCCGAGTAGGATTGACTAATGACCTGAGGTTTAGAGCATAGTAGATTTTGGTCAGTGTAAGTCTTAACATTGAGACTAGCAATTACTTCTTTGACAGATTGCATACCAATTTTGTTGCCTTCGGCGTGCCTTTGTTTCATTCGGCATTCACTTTCAACGTGACCAATCTTGAGGCAAGGTCTGTAAGTACATTCCTTGTGATCCTTCGTTATATGTGACGAGTTATCGCCACACTTAGCACAGAACAGCGATGAGCCATTTCCTTTGTTACCCGATTGGTTAGGAGAGCTCCTATTTTTTCTGGAATGGGGTAAAACGATTGTTGTTCATTCGAGATCTCGTCGTGCGTTTGACGGATGAGGGTTGGCCGTTGCCCTTTCCTTCAGCGGGTGGATCATCGTAGATCTTGGTGACATCGGATCCTTCAGGACCGCGTAGTCTCTTACATTGAGTTAACAATGAGGATAGAGACTGGAAGGATGCTGCATTCGGGTCGAAGCTGCTATAACGAGTCAGCATGATATTGTAGGCATTGGGACCAATGGCTTTCTCCAGTTGACTGAGGATAATATCATTGTCATCCTTTACACCGTAAACATGCAAGTCTCTTTCAATACGGATTGCAAAGTTCTGATATGTCTCTCGTTCAAGCATTCCGATCTTGGTTAGACGTTCCACTTCTTCATCTCGTTGATCTTGTGTCAAACAGGCATTTACGAAGACTTGACGGCAGGTTTCCCATCCTCTAGTGCCGGATGGATATGGCTTAATACCTTCCTGGAACTGGACGGCAAAGTGCTCCACCTCGATGCAGGACACCATGAGTCGCTCACATTGTCGCTCAAATCGTTCCTCGCCCAGGTGGGCCGTAAGCAGAACGGTAAAATTGGCTTAAGAAGGTTCTGGCCGTCATTTTCTTTCCGTCGTATCTAGCCACACGCTTGGGAATGTTGTCCAACACTGCGACTGTCTGCGATTTTGGACTGTCTTCGACTGATGCAATGTCTGTAGCAATATCTTGCAACTTCTTGAGGATCATTTTGGTCTTTTCATAGTCTTTTTCAGTCACGGCAATCATGACATCTAGATCTTGTCTCGCTTGGCCCTCTTGGTACCCGTCGTTGGGTACAGATTGCTCAGCCTCTCGCCAAGTGACTTGACAGCGTCTTTGAGGCGAGCTATCTCAGTCGCAGAGTCGTGTTTGACTATATTGAGGCGTGGTCCTTGCGAAAGACCTTCGTTTGCGGTTCCACCACCAAGGTTGGTTTGGTGTCTATCCACCTCCATATCCCATTCACTGAACGAAGGGGAAGAGGGGACGTTCAAATTCTCCGTTGGCTCATTAGCCCTTGATTGAACAGGTTCAGGAATGGCAGAGACTGGGGATGACATCGGACGTTGAGGAGTATTGATGATTTCAGGAAGTGCTTCGCAGGAGCGTCAAATGTTGTTGTTGTTGTTTTTTTTTTATATTTTCCTACAGTCAGCACGTTCAATATATTTTTGTGACATACGAGACATGGTACCATGACAAGTAAGTCTGAAACGTCGCATAGTCGACCAAAATATAATGATGACAGTACTCTTAGTCTGGTATACATATCTTTTTATCACTTATTGCATAGAGCGTCTCTCATATCCAATTATCCCTTCGGATACATTTGATACTTTTTTAGCGTTATCGCTAGTACACTTCATCTTTTTTTTTATGTTATATTATATTTTTTTTTTTTTTTATCTTGACACACTACGGGGGAGTGTTGATGTCTCCTCGACTTGTTATACGCGGCCACCAGTTGCAACCAGCGCAAATGATCCAAGTGCATGTATTCTCTTTCTTCGAGCAGAGTATGCAATTTGGTGAGATGATTCACTGCTACTTGAAAGATTGCTGGATCAGGGCTGTTGCCCAGCGTACGGGCATAAGTCGCCCACTCTTCAATCTGTCGCTGGAGAACAGCTTTCTGCTCGTTTACTCTTCCCAGGAACTCCACTGTTTCTGCCGACACATACCCAGTCGGGGGCATATCATCCACTAGTGATGGAAGGTTTGTCACAAGTGACGGCATGGTTGGAGCCGGCGGTTGTTTCGCAGGAACGGTTTGTGGCGTGGGGCTGTTGTATGTGATACAGTTGGCGCCAAAATGGTTTCAATGTTTTCAGAAATTTCGCTTTTTCTAATTTTCTCGTTTATTCTTTCTTTCTCTTTCATATTCAATTCTAATAGAAAGGAAAGTCTTATCAATGGTGGACCCGAGAAATAAGAAAGCGGGCCTTTATCACTTCACATGAGCGAGCTATGCCGCCTCCAATGTTGTCGTCTCATAGAAACCATTTTGCCACTAGTCCGGGAAAATTCTTCAATACCTCGTATTCCCCCCTTTCGCTTTCAACACGGCCTCTACTCTTCGTGGCATCGACTCATAGAGCTTGTCAATCATATCCTGTGGTATCAGCTCCCATTCCTCCAGCACCATATCCCACAATTCATGAACACTCGTAGGCCGCTTCTCTCGTTGACCAATCTGAACCTTCAGCTTGTCCCAAACATGCTCGATTGGATTTAAATCTGCTGATTGTGCAGGCCATCGAAGAACCTCAATATCCTGATCCTCCAGGTACTTGGTTGTTGCTTTGGCTTTGTGTTTGGGGTCGTTGTCGTGCTGAAAAATGAAGTCATTTTTTCCGAGATCATAATACTCGAGACTTTCTTTCAATGTTGTGTCGAGAATATTGATGTAATCCTCCTTTTTCATAGTTCCTTCATAGATCTGACAGCCATAGCCAAGTCCCTTGGACGTCATACAGCCCCAGAACATCAAGGATCCACCTCCATGCTTGACAGTAGGTTGAAGATGAAATGGTTGAACCGGATCGCCTGGCTTAGCCCAGTAATATTGTATCCCGTCCGAGTTCCAGATGTTTATCTTTGTTTCATCTGAGAATACCACTCGCTTCCAGTCATCGATGGTCCAATTTTTATGACCTCTTGCCCACTCCAACCGCGCTTGCTTGTGTCGCTTACTAAGGAAAGGCTTTTTGACTTTTTTTTCGCTTGAAAGCCGATCTCCCTGAGGTTGCGAAGGACTGATCTGTACGAGATAACTGTCCCTTCACCATTGAGGCTCTTGTGGACCTGCTTGCCAGTCTTCAACATGCCGGAAAGTAACTTTCTGTTGAGATCATTCTTGGAGCGAGCCGAGAGAATTCTTGGTCTTCCTGTTGGTTGCCTTTGTAGAGTAGGTAAATGCTTGGTTCGGATCCTTGAAACAGAAGCAGGGCTGACTGATAATCGTCTAGCGACATTCTTGACGGAGTAGCCTGCTTTTAGCTGGCTTATGATAGAGTTTTGAGTGTCTTCTTTCGTTTTTTTCATGATGGAGGAATATCGACCATTTTCGAGCGATTGCACCCGTATTTTATATCAAACTTGTCAAGATCTATTCATCTTCTTTTAATCTCTCTGACTGACTGTAGATATAAGACAAACGATTGTGAAAAAAGAGATGAAATAGCAATAAATATAAATGGCGTGCCCAAGTGGCGAAATGGTTCCAATATCTAGCTTCAACAATTTACCTCATAGCACGCCTTTCTGACAACATATTGAAAATCTGTTTACACTGTCGTGAACAAGGCATTCTGGGTATTGTTTTCAATCTAAGCAACAAGGTGCATTTACATATTCTCGATGGGTAGAAAATTGCTAAAATATGAAAATTTGAGAATTATTGAAACCATTTTGGCGCCCACTGTAACAGCAACGAGGTTTGAGAATAAACTGCCCTTTATTGTGAGGGAGAGAGGAGGTGCATTTATACTATTGCACTGAGAATGGGCACATCGAACACCTTATACATGTGTCGGATGTACCACTGCATCGAGTCGGCCAAGCCCATGGGCAGTACAGTGTACCCCCACAGCCCTCTCGGGAAGGCCACTGCTGTCAAGTATCGGCACTTCTCGGCAATAGGAGACTGGAGGTATCCGTCCTTGCAATCCCAGAATGAGATCCACTCACATCCTTGCAACCGGTAGATCTCCGTCATAGGGTCCGGGATGGGCCACGCCATTTGCTGGATCATTTTGTTCACTGGGGTGAAATTGACACATACCCGATATGACCCATCCTTCTTGCTGACCAACAATGGATTACATGACACCGGGCTACTGGACTTTGTCAAGAACTGACACTGGGATCAAGGACAGGGAGAGGGAAAGTGAAGAGGGGAACAGGGGTGAGGCAGGAAGTCAGGTATGTGGTTTTATTTCTGGATGCTGGTTACTGGTGAGGAAGAAGGGAACTATTTATACTAGATGATTGGGCTGTGTTGCAGTGAGTCATGCTGATTAACTACTGCGGGTGGCTTCTGTGATGGCGAACAACAGTCAATCTTGTTTGACCATCGGCTCTTGGTACTGCCGTGTAGAGTCTAAGGACAGATGCTTCTAATCTATATAATGACGCACGTAACTGACACAGCCTAAAAAGGTATCGATGCCCAAATAAGGAAAATCTCTTAAGATGCCCCTTCTGAATCGACCCCATGTCCTCATCAAAGTGAATGACCAAATGCTCCTTTGAAAATGAATCACTTTCATCCATTAAAAGGTCGTTTTTCATTCATGAACCCTCGAGAAAAACTCGAAAATAGAATCGTATCCTTATTGCATAGGGCGTAGATGTGTAGACTTTTTTTTTTATCATTTATTGAACATCCCAAAGAAGGTATCACAGACTTACAAAGAGTTCCTTCACCGAGTAGTCGGGTCCTCTCAAACATCTCTAATCTGATTACTCAGAAACCTACTAAAGAACCATAAACAAGGCTCACCTCTCCCTTGCCCTGGACTCATGTACGCTGCCATCGTTTCTTGAGAAAAGACCAGCTTATCTCATTCTATAGATTATGTTCTTGCTCCTCAGCAAAAGAGGGCCATGCATCGCATGCCATCATAGCCTTGCAAAAGCACAAAAGGTCGAGAGGATCTGTCTAAATGAGGAAACTCCAGTCCATGTGCGTCAGAAATCTTCCCACGAGCAGTCTTCTGGCTGAGCACAGAATGCACTGTATTCTGTGACAGGTCATGGTACACCATGTGAGGTATGCCCCACTTTTTTTTTTTTTTTTTTTTTTTTTTAGCACTCCTTTCCCTTCCTTGAACACACACTCCACCTTTCTTTTTCTTTCTTCCATCCTCCAGCTCTAAACTCCTCCTCCTCTTTCTTATCCTCTCCTGCTTCCCCTCCCTCCTCCTCCTCTCTCAACAACCTACCCTCATTCCCCACAGCCGTCCCTCGCCATCCTCATTCACCTTAACATTATGTCATTCCCATTCCTTCATGCAAAAGCATCCATCGTTTCAGCAAAGGCCTAATTACTTTTCCTCTTTCCCGTAGTCGCCAGCAACCATGCCCGTAAGAACCTACTGTACACGATGTTTGTCTCTCTGTGTTTCCTTTCGTCTCTACTCTTTTTTTATCCTCATGCGTTCACTGTCTTGAGCCAAGCTTCTTTTCTTTTGTTTTTCTTTTATTCAAGAAATAGAAAAAGCACCAGCTATTCTTCCTGCGCATTGATAACAGAAATAAGGCAAGTGCATATGAGAGAGAGGGCATCTAGGAGACCCAAGAGGGTGTATGGTCTCCATTTCATTATCAACTGAACCATTTTGACCGTAGTTCATTTCAACGTCTTCCTTGCGTGCGCTTACCACTGATCTCGATAAGTTTGCTTTCTTTGCTTCTATTTTATTGCAGGAAGCGCATGCATATGGCCCCTCAAAGGTACAGTCGTGGGAAGGTATGCTCTTTTTTTTGTAGAGATGTATGTAGCAGTTGATGTAGCAGTTGCAGTATAAGGCGAAAGGTGGTCAGAGCAATTAAGTGGAGTTGTTGCAACAGGGAGACTGGGGAGCAGCTCCATGAAAAAGAGGTTGTAGCTGCAGTGGGTTTGATGGCATCTGCGTAGAGAGCGTAGGAGCTTTGATACTGCTGACTTTCAGTCATCAACATAAAAATGGCCAATTCCCACACTCTTTCCCTCTCTCTCTCTCACACGAGCACATTCATTCAATCTCTCTGTTCATCTCTCTCTTCCATTCAAAGCTGCCTTTCACATGAATACATTGTCTTCCTCCCGTGAACCATTGAATTAGCTATTGTTGTTTGAAAAGAAACATAAAAGCCTAATGTTGATAGCATTATGGATTACGGAGACTACCCTATTACCACTTCAATAAAGTGTGCCATCCCCACCTAAAATGAGAACCAACTTACTGGAGCTCCTTCTGAGCCAAGGATTAGAGAGCATTGGCCTCCATACACTACTTCAAAAAAAGCGAAAATAATAAAAAAAAAAAAAAAAAAGGCTCCACCTTAATCATTCATTAGTATCCATACACAAGCTCACTGATCTGCGAACCAACTCATACTCGGAAGTATCTCTGTGAAGAATCTACATTCCTGTGTACGACAGATTCAGCAGTAACTAATGGCTCCATGGTCTTCTTCAAGGTAGAGCCCAACCTGGATAGAGTAGGGGTAAAAGTGATATTACATCCCTATCATACAGACACCTTTCTCTCCTTTTCTTTCTTTCCCACGCAACACTTTCTTTTTCTTTCACGTCTTCCCACGCACATTGCACATTTACAGAGATATTAACAACTGGAGTATGAAGCAACACTATTTGCCCTGTGTCTTTGCAATAATTGCCCCAGTTTGACTATGAGATGACTCAAACATCTCGAGTAAAACCAACTAAATGTGAGGTTTAATTACCTTCACACCCACACACACAGAGAGAGAGACTTCAAGAAAGAGTGAAAAAGAGAAAAGGAGATTAAACAACACACTATTAAGCCTAATCTCTCCTATTGTACTTATACTTTCTGTGTCCACTACTTCACTTTTGTCTCCACCGCCTTCTCCCCTTCATCGCTTCATGCTACTCAAAACAGAGGAGCATATAAAGAGCGATATGAGACAGAGTATGCCCTTTCACACTGTCCTTGCCTTCTGTTCTCCTCTCCACCATCCTATTTCCCTCTCTCTTTCCTCACCTCAAAGATATGTCCCTTTTTTTTTTATCCTTGGTTCAATCAGCTAAGGTTTGATCTGCGAAGGATGCCTCGAGCAAAATCACTCCAGCCAGGAGTACTCGCGATGACCCCGCTGCAATGGCCAGCCTGCCCTTCTAGATCCAACAGAAATAGAAATAATATTGCAACTTTTCGAATTAGTCGACGTCAGTATTGTCCCCCTTTTCTCGGACTTGGAGTCCCCTACTCCTGATGACCCAGATCAGCAGACAATAACATCCAGCAATCAAGGCATGATAAACTTTTGCTCCATCACTATTTCTACCCGTGATGAAGAAGGAGTGATAATAAGCTCATTCAACCCATATATTTTTCAATTAAAAGAGCTTTCCAGTTGGTTGGAACCATTTGAGTACAAAGATATCCCCTTTGTAAACCATGAGGACCTGGTCGGTTTTGAAATACCTGAAGACGCTTCAGTATATCAATGTCATTGCTTCTCATGAACGACATGTATCCATTGCCTTTCCGACACATCTCTATGCTCTTGCAAAAAGATAAAATGGTGTACGGAGGGTCGAATGAGAGTATTACTTTGGAGTAGACTCCCAATTTGACGAGGATGCTCTACGCGAAGACTTTGAATATGACCAAGAATATGAGGAAGAACATCAGGTCATTCTCCGCGACAATTCTTACAACAATGAAGGGAAATATTAAAAAAAAAAAAAAAAGACAGACAGACAGAGATAAGATGCGATAGTCTATAGTACGCCTGCTCCGACTCTTTATCCCCATTACACCCGGCTTTGTTGCCTTCCCCCCTCCACGTCCCTTCAGAAAGTTAGAATGAGAATAAAAGGAATGCTACGATAGAGAGAGAGAGAGAAAGAAAGAAAGAGAAAGGTAGTGAAAGAAAGAGTGAGAGAAAGAATAAGGAGAGATAGAAAAAAAAAAAAAAAAAAAAAAAAAAAAAGAGAGAGAGAGAGAGAGAGAGAGAGCTTGAGCGTGTGTCTAGGAGATATAGAGAGGATAGGGGCAAGGATTCGGTGGAGCATTAGTAAAAGTACACCCAGTCACCCACTGTCTGCTTCATTTAATCTTGCAGTTCGACTTGGGATCTATGGTGGGAGACCCATATCAGAGGAGCAGGGCCCTTGGCACGTGCACATCACAGCAGCTACATTAGATATAGCCTCCTGTGGGACAGGAAACAGAGTAAATACTCAGCGTCCCTGAGACTAAGTGTCCAGGCATGTCTTTTTCTCACCGACTCACACTTTCCCTTTGCTCTTCGCCTTTGACTACCACGGTCATCCCTATCGAGGCGTTTCCTCACGGTAAGCTCATTCACATCACTCTTGCAGCTAAAAAAAAAAAAAAAAAAAACTTTGAAAGAAGGAAAGGAAAAGACTACCAAAGGCGAGAGTCGAGTGCCCGTGGCGAAGCCGCGGGCACTCTACTTGTCAATAACTACTCTTCTTTTCTTTCATAGAAATACGGACCAAGTGAAGGCGTACTGAAGACTAGTGTTTCCCATGAGTCGAGTTGAGTTGAGTTGGAGGTCCGACTCAACTCAACTCATGCACACATGAGTTGGGAAAAATCTGAACTCAACTCAACTCATGAGTCGAAAAGTTTGAACTCAACTCAACTCAACTCAACTCATGAGTTGAAAAGTTGAACTCATCTCAACTCAGGGCATCTACGCCCTGTAAGCGAGTCGACTCACTCCAACTCAACTCAACTCAACTCAACTCATGAGTTCATGAGTCGAAAAAAGCTTCGACTCAACTCAACTCATGTTACACGAGTTGGGAGAAAGTTCGAACTCAACTCAACTCATGAGTTGAGTTGAGTTGAGTCGGTGAGTTGGTGTCATGGACAAATACAGGACTCTCCTTTAGAGACAGGAAGGTAAGGGCAAGGAAAGATATTTATTGCAGACTGACGGAAATAGGATGCGCCTATTGCGCCCTTTTATACTAGATTTTTGTTCTTGCTCGAAAATAATAAACTTCATCCTTTCCGAGTGCTCGCGCACTTCGGAAAGTATAACACAACCTTTTTTCCTCCATCTGCCGATGGAGGATACTTGCCCGCGATCCTATAGTAAAAGGAGAGTTAATAGGACATGACAATCCCCTCCCTAGGCGCGAGCTCCGAGAGCGCCATCTGGTGGCCTTGGCTTGTCAGGATATCTTGCATGGAAATCTTGTACTAGGTCAGGGCAATTTTCGACGTCGGTCACGCTCTGCCACGTCTGCTCGTTGTGACCAAGCCACTTGACCAAATACTGTAGTCGGCGGTACAGTGGGCGCCAAAATGGTTTCAATAATTCTCAAATTTTCATATTTTAGCAATTTTCTACCCATCGAGAATATGTAAATGCACCTTGTTGCTTAGATTGAAAACAATACCCAGAATGCCTTGTTCACGACAGTGTAAACAGATTTTCAATATGTTGTCAGAAAGGCGTGCTATGAGGTAAATTGTTGAAGCTAGATATTGGAACCATTTCGCCACTTGGGCACGCCATTTATATTTATTGCTATTTCATCTCTTTTTTTCACAATCGTTTGTCTTATATCTACAGTCAGTCAGAGAGATTAAAAGAAGATGAATAGATCTTGACAAGTTTGATATAAAATACGGGTGCAATCGCTCGAAAATGGTCGATATTCCTCCATCATGAAAAAACGAAAGAAGACACTCAAAACTCTATCATAAGCCAGCTAAAAGCAGGCTACTCCGTCAAGAATGTCGCTAGACGATTATCAGTCAGCCCTGCTTCTGTTTCAAGGATCCGAACCAAGCATTTACCTACTCTACAAAGGCAACCAACAGGAAGACCAAGAATTCTCTCGGCTCGCTCCAAGAATGATCTCAACAGAAAGTTACTTTCCGGCATGTTGAAGACTGGCAAGCAGGTCCACAAGAGCCTCAATGGTGAAGGGACAGTTATCTCGTACAGATCAGTCCTTCGCAACCTCAGGGAGATCGGCTTTCAAGCGAAGAAAAAAGTCAAAAAGCCTTTCCTTAGTAAGCGACACAAGCAAGCGCGGTTGGAGTGGGCAAGAGGTCATAAAAATTGGACCATCGATGACTGGAAGCGAGTGGTATTCTCAGATGAAACAAAGATAAACATCTGGAACTCGGACGGGATACAATATTACTGGGCTAAGCCAGGCGATCCGGTTCAACCATTTCATCTTCAACCTACTGTCAAGCATGGAGGTGGATCCTTGATGTTCTGGGGCTGTATGACGTCCAAGGGACTTGGCTATGGCTGTCAGATCTATGAAGGAACTATGAAAAAGGAGGATTACATCAATATTCTCGACACAACATTGAAAGAAAGTCTCGAGTATTATGATCTCGGAAAAAATGACTTCATTTTTCAGCACGACAACGACCCCAAACACAAAGCCAAAGCAACAACCAAGTACCTGGAGGATCAGGATATTGAGGTTCTTCGATGGCCTGCACAATCAGCAGATTTAAATCCAATCGAGCATGTTTGGGACAAGCTGAAGGTTCAGATTGGTCAACGAGAGAAGCGGCCTACGAGTGTTCATGAATTGTGGGATATGGTGCTGGAGGAATGGGAGCTGATACCACAGGATATGATTGACAAGCTCTATGAGTCGATGCCACGAAGAGTAGAGGCCGTGTTGAAAGCGAAAGGGGGGAATACGAGGTATTGAAGAATTTTCCCGGACTAGTGGCAAAATGGTTTCTATGAGACGACAACATTGGAGGCGGCATAGCTCGCTCATGTGAAGTGATAAAGGCCCGCTTTCTTATTTCTCGGGTCCACCATTGATAAGACTTTCCTTTCTATTAGAATTGAATATGAAAGAGAAAGAAAGAATAAACGAGAAAATTAGAAAAAGCGAAATTTCTGAAAACATTGAAACCATTTTGGCGCCAACTGTACATGGTAGACCTGAGCACAATAAACATTTTCCTTTCCGGATCATCCTTCCGACTGTGGCAAGAGCCGAGCTTGTTTCCTTCTCTTCTGTTGTCAAGACGCCACAATGCTGCTTGCATTTTCCTTTCCTTTCAGATCTTCGTAGATTGACTGGTTTCTTAGCTGTCTCTTGAGACCGGTCTGATTGAGTCTTGATCTTCATTTTCCTACGAAGCCTGTCCATCTTTTTGTTGGTGCTAGAGCGATCACCCAGTTTCCGTATCTCTTGTTGTTGTAGCCTACTTGTAAGTTCGTCCTTAGCTTGTTGTATTAACATTTCCTCAAGTTGTTGGAATGAGTCCTCCTGTTGTTGTATTGGCTCCTCCAGTAATTGAAGCACCTCTTCCATTTGTTGGTACGGGTCCTCTAGCTGTTGAAGCGGGCCATCCGAGTGTTGAAGCAGCTCCACCGTTTGTGGAGGAAGTTTGGTCAGTTGCTGGTCCGACACTTCTTGTTGACTGACAGGTGCGCTGCTGCCCTCTAAGAACGCTGCTTCTTTCTCTTGTTCGAGATCATCAAGCGTTGTGAATACATCATCCCACTCCTGTTGACTAAGGTCAAAGTCTTCAAATTCCAAATCCAATTCCAATTCCAAAAAAATATCTTGAGTTTCGCTTGTGGGTTTTGGTATCTTTGCTCCACCATCCACGCACTTTGGGGCAGGTTTTCGAATGGTTGAGGTCTCTTTGGCTGTTTTCCACTGTGTCGAAATGACGACTGCCTCTGCCAGGTCTTTTAGTGGAGCCAGAAGCAACTGATGGGGCTCAGATCCCACAACTCGTGCGAGGCAAGAACGATGGGTTCGTCTGGAATGCCCAAACTCTCTGCAGTGTGAACACCTTGCAAGGGAGGTTGTGGACAGACTGTGTTGGCGGCTGCGCTGAGATCTTGGCATGTTTGAACTCTTGAAAAAAAAAAAAAAAAAAAAGTTTTCCCTCCTGCTTTCAAAAATGCAGCACGCTTTATAGTATTTTTGAAGAGCAAAAGCAATCAAACACCTACGGGTTTTGCCGAGTGATGGGGCGCAATCCTCAGTATCCAACTCCCTGGTTCCAAGGATTGATTCATATGTTGCTTGTTGAGAAGGTTAAAGTTGGTCTACCTAGTCAGGGGAGCCGACGCCGTTGAGCCTAGTGCCTCTGTGAGATGAGCAGGAGTGACAGCAAAGGCAGAGCGAAAGGAAGAGAGAGAGAGAGAGAGAGAGAGAGTAGTTTATTACCTATTTGTCGGAAGAAAAAAAAAAAAAAAAAAAAAAAAAAGCCATTTAGCATGAGCCTGCACTCAACATGGGACAAACTGATCGGCAAGAAGGAGAGGGCCATCAATGGAAAACGTCGAAGCGATGACAATGGGTAATGGGAAAGATCAGGAAAGGGAAGATCAAGGAAGCAGGGAGAAGGGAAAGAGATCGAAAAGGTGATGGCTCAGCAGGCGCAAATAATTTTCCTGCGTGGCTTGAAGGCCAATTTTTTAGACTCGGACGCGTCGCGCGGTCTTTTTCCTAGAGAGCAAGAATGCCTGGTGCATTGAGCCATTTGTCCCATTTTCTGAGCCAAAGATGGAGCCCAATGAGCAAACAAAAGCCATGTTCATCACCCCTGGCGCCCTCTCATCCTCGCCAGGACAGATGATCAGCTGATATAGAGCGCATCTGTTTATCAGGTGATTTGGGCAATGTGATTTTAAATGATTAGAAGAGTTGTCGAAGACAAGGATACTCTTTGACACAGCTCGAGCCATGCGAGCCAGCCCGAGTTGATGCGAGCCAGCTCGAGCGATGCGAGTCAGCTCGAGCCATGCGAGCCAGCCCGAGTTGATGCGAGCCAACTCGAACCAACTCGATCTGAGTTAAAATTTAACCGAACAATACCTTGTCGAGCCGAGCCAGAATAAATTTGGCTCGAGTTTTAACCGACATCTCGAGTCGAGCCGTGAGGTCAGCCCGGCTCGAAAAAGCTCGAAAAACTCGAGCCAGCCCGAGCTGGCCCGACTCGCTCGGTTAATTTTGAGAAACACTAGTTGTGGTTGTGTGGGGCTGTGCAGTGTAGCATTTACGATCCCTAGTCTTCCAGGCTAGGGATATAAAAGTAGCCTTCCCCTCCCCCCTGTAATAAAGTCAGCTTTCTTTCCTCTGTCCCTCAAGTCCATTTGCTTTAGCAACTGTCCCTGTCGCGCTGTCCCCAAGGTATTGACCGAGCCCAAGACCTCGATCAAGATCATGATCTATTATCTTTTCACTCTCCCATACTAAATCAGTCCTCATCTCCAGCTACCCTGAACAGATCTGCAGTATTGACTCCTCGATTCCTTTTGAAAGAAAAGGCAGGACTCAAGAGCCATTTCCCATTAACGGTGCTATCCCAGCTGTAAGTATGAGACTCGGTGAAAAGTAAAAGATCGGACGAAGACTGCTCCCTGAATGGCTCTCCTTCGGTGGCCATTCTTGCAAGATTCCTTTGATCAACATGCGAGGACTTTACGGACCCATCCCAGTTTGATCCGCATTGGATTCATGCCTCAAGATCCCGTTTATTGATAGCTATCTCCGTCCTCCCTTTATGCATTCATAGAATAGTTAGAGTCGAAGGCGATCCCCTCATAGTTGTCGCTGTCTCCCCAGTCCCTACTGTAGTCTTCCGTACCTGTCCTTTGTAAGTCTTCAGTACATCTTCACTTGGTCCGTATTTCTATGATAGAAAAGAAGAGTAGTTATTGATTAGAAGCATCTGTCCTTAGACTCTTTCCCTGTCGGCAGCATTCCACCTATTTCGATGGTTGTTCTTTAAAAGGTGATCTGAATGAATATTCACGCCCACTGTTGGCCAGTAGATGGGTAAGAAGTCCTCTTCTGAAAGCCAGGCTTAAAACAATCTGTTTTTCGGGGCTATTGACGGATGTGGTGCGATACTGGGGACCTGTAGGGGCTAGGGGTTGTGCACTCAGATCTACCTTCGGGGCGGCGACACGATGTTCCCTTGGACGTGGTCGAGGCTGGCCCTAAGGGTCTGCGTTTTGCCAGGATACGGTGACGTCATGGAGTTGATGCGGCTTACGGACGACATGCACTCGACCTCCCGACAAATATGTAACAAGAAAATCTGGCTACGTGGTCTTAAGATATAGTGTGATTTGAAGGTAGTGGGATGGAGAAGGATGGGAAGGTGGGAAGTGTGGCAAGAGAAGTATTTGTAAGATTTTGATATGGGTTGCTAACCGAGGTTTTATTAAGCGAAGCTCTTGGCTTAAATAGAAGAGGGGGGGGTGGACATGGATGGGTCTGGGCTAGGGGAGTGTATTGGTTAGGGGAATATCGTGTGGTGCCATGGTCAGGATGTCTTCGGGGCTATTGGGGTGGTGCGGGGACTGTAGGGGCTAGGGGTTGGGTACCGGGGCGGCGACACTAGACGTGGTCGAGGCTGGCCTAGGTCTGCGTCTAGGATACGGTGACGTCATGGAGTCGATGCGGCTTACGGACGACACGCACTCGACCTCCCGACATGCCCTTTCTTACTTGAGACGTCCCGGCGAAAATAAACAACTACAAACTTCTTCCTTCCTCCAATCGATACTGTCTTATACCTCGTCTTAGCGGCTGACTTGCTGCCAGGACTTCCGGCACCAGGAGTCTTTCGATATTTGCTGGCATCAGGCGATCAACGTGCACCGTGTCTAAGTTTCCTAGTTGATCAGAGATACGGTAGGTACCATTTCCGATCACAGCAGTGACTCGGTACGGGCCTTGGTAGGTCTCTCCAAACTTGTCTCGGTTCGTGGGGCTTCCGACTATCGTCATTTTCTTGAACACCAGATCGTCAGGACGGAACGACCGGGGCTGCACATATCTATTGTAATAGACGCGCTGCCGTTCTTGGGCGACTCTCGAGTTTCGGTGTCCTTGTTCTCTTGTATCGTCAATCCTACTCGGGAATTGGTCCATTCGGTCTTGGGCGTTATCGACACCTTCGGCAAGGATGGCACGGTCGTCTCGCGGATCCAGGAGCTTGGCAGCGTCAGATTCTTTCCAAACAATAGTTCAGACGGGGAGAATCGGGTCGCGGCATTCCTTGTGGTCCGGATTGCTAGCAGGACTCGCCATATGTTCTGCGGCCATTGGGTTCGGTCCTCTTCCGTCAATCGCCTCAGGAGGGCTTTCAACGTGCGGTGCATTCTTTCGACTCGTCCGTTCGCTTGGGGTCTGTAGGCAGTCGTCGTTTGGTGGCGTACACCAATCTGTCTAAATAAATCTTGGATAAGTTCACTAGTGAAAATGGAACCACGGTCTGATAAGATACGCGCAGGTACACCAAAGATTGCGATAACATGGTTCATCAGAAAGGACAACAAAGAGTGTGTGTCAGCCTTTTTCGCGGGAACAGCTATCGGCCATCTTGTGTGATAGTCGATCGCGGTAAAGATATATGTCAGTCCGGTAGCCGACGGCGGATAGATTGGACCAACAACATCTACACCAATGACTTGTAAGGGCTCGGTTACGTCGATCGGGTGCAACTCTTCTGCTCGGGCAGCAAAGTTGGGCGTGGCATGTCTTTGGCAGGTCAAGCAACTCTGGACTACTCTCTTGGTCTGATCCATTAGGCCGTGTCCTGTGTATCGTCGTGTCAGGCTGTTATAGGTCGCTTCAACGCCTTGATGGAACTCATTGTGGACTCGCTTGATCGCATCGACGTCGTTTCGTTCGTGCAGCACTTCTAAGTAATCATCGTTATTCCATTTGTAGAGCATATCGTTGGCACAAAAATAAGGAGCTGATCGTCGTCTTATCTTTGCTCTATCCTGTTCAGTGGCTCCTTCAGGGTAGGTTCGGTCTCTCAAATAGTTTCTGATGGTTAGGTAGACGGCATAGTCCATGGAGAAGAGCTCGTCGCAACTGGCGTCGTGCTCCTCGGGTTCTTGATCGATCTGGAATATAGTTGCTGGCTCTTCAGACTCATCCTCAGTGTCGTGTTTGTCATCGTCGGGTACAGTGGTGGTCGTGCATCGGGAAGCAAAATCGGCAGGATTGTTCTTTCCCTTAATATGCTTGATATCGAAATCGTATTCTCGCAATCGGAGGGCCCATCTAGCTAATCGACCAGTTAAAGGAGTGTCTTTAGAAAAGAGGCTCACGAGGGCTTGGTGATCGGTCAGCACTTCGAACTTTCGGCCAGCCAAGTAGTGTCGGAAGTGATGGACACCCCAGACTACAGCTAGGCCTTCCAGATGGGTCGCGGAGTAATTCTTTTCAGCAGTTGTCAGGGTTCTTGATGCGTAGGCGATCACTCGCTCGCCATCTTCGAAGATCTGGGTCAGGATAAGCGATAACCCTTCACCGGATCCATCAGCTATCAGTCGGAACAGGCGATCCCAATCGGGCGAGGCTAGGACGGGTTCGGAGGTCAGGGACTCTTTCAGTTTATCGAAGGCGGCTTGGGTCTTGTCGTTCCAATACCACTTGACTTGCTTTTTTTCAGCAACTCGGACAAGGGCTTGGGCCGACAATCGAGCAGCGGAGGATGTATTTTCGGAAATAGGAGGCCAGTCCTAGGAACGATCTTACTTCAGGAGCGCTTTTGGGCGTCCGAGTACTGCGGAGGCTCTCAATCTTAGACCCTCTGTGGCCGAATGCCTTTTGCAGAGATGGTTTGACCAAGGTAGTCTAACTCTTCCTTCAGAAAATGACACTTCTTTCGGTTGAGCTTGAACCTATAACGATCGAGGCGTAAGAAGACAGCGCGCAGGTGAGTAAGATGCTCTTCGGGGTTCTTGGAAAAGATCAGGATATCATCGACGTAGACGTGGACAAACGGGAGACTTCCCAGGATCTCTTGTACTACTCGTTGGAACGTGCTGGGTGCATTGACAAGTCCAAATGGCATGACGTTGAACTCAAATAAACCTAATCCGGGTACGCTAAATGCAGTCTTTTTTCTGTCCGATGGCTCAACGGCTACTTGCCAAAAATCCCCAGATGGCGTCTAAAACCAGTGTAACAACTGCAGCCAAAGAAAGAAGCCAAGATGTCGTCACTTCGTGGTAGTGGGGAATTGATCTCGTTGGGTCACAGCATTAAGACGGCGGTAGTCAACACAGATGCGGATACTTCCATCTTTCTTCTTGACTGGTAGGACGGGGGGGCTCCCCAAGGTGAGTAGCTTTTGGAGATGATGCCGTTCCTCAGCATTCGATCGATCTCTTCGTATAGGGCGGTCTTAAAAGCGGCGGGTACTCGATAGGGTGGAACGTGAATAGGTGCAGCTTCTCCTGTTTTGATGTGGTGCGTGAATCGTATGGGTTTGGTCTGGGTGAGTTGGTCGATAGATGTGGCGAAAAGATGACTGAACTCATTCAGCAATTCATCAAGTTCGTGCTGGATATCGGGGGTGATCAGACTCATGATGTGGTCAACGTTACTGCGGGTCTGACTTTGCAAATGAATATAAAAAGAACTTTCCCTGCTCGATTGGTATCCAAAGGCGGCGTTGCTGCAAGTCGACGGTGATTTTGTTCTCACAAAAAGCCAATTCATTCCTAGAATCAGTTGATGTTCGGGTCGGTCGAAAACGACGGCGTATGTTGGCAGCTGTAGGTGTCGTACGTTGATGGGCAAGCTTTTGATGGCTCTGTCAGGGGCGTGCCTTTTCCCATCGGCGGTGACGAGTTGTCGAGTGTGGGTGGTGTCTGGTCGAATCCCAAGAGTTGTTGCCAGTCCCGAGGTAATGACCGAACACGCGGCTCCAGTGTCAATGACGGCGGTAACCTCATGTCCATTCAGGGTGACAACCGCTTTTAGGGAGCAGTAACTATCCTCTGGCGGCGGGTTGTCTATGAGGTGTATGTCGTGATCTGGATTTCTTTTAAAAAAGATGCATGCAGTCTTGCCTCAAACTGGGGCTGTAATACAACAAGTGAGCTAACGAGACAGGTACCTTTGTGTCAAAGAGCAGTTCTTGTAGATCCAGGTCCGGTCGGTCTCTCATTAATTCAATGAAAGCAGGTCGACGAGACTCAATGCGCGGGTGGTCTTTTTGCTGTTGGGGAGTCTGAGTCGTATCATCGGTTACATCGGGGACAGGTGTTGGCTGTCTTAATGGTCGTGAAGGTCCAGGTGTGACGGGGCGGTCGGCGGGGGTCGGGGTACTTTATCAACATCCATTCGTACTTGGCGTCGTGTCTGTCGTAGGTCGTGTTCAATTTCCTCACTTTCATTGTTCGGTCTGACAACCTTCTTTCCGTTCCTGTCATAGGGGTTGGTTTTCTGTGCGTGACCCACAGCAGACTTGCTGAGAGCAAGCAAGTCCTGCGGGTCCTCAGCGAACAGGTTGGCTTCAAGGGGTGCCTGTCGGTTAGGCGGGGCGTGCGTGTTGACAGGTGGGTGAGGCTGTCGGTTTCGGCGGGGAAGGGGACACTCGTGGGATCGATGTCCAACTTCTTCGCAATTGAAACATCTTCCTTCGTCGTACAGTCGCTGATGGCGGGGGACATAGTCCTAGGGGCTGTAAGCGTTGGCTGATGCGTAGCCTTGTTGTCGGGGGTACTGTTCGGGCGGGGAACGGTGGGTGGTTTCGTTCGGTCTCTGACCGTGTTGCATTCGGTTCAGGACGTTCGAGTGCTCCATGAGGTTGACGCTCATGGCTTGCACTTGTCGGGGGAAAGTGTTTCCAGCTCGGGGTCGGGGAAACCTCGTGGCAGTGAATTGATTCCGGCCAAGGGGTGGTAACGTTCGTGAGCGTTTACAGCGGCGAGTACTTGTCCTTCTTTGCTGGCAAGGTCGCACATCTTCTCGTAGGTGTCGGGTTCTCCTCGCAATACTACAGCTCTGATCTCAGGCAATAGTGCGGTGGCGAAGAACGTGCGTTGGGCGAAATCGTCGACGATACAGCCTGCCTTGAAGATTCTGTTCATGTCGACAATGACTTCTTCGACGGTTTGTGTACCAGTATAAATAGACCCTCCCTCCCCCTCTAATAAACAGCAGCTCTTCTGACCCCTTACTGTTGCATGGCAGCAAAGGTATTCTGATTCACCCTGAACCCTGGCCCCTGATAATTTTTTTTTCACAACGTCCGCTATAACCACTCCCACCCTGAGCCCCTCCCCTGACCCCCTGACCCCTGCCTCCCCCCCAACCAACCACCCCAAACACCAGAACCTTGCTTGCCTACTCCTTGATCCCCTTGTTGAAGCCTTATCACGTCTCGATATCACAATGTCCTCCGAAGCCCAACCCTCTGCCCCTTCCTACCGTTACCCCCATCCTGAGAAGTATCAAGGTAGCCGCGATGGATTCACTGCCCTGACATGGCTCCGCAGTGTGAAGCGATATTTTCTGGCGACGGCCACACCAGATTCAATCAAGACAGTGGTCGCTGCTTCCCTTCTAGGCGATGCAGCAGGACAATGGTTCGACGGTTCCGGTCTCGCCGATGATGCTGACTTTGCCGAGTTTGAGAAAAAATTCAAGTTGGCTTACATCCCCTCCGACTTTGACCAAGTGCTGCGATCAAGACTGGCGACTCTGAAAATGACCACTACTGTTGATGCTCATGTCGCCGAAACCAAGCGCCTCCTTACGGCTCTCCTCGCCGATGCCACCTCGGACTTTACTCGTGCCGAGCTGGAGAAGTTTGCACACGTCTCTGCAACAGTCAGAGGCCAGGGAGTCTTTGGTTTGGGCAGTTTATTGCTAAAGATTAAAGTAATGAGAAAGCTAACTATTTATACAAGTGGTTTGGTGGCAAATGGAAGGGGGCGCGGCAGTGGTGGCAACTGGACAGTCACAAATAGTGGCAAAGGGCGCAGCTTGAAGAGGACACTGTCGCACCTTCCCCTTTTAAAAATTTAGGTCGTGTTTCTGCTTGTACTCGTCCACAGTTTCCTGGCAATGTGTAAGATCCTTTACTTTTTCCCATGTTGCCTCGTCTCGAGAGTAGCCCTTCCATAAAATAAGGAACTGATGCTGCCGTCGATAGTACCGATAGTCCAGAATACTGTCTACTTCAAACTCTTCTTCTCCATCGATGATTTCAGGCTCTGGTTCTGAATGTACTGTTGTCCGAGGGCCGAGTGATTCTGGCGACTCTTCATAGTGTCGGAAACGATCCACATGGAACACGTCGTGTATTTTCATTGTCGGAGGTAATTCAACTTTGAAGGTGACAGGGGACAATTGCTGAAGGAGTGTGTAGGGTCCAATGAATCTCGGCTTCAGTTTATCTGATGGTCTGTTTTGGTCTGCTGGGATAGTGATATGTTCCGCGTTGAGCAAGACTTTGTCGCCTTCTTTGAAGCTGTGCTCGATCCTATGTTTGTCTGCGTTCCAAGTCTGCCTTTCCTGTGCGAGTCGAATAGAATCCTGGGCCTCCTTGAGTATCCTGCTCTGGTCGCTTACAAAACTTTCAACCTTGGGAGCTTTTAGACGGTTGGGGTTGGAGTAGAGCGGATGGGATACGGGGATGGTAGCCCATGTTCAAAAAGAAGGGAGAGTAACCAGTTGTTGGGTTGACCGAGTTGTTGTATCCAAATTCGAGTGAAGGTAATGAAAGATCCCAGTTTGTCTGTTGTTGATCTATGACAGACCGGAGCATCGTTGTGAGAGTTTGGATTGCGCGTTCTGATTGTCCATCTGTTTGGGGGTGGTGTGCAGTTGACATGGCTAGTCTTGTGTCCATTAGTCGATGTAACTCCTGCCAGAACTGACTAGTAAACTTTGTATCCCGATCTGACACAATAGTTGTTGGCATTCCATGAAGTCGGAAGACATTTTTGAAGAAGCAATGGGCCACGTCAACAGCTGTGTCAGTTGTTCTACTTGGTGCAAAGTGGGCCTGCTTTTGATAGTTTGTCGACAAAAAACTGTGATTGCATCGAATCCTCTCTCTGTTCGTGGTAATTGAACGACAAAATCCATTGTTACTGTTTCCCATCGCTGATCTGGGATTGGAAGTGGATGGAGGAGTCCTGTTGGTGCACGATTGCTATGTTTGTTCCTTTGGCAACTCTCACAAGTTCTGACGTACGTCCTGATATCATTGACTATCTGTGGCCAGAATGCAAAGCGTCTCAAGTTGTCGTAGGTTTTATCGAATCCCAAGTGTCCTGCTATGGCTGAGTCGTGTGCATCATGGATAAGTGAGTGGCGGATGTCAGCATTCCTGGGGATACAAATTACTGATTTGCCTCGTCGTAGTACGTGGAGTAGGCCATCGAATATAGCATATCCTTGAGGTGGTTGTCCTTTCATGCAGCTGTAATAAATAGGCCATAAACGGCTGTCGTCTCTGTAGCTAAGGATGAGTCGTTTTCGAAGATCGCGGTCCAGAGCTATTTCCATGGAATTAAAATCGACAGGTTGGGGTAGGGAGTGGTCAGGTCGGCGGGAGAGAGCGTCTGATACGATGTTTTCCGATCCTTTCTTGTACTTGAAGGTGAAGTCGTACTCCTGAAGGAGTTCCATCCAACGAGCTTGGCGACGGGTGAGCTTCGGTTGTGTAGGAAAGTGTCGTAGGGTAGCATGATCGGTGTATACAATGAAATGTGTTCCATCGAGATAGTATCGCCATGTTTTCAGGGCATGTACAACTGCCAACAGTTCCTGCTCATGTGTTGGATAGTTCCTTTCTGCTGAGTTCATTTTGCGAGACGTGAAGGCGACTGGTCGTGACTCTCCATTTTTGTCTATCTGAAATAGGACAGCTCCCACAGCAAATCCAGATGCATCTGTCTCCACGGATGTAGTCAATTCAGGGTCAAATATCCTGAGGACTGGTGCTTCACTAACAGCTTTTTGAGGGCGATAAAGGCTGACTCATGGCTGTCATTCCATTCGAAGGGGACGTCGTCTCCTAAGAGAGATGTCAGGGGCAGAGCTATCTGAGCAAAGTTGTTGACATAGTTATGGTAGAACTGAGCGAGGCCGATGAACTGTTGAACTTCCTTTTGCTTTGTTGGTCGAGGCCATTCTCTGATAGCTTTGACGAGTCCAGCGTTTGTTTGAATGCCATCCTTGGTGAGAATGTGTCCCAAAAACTCCGTTTGTTGTTGTAGAAATGAACATTTGCTGAGCTTTTTGCGTAGAGGCCGTGCTTCCTGAAGAGAGAGAGAACTGTTCGTAGATGGTCCAGGTGTTCTTTCTTGGATTTAGAGTAGATTAGCACGTCGTCTAAGTAAGCTACAACAATTTCGTCCAAGACAGGGTTCAAGACGGTGCGCATCATTGAAGAGAAGGAAGCTGGGGCGTTTGTCAGACCAAAAAGGAACAACATTAAATTCATAATGTCCATATCGGCAACGGAAGGCTGTTTTGTGGGTATGCGGTTCGTAGACTCGTTGTTGATGGTATCCCGATAAGAGGTCGAGTTTCGAGAAATACTTGGCACCTCTGAATCTGTCAATCAACTCGTCAATTCGAGGCAGAGGGTGGCGGTTCTTTTTGGTGATTCGGTTGAGACCTCTGTAATCCACACACATTCTGAGGGTTCCTTCCTTTTTGCGAACGAATAGGACGGGAGCGCCATAGGGTGATGTGCTAGGCTTAATGAACCCTTTTTTTCAACAGGTCGTCTAACTGCTTTTTAGTTCATCAAGTTCAGCGATTGAAAGTCGAATGACAGGTCGGACAGGTGGATCGGCGGTAGGGTCGGTCTCAATTCGCATTGCATCTCCTCTGTCTGGTGGGAGTCCATCAGGGAGAGAGTCGGGAAAATACATCAGGGAACTCTTCCATAACTATTTTTCGGATTTCAGGGTCAGCATTTTCCAAGGGGTTGGTGACAGGCTTGACATTTCCTTCTTTGAGTAGGGCAATAAAGACTTCACTACCAGGAAGGGCGGCGATGGTGTTGAAGTGCATGTGGCTAAGGAGGAGTCCACCAGAGGTTGTCGTTACTGAAGTGGGTTTGAAGCCGCGACATGTCCAGTGAACTGTCTTTCCGTTGTGATCAAAGACTAGTTTGTTCGTCTGCCAGTTGATATTCGGGTTGATGTCAGTGAGCCAGGGTTTACCGAGGATGATGTCGTATTTTTGGAGGTCATAAGCGATAGTGTCTACCGTGTCAGTGTAATTATCGCGTGCAAGTGTAATGGTTGCCGTGTGGGATGTCGTAGATGAAGAGCCGTTAGGGAGGAGGACTGGGATGGGGTTGCACGACTTTACGGGGATCGAGTGTTGGGATAAAAATCGTTTGCTGATAACATTCATTTCAGCCCCGCCATCGATTAAAATCTTTGCAGGGTGGTTGTTGACTGCGCCGATGAAAGTAAGGAGTCGTTGTTGAGCCTTTGCAATAGTGAAGCTATGAAGACCCAATCCTTTTTTTTTTTTCGGTTTGTGTGTTGACTCTGGCGATGGGTCTAGCTGTAATTCAGGAGCAAGTGGGTCCAGGTCCACTTTGTCACTAATACAAGCCTTCTCCTCAGTCTTTGACGACGTTGGCATTGGTTCATGGATGTTTGTGTGGGCCTTGGTTGGGTCGTGAGTATTATTGTCATTATTTTTCTGAGGAGTGGACGAAGTAGAGTTGAATACTTTTTATTTTTATTCGCTTGAGAACTTAACTCTGGTCTTGGAACACTCCCCTGATCCAGGTGGATAGGAGAGGGGTTTCAGCAACTAAGCCCTGGACTGATCTTAATTGCTGGGGCCTTTTCCCTGCTCGGGCTGAGGGGGAGAGGTCTCTTCGGATTCTATGTTGTTGAAACGTTTTCCACTGCGACATTCGTTAGCCATATGTCCATCCTTGCGGCAGCGGAAGCAAGCTCCTCGTTGGCGGAGTCGCTCGCGTTCTTGTGGCGATAGTTTGGGTGTTGATGAGGGGCGGGAAGAGAACTGTCGACGAAGGGCGTTAAGTTCGGTCCTGAGGTTATCAATTTCCATAGCCATCGGGTCTTTTTGAGTACTGTTGGAACCGGAGGGGAAGAGGGACCATGGTGATTATCGTGGGAGAAATAACTGGAGGGGTAGAGGATATCGTGGACGATTGTTGCCTCGGTGATTGCTTTTTCAAGGGTCTTGGGTTGGCGTAGTCGAACCTGTTTAGAAGTTTCTGGATCGAGGCCACGAAGAAACCGGAAAAAGTGAAGCGTCCTTGTCTTCCTTTGGGATGAGACGAAGGTATCTTCTGAACTCATTTGTATATTCAGCGACGCCTCTTTTTCCTTGGATCAGATTTTCCAACTTTAAACGAGCAGCGTGGACAGCATCAGGAGGCGTGAACCTTGCGATAAACGAAGCGCGGAAATTCTCCCAGGGGTGTCAATCTTGATCTCAGATGTGCGCCACCAAGAGCGTGCGTCTTTTGTGAGGGCAAGTACAAAAGTACCGAACCCAAAGATTCTTGGAGAGCTGTAAGACAGTGAAATACTCTTCATAGCTATCGGCAAAATTTAGACACTCTTCAGCATCGATAATGCCACTAAAGGGCTCGGGCTTGGGCGGTTTGAGGACGGCGGCAAGGGTTCTTGCTTGATCATTCGCGGCCAATCCTTGAAGAATGGAGGCGGAGGCGTCGGCTTCTTGGCTCATGATGGAAAGGGAAAAAAAATAATCGGAAAAGGGGTCTTGATCTTGGGGTACTTGGGTTGGAGTCGTGGGGGTCCGAGGGGTGGCAGGGTTCGAGGGGAGTCGGTGTCAGAGGGGTCGGTGGAAAGAGATTGTACCCTTGCTGCCATGCAACAGTCAGAGGCCAGGAGTCTTTGGTTTGGGCAGTTTATTGCTAAAGATTAAAAGTAATGAGAAAGCTAACTATTTATACAAGTGGTTTGGTGGCAAATGGAAGGGGGCGCGGCAGTGGTGGCAACTGGACAGTCACAAATAGTGGCAAAGGGCGCAGCTTGAAGAGGACACTGTCGCAGTCTCCTTTTTGGAAGGATGCCCCAAGAACTTACAGCAACTCCTCAGAGCTCTCATGATCACTCAGGTTTTGAATATCTACCAACTCCTCGAGGCAGCCGAGCAGTACGACAGAGTGTACAACTTTACACCAGACAACCCAAGGAATAACCAGTCGGGATTCGTGACAACCCAAGCTTCCGTTGTGGCAGCACAAATGCAGGCTCCAGCATCTGGCCCAACCCCGATGGAGATCGATAATCTTCGAATGGAGATCAATGCCCTCCGACGACACCTCCAAGGCTCAAGCCCCTCCCAAAATTAACTGACACCGAAAGGAAAAAAAGCTCATGGCCAGGGGTGCTTGCTTCAAGTGCCGCCGTGATGGACACCGCGCAAATGAGTGCCCAGGCAAAAATGGCGGTCGGCATGTGAATAACATAGCGACCGATGAGGGGCACCGGCTCCGCGGAGTCGGGGAAAAGCCTCGAGCGACCGGGATTAGTCCAGGACCCGGCCGCTGAAGCTCCCTCCTCCTTGTCTCTGGACAGGGGGAGTGCAAGTAGTCTAGAGTTAAGTATTAAAAATACGGAGAATAAAATTGTTTGTACCCACTCCACCTCACTACCCACTCCTCCTATTGAAACTCCCCTATTATGTAAGAAAGACCCTGACCTACCCCCAACCCCTGACCACATGTTTTCGGACCCTCAATCTGACTTTGTCAGTGAGAAGACAAACTCGTGTGCGACGGTGGACCTGGACCCACTTGCTCCCTCGTCTTTAGACTCTCCCTCCAAGGATACAAAGAAATCAAAAAAGCCGAAAAAGATTAAGCTTTGTTCTTTGTCTCTCAAGGACGCAGAACGGACTCTGCTGACATTCATTGGCTCTGTGAATGGTCACCCAGCAAAAATATTGATCGACGGTGGTGCTGAAGGTAATGTCATCAGCTACTCTTTCAGAAAGAAACACTCCATTCCCACCACCTCAATCGACCCTATCCCTATTGTCCTCCCAAACGGCTCTGCATCATTCGCGGCGAATGCATGCACTATTCAACTACAACGAGACAAGTATGATGACTTCATCGATGCAATCGAATACAAGTTATCAAAGTACGACTTAATCCTCGGAAAACCTTGGCTCACACGGATCAACCCCCGTATCAACTGGCAGACAAACGACTTACACTTCCGACACAATGGCAATAAGGTATTCTGGTGCTGTTCGGAGTCAGACGCCCCATCATCACTTACCCGTACCACCGATGAATTTGTCTTGAGCCCCATCAACTTCCACTCCATGATGACCCAACCAGGAAGTGAGGTATTTATGGCACTGGTCAACCTCGCTCCCAATGAGGCAGAAAAAGAGACACCTCCTGAAGTGACCCCGATCCTGGAAGAGTACTCCGACGTGTTTCCCAAAACACTTCCTGATGGCCTCCCACCGGACAGAGGCGACGAAATGCACATCGAGACTGACCCAACAGCCGACCCCCTGTTCGACCTGTTATTCGTCTTTCAATTGCCGAACTGGATGAGCTTCGTAAAAGCAACTTGATGAGCTATTGAAAAAGGGATTCATCAAGCCAAGTACTTCTCCATATGGTGCCCCTGTCCTTTTTGTGAAGAAGAAAAAGAAGGTACATTGCGTATGTGTGTCGACTACCGGGGATTGAACCGTATCACAAAAGAAAAACAGGCACCCTCTTCCACGCATCGATGAGCTCATTGATAGGATCCGAGACTCCAAGTACTTTACCAAGCTGGATCTAATGTCTGGCTATCACCAACAGCGCATCTATGGCCCTCATACGCACAAGACGGCTTTCCGATGCAGATATGGCCACTTTGAATTTAATGTTATTCCTTTTGGATTGACCAACGCCCCTGCTGCTTTCTCGGCAATGATGCGAAAGGCTATGGACCCACTTCTCGACAAATGCATTGTTATTTATCTTGACGACATTCTAATATTCTCCAAGACAAAAGAAGACCACCTAGAACACATCCGAAAAGTCCTTGAATTACTCCGCAAGAATAGACTTTTATGCAAAGCTCAGCAAATGTTCATTCCTTCAAGAAGAGACCGAGTTCCTCGGCCATATCATCTCCAAGGACGGTATCAAGCCCAACGGTGGTTTGATCAAGGCTATCCAGGAATGGCCTACCCCTGAGAAGCAGAAAGACGTACAACAGTTCATTGGTCTTGCTCAGTTTTATCAGCAATACATCAAAGGGTTTGCTGACATTGCTCTACCACTAACAGCACTACTCGGAGAAGGAAAACCGTTCAAGTGGGGAGATGAGGAGAACAAGGCTTTCCTCTCGCTCAAAGACGTCATGACTAAAGCACCAGTTCTCATTATTTACGACCCTGATCGCGCAACCATTGTGGAAACTGACGCTTCTGGATTCGCCGTGGCAGCCGTATTACTCAAAAGGACGATTCAGGACAATGGAGACCAGTTGCCTTCACCTCAAAGAAAAAATGAACTCTGCCGAACGCAATTATCCAACACATGAACAGGAGCTATTGGCCGTTGTCCATGCACTTAGAACTTGGCGCTATTATTTGGATGGAAAGAAGTTCACTGTCAACACCGATCACGCCACTCTCCGCCACTTTCCAACCCAGCCCAAACTCACCAAAAGACAGGCCCGATGGATGGAGCTATTACAAGAGTATGATTTCCAATTCCGCTATAAGCGTGGAGCCGACAACATTGTTCCTGATGCTCTATCACGACGCCCCCCCGATCTAAAAAAATGGCCCGCCCTGTACAATTAATTCAGTGGAGGTCTCGCTTGACCCAGGTATTAGGCAGCGCCTGATAGAAGGCTATATGACCGATCCTTGTCTGAAGTCGATCTATGAAAGCTGCCTCCAGGGAAGTCCACCCCCACGCTACCATCTGAAGAAGGATTTGCTTTATGTTTTACGCCGGGGTGACACCTTGCTATGTATTCCTCGCAAAGCTGACATTCGTCTCGATCTATTGCATGATGCCCACGACTCTGCCATAGCAGGACACTTGGGATTCGACAAGACATATGACAAGATAAGAAGGATTGCCTTCTGGCCCAAGATCGCGAGGGACACCAGGCTTTATGTGCAATCGTGTGAGAGCTGTCAGCGCAATAAGCCTAGCAACCATCGACCAGTAGGACTACTCCAACCCTTGACAGTACCCGGACAACGATGGGAAACCGTGACAATGGACTTTGCAGTTAATCTACCCAAGACTCCTCGAGGATATGACGCAATCGCAGTATTTGTTGATAAATTGTCGAAGCAAGTCCACTTTGCCCCTTGTAAGACTACGGATACAGCAGCCGACACTGCAAGGATATTTTTCGACAATATATTCAGACTACACGGGATGCCTACGACCATTGTCTCAGACCGCGACACCAAGTTCTGCAGTCACTTCTGGCAGGAACTGCACAAGCTCATGAATGTTAAGTTGGCTATGTCGACAGCTTTCCACCCCCAGACAGATGGACAGTCGGAGCGAGCAATTAGGACACTCTCATCAATACTACGAGCATTTGTCGATCAAAAAGCAGACCAACTGGGACCTCTTTTTGTCTGCTGCCGAATTTGCATACAACAACTCGGTCAACCCTACCACTGGATACTCGCCCTTCTTCTTGACCATGGGCTACCACCCTAGACTCCCCTCATCTCTTCTCCAACCTACGGAAACCAGTGTACCAAGTGTGGATGACTTTGTCAACGCTCAGTCCTCCAGCCTCCAAATAGCCCAGGAAAATATCCGTTTGGCACAAGAGAACCAGGAGTGGAATGCAAATACAAAGCGTGTGGACCATGACTACAAAGTTGGTGATATGATCATGCTGAACGCAGAGAACATCACCATCCCAGCATACAGCACAAGATCATCGAAAAAGCTGCAACAGCGCTTTATTGGACCATTCCCCCTCCTGGAAAAGCACTCACCTGTTACTTTCAAGGTTGAACTGCCTCCTGCCATGAAAATCCACGATGTCTTCCATGTGGACAGGTTCAGACACTACCACCCTTCACCAGAGGACCTTGGAGCTAGGACTCCTCCACGACCTGACCCCGAGATAGTCGACGGCGAAGAGGAGTACGAGGTAGAAGAAGTGTTGGAGTACCGAAGGCACAGGAGGCAACACCAATTCCTAGTTCGCTGGAAGGGATACACTAGAGAAGACGATACCTGGGAACCAGTCAAGAACCTAGAGCATTGCCCCGATCTAGTAGAAAAATTTAAAAAAGATAATGGGTTGGATTTTTAAAAGGGAAAGGTGTACCAGTATAAATAGACCCTCCCTCCCCCTCTAATAAACAGCAGCTCTTCTGACCCCTTACTGTTGCAGTTTGGTCCGATCGTTGGCGGTAAGAACGGGCTTCGACTCCGGCGGCGGCCATAATCGCATGGGTGTGGTAGCGGTTGGTGAACTCTTTCTTGAACCCCTCGAACGTGATCCACTTGCCATGGTTGGCTTCATACCATAGCTGGGCGGTACCTTTCAGATAGACACCCGAGGGCGTTGAGCTTGGCTTGACCAACCCATTATTGCCGCGGGCAATGGCTTCAAAATGACTGAGCCAGGCGATGGGGTCGTCGTCGGGGCGGTACTCTCGGGGGGTAGCCAGGACTCGTTCACGAAGGTTCGTTGGGCTTGACTGGGCGGGCGCGGCTGGGGTCACGGGCTGGATCGTGCTCTCGGAGCCAGACGGGCTCGAGCTTGAGGCGGGTTGAGAAGGCATGTTTTTTTTTTTTTGGGGTACAGAGAAAAGGAGTGTGGGGAAAAAAAAGATAAGGTGCGCAAAAAAAAAAAAATAGGGTTTGGATTCAAAAATTTGTGGATGGTCCAAGGACGGGTGCTGCGAATCAGGATTTTGAGTGGAAATCAGAGAGCTGTCTTTGCGTAGAGGACCCCCTGCGTAGATCACCAAATCTGTAACAAGAAAATCTGGCTACGTGGTCTTAAGATATAGTGTGATTTGAAGGTAGTGGGATGGAGAAGGATGGGAAGGTGGGAAGTGTGGCAAGAGAAGTATTTGTAAGATTTTGATATGGGTTGCTAACCGAGGTTTTTATTAAGCGAAGCTCTTGGCTTAAATAGAAGAGGGGGGGGTGGACATGGATGGGTCTGGGCTAGGGGAGTGTATTGGTTAGGGGAATATCGTGTGGTGCCATGGTCAGGATGTCTTCGGGGCTATTGGGGTGGTGCGGGGACTGTAGGGGCTAGGGGTTGGGTACCGGGGCGGCGACACTAGACGTGGTCGAGGCTGGCCTAGGTCTGCGTCTAGGATACGGTGACGTCATGGAGTCGATGCGGCTTACGGACGACACGCACTCGACCTCCCGACAAATATCAGCAAAGCCCGGTTAGCTCAATCGGTAGAGCGTGAGACTCTTAATCTCAAGGTTGTGGGTTCGACCCCCACATTGGGCGTATACTTTTGATTGGCCTCCTAAGAGGTTTTTTTTTGGATGAAGATATTCTCACATATTTTTTTTTTTTTTTTTTTATGGGCCCCGTTAGGGGTTTTATTCGTCGGCGCGCACTCATACCACGGTCTGCGGACGTGGCCAGCTAGTTCACAAAAACTACACTATCCTACAACAGAAGAGTAGAGAGAAGAAGGAAAAGGTGGAGGGTGACTGTCATGTCCTATTAACTCTCCTCTTACTATAGGATCGCGGGCAAGTATCCTCCATCGGCAGATGGAGGAAAAAGATTGGGTTATACTTTCCGAAGTGCGCGAGCACTCGGAAAGGATGAAGTTTATTATTTTCGAGCAAGAACAAAAATCTAGTATAAAAGGGCGCAATAGGCGCATCCTATTTCCGTCAGTCTGCAATAAATATCTTTCCTTGCCCTTACCTTCCTGTCTCTAAAGGAGAGTCCTGTATTTGTCCATGACATTGCAGACTCACCAACATCCTGCCACCTTCCCCAGCATATCCCCTACTCCCACTATTCCATGTCCAATCCCAACGAGACCACTCAAGGTCTCTTCACCTTCCATGCCCTGCTGGACCAAGCCCAGCAAGGGAATCTTGACCCCTCCCAGTTTGTGATGCACATTCAGCACACATATGAGTCCCTCCAACAACAAATGACAAGCCTACAGCAAGAACTAGCCAATGCACAAGCCAATCAAGTCCCCGGTACCCCGAACCTCACTACAGCCTTGGCCGATCGACTTCATGAATCCGCACTGATGAGCCAGAGTGTTGCCTCTAGTATGCAACAAATTGTCGAAACCTTGACACACAGGCCCTCTTCCAATTCACGTCTTCTCACCCCTCTTTCCTCCAAGTTCAAAGGTGACAACTCTGAAATGAGCTTCTCCGATTTCAAAGCCAAGCTTGCCAGTTCCTTTGCCCGTTCTCCCGAGTCATTCCTACTTGACAAGCACAAGATCCACTTTGCTCTCCTGTCAATGGAAGGTGCCCCATTCAAGATGTTCGCTCCCTATCTAAACAACGAAGTTGAAGATGTCGATGGCCTCCTTGAAGATTATGGCGCGTTCCTGGATTCCATTGATGAGCTTTTCGGTGATCAGCTGGAAGTTGATGAGGCAGAAGACAAGATGAACAGTCTCAGGCAACACGGCAAGACAATGACCCAGTATATATCAGAGTTCAAGATCCTCCAAGCTAAGCTCAAATGGAACGAGTCTGCCCTGGTCTCCAAATTCAAGAATGGACTATCGCATGAGGTCAAGACCGCCATGGTTCCGTATTGGCACACACTCCGATCTTTGAAAGACATCCAGTCCAAGGCAGCTACGGTGTACAACAACCTTAGTCGCGGTCCCTCTCGACACACGAATGGCTCCGCCCCCAAGAAGCCCACACCCTCTCCTCGGCCCCAATCAACCAATACACCAAGCCCCTCTCCTATGGCCATGGACCTGGATGCCTTGCGTGCCCGTCGAATCTCCGAAGCCGAAAAACAACGCCGTCGCGATAATAACCTATGCCTTTACTGCGGTGGCTCAGGTCACATAGCCAACGAATGTCCTGTCAAGAGGTCCCGCATTGCCACCATTATGGCTGAGGTACAGGAAAACGACGAGGCCTAGGGTCCACCGACAGACTGGACACTAGGCCAAGTCCTCGCCTCTTCTGACCTCTCCACCCAGAGTCTGTCTCCTTGTTAAGGCTGTTCTAGCACTGCCCAACCAAAACCCTATCCATATCAAAGCACTTGTCGATTCCGGGAGCTCAAACCTCCTTCATTGATCATTCTCTTGTCCAAAAGCACTCAGTCCCCACCACTCCCTTGCTCCACCCCATCCAATTGAATATGGCTGACGGTCAGAGTAGCGCCTCTGGTCCTGTTACCCAGTTCACCCAACTTCCTCTTAGTATCGATAACCATCATGAGATCGTTACCCTCCATGTCACCAAACTCCAACGCCAGTCTGTTATCCTTGGAATAGACTGGCTCGAAAACACAACCCTCTTATCAATTGGAAAGAACACGTCATTCTCTTCCGAGACCTGTATTGCAATAAACACTGTTTTGAACAGTATCCTGTCTTGTCCCATGAGTCACTCGACTCTTCTGTCCTGTCTTGTATTGTTGTTGATGATCCTTGTCCTAGTCTTGAACATTATTCCTTATGCCAAATATCCAGTGTAGATGTCCCTGATGAAAGCCTGTCCGAGTCTAGTCCTGATCCTCTTGCATTCCTGCCTAGTGAATATTCCGAATTCGCCCCGCTCTTCAAAGATCGAGAAATAGGAAGATTGCCTCCCCACAGAGAATGTGATCACGCCATCCCCTTAGAGCCTGAAGCCAAGACCCCTTATGGTCCCCTCTACACTCTCTCACAGGTGGAACTGAAGGCTCTCCGAGAATACCTTGATGAAAACTTGGAAAAAGGCTTCATTCGTAAATCAGAATCTCCTGCAGGAGCTCCTGTCCTATTCGTACCTAAGAAAGGTGGAAAGTTACGTCTCTGTGTAGACTACTGTCACAGTATCGACCATCAGCACCCACCCCTTTAACCTTTGAGGTCATGTCCACTCCCACCCCTATAACTTAAAAAGGTCCACCTCACTCACATGTATAAATAGTCCCTTCACCTACCACCAATAAAGATCATCTTTTCCTGCCCACTCCTTCTTTGTTAGATGTTAGCAAAGGGTTCGATTCACTGCCTCTTCTACCCTGACTATTATCTTTCCCTCCACTCGTTAGGCGGCTCCCCCTGGCAGTACTTTTTTCTTCACTTTCACTCTTCCCCTCTTTTCCTTTCCACTCGGTTCCTGAACCCTCCCTCTCTTTTTTTTTTTTCCCCCCTTTTTTTTTTCCCTTGACCCTCCCCCCTCCCCCCCCCCTTTTTTTTTCCTCTCTTTTTCTCACCCCCCTATTCTGTTTCCCCCCTATTTCCAACATGTCGGCCCAGCACGAAATCCTCAGCATCGTCGCCTCCCCCTCCCAGAGGAGGAAAAGAAACAGGATCAGCTCTCTGCTCTCGTCCATCACCACCCCCCCTCTGATCCCCCGCCCCATCCCAGCTTGAAATTGAGGCTGCTCACCGCGACGTTGCGCGTACCTTGCATAAAATCCTCAAACCTCAAACCCCCGCCCCCTACTCTGGGGACATCGACGCGGACGCCTGCAACAACTTCATCGACAACCAGGAGGAGTATTACCAGGTCGTCAAGCTCAACGAATGCGACTGGGTGCAGTATACAGCCTTAAACCTTACTGGAGACGCTAAATCCTGGTGGAGAACATGCGGTCTCAACATCACCTGCCCATGGATAAAATTTCGAGAGGCATTTCTTGATTTCCACACCCCTCCCAATGCAAAGACCGCCGCTCGTGAGGCCCCTCGAAGGTCTGAAACAAGGCAAACGAACCATTGCTGCCTACACTCACGAGTTCCGCCGCTTGAGACGACGCGTCCCTACACTCGACGACGAAACTGCCTTACACTGGTACATGAAAGGCCTACACTATGATACTAGCAAAGAGGTTCGCCTTCGTGAGCCCAAATCTTTGGATGTGGCCATCCAACAGGCTACAAACGTGCATGCCATCCTCTTCCCTGAGGGCCTTACCTCCAAGACCACCCCTGTCAAGGACCCTAACGCCATGGACATTGACTCTATGCAGATGATGATCAATAATCTCTCTGCCCAAGTCAATTATTTGTCAAACCTTTCGAATAACCGAGGCAGCGTCCCTCGCCCAGCTAAGCTCACCAACGAGGAACGCGAATACCTCAAGGCGAACAGGGGATGCTTCAAATGTCGCAAAATAGGCCATATGGCGGACAAATGCCGCACCTTTCCCCCTTCTGCGAAACCCTCCCGACAATTCAACAACATTGAAACCACTCCCCTCCCCCAGGCGCAGCAAACAGCCACTCCCCCTCCCCCACCTCAGTCGGGAAAAGCCAACAGCAACTAGAAAAGGTCCAGACTCTTGTTGCTGCTACTCCCTCCTCCGATCTTCTGGACCATGGGAGAAATATTATTTCCTCTGAAAAGTTTTCTGTCACTTCCAATAAACCGATCGCTATTTCAGATAAAATACATACTTCTCCATCATCATGTTCGCCTTCCCACAATCATTTACCTCACTCCACCGCCTATGACTATACTCTCCCCTTGCCTACTCAACCTGAGACAGGATTGGACGATAACACCTACCCTGCATTCAGTTCATCCCCATCATCCTCAATCTCCGAACCCTGCTCTACCTCAGTTCTATCTAAAAGCAAGATTCGCCGCCTACGTAAAAAGGCATTGGAGTCTCTACTTTCACAGTGGAGAAGGCAAAGTCGACACTCCTTACATTTATTTGCAATGTTGACGGCCATCCAGCGCGGGTCCTCATCGACGGCGGAGCCCAAGGCAATGTGGTCAGCGAGTCTTTCATCAAAAAACATTCAATCCCTACACTTGCATCTCCCCCCTATCCCTATCATCCTCCCAAATGGCTCCCAATCTTTTTGCAGCACTCAAATCCAACATCTCCCTACAACGACACCAATACTCCACCACTCTTACCCCTATCGTCTACCCTCTCCCACAAATATGACCTTATTCTTGGCAAGCCTTGGCTTGCTGAGATCAACCCACTCATCAACTGGCGGACAAACAATCTACGGTTCCAACACAACGGCCTCACCATCGATTGGGAATGCACTGGTTTCAAATCGTCATCTATCTCATCTCGCACTCGGGGACTTCTCCTCACTCACGTACATTTCTTCACTGAGGCAACAGACATCGGAAGCGAGATCTGCCAGCCCTTATTCGGTCTCTCTCGATGAGGATAGCACAGATCAAACAAATCACTCTTCCACTCCTCCTCCTCCCACTCCTTCATCCACTCCTTCCTCCACTCCTTCCTCCACTCCTTCCTCCACTCCTTCCTCTGCCCCCCTCCTCCTCTCCTTCCTCTGCCCCCTTCCTCCTCTCCCTCTTCTCCTCCCTCCTCCGCTCCTCTCCCCAACCCCTCCCTTACACCCCCCGACATCCACTCAATTGTTTTGACGAATTCCCCGGACATTTTCCCCCTACCCCTCCCATCAGGCCTTCCCCCCCGACCGAGGTGATGCTATGCGTATCGACACTGACCCAGCGGCAGACCCCCCCTTCCGCCCCGTCATTCGACTATCTGTTGCTGAACTTGACGAGCTAAAGAAACAACTGGACGACCTACTCTCCAAAAAGTTCATCAAACCAAGCACGTCTCCATATGGTGCCCCTGTTTTATTCGTCAAGAAGGCTGATGGCACTCTCCGAATGTGCGTCGATTATCGCGCTCTCAACAGTATCACAAGGAAGAATCGCCACCCGCTGCCCAGAATAGACGAGCTTATTGACAGATTCCGTGGCGCTCGCTACTTTACCAAGCTTGACCTCATTTCTGGTTACCACCAACAGCGCATCTATGGACCACACACGCACAAGACCGCTTTTCGCTGCAGATACGGTCATTTTGAGTTTAATGTGGTTCCATTTGGCCTCACAAATAGCCCCCGTCAGACATAAATTTTTGGACTGGTGCGTTTTTCTGGTGCGATTCCCATTTTTAGACGAAACGAACCTCCCTACCAAAAAAATGTCAAAGAAAATTCCGCACCTCCTTCCATAAAAGTCAAAACCATCAAAACGCACCAGGTGCGTTCAGAGCTGAAAACGCACCTGGTGCGTTTTCACTATGGAATTAGGTTGCTCGGCTTCCAGACTAGCTAGAACGATGGGAGAAGTTGCGTTGGATAGAGGTTTTCCCTATGATCTCTAAAAATCTCATAGTTTCGTGATCCCTGATCAACTGCTGAGGATAACAACGTAAACAAAATGGTTATCTATACATAAATCTCAGCCAAGTACTCCTCATGCAATGCGAAATCTGTCACACTCACTCTTCGGGCATTGTTAAAAAAAAAAAAAAAAAAAAAAAAACTCCCCTTAGGTATCCCGGGAACCATGGGAACTATGAGCACCTTGCGTGAGAAAAACCATGCCCATATAAATTTAATCATCCTCTTCTTCTTCCCCTCCTCCTCCTCCTCCCACTCTTCTTCTTCTTCTTCTTCCCCTTCGTCTTCCTCCTTGTCTTCATCTCTCTCCTCCTTGCATCAACCACCATGTCGCAAAATTCGAAGCGTCAGGAAGCCCTCAAGGAAGCGATGGATATGTTTACACTCGCTCTAATAGACTCTGACTCGGACCTGGAGGACCTGGCCATCATCAAGTACGCCATTATAAATGAATCCCGTTATTTCGATAGGCCCAGCCGAAAAAAGCGTGACGACCACTTTTTTACAGTCAAGTTCGACTCATATACAGAGACTGAATTCCGTCAACGCTACCGCACAACCCGGTACGGTTTTTCATTTATTGTGGAGCTGATTGAACAACACCCAGTCTTTCTCAACAACTCCAACTTTCAACAAACACATCCAGCCTGGCAGTTGGCAATTGCTCTTGAACGACTAGGACATTATGGGAGCAGAGCTTCTGTGCCGATTATTGCGACAGATGTGGGCGTAGGAGTTGGATCCGTTGTAGCATTTACTAACAGGGTGGTGAAGGCACTAGTGTCTATTGCGCCCAGATGGATCAAGTGGCCTGAAAAGCACGAAAGAGAGGAGCATGGCCGACGCATGCGTAAAGAAGGGTTCCCTGGCTGCGTTGGATTCATTGATGGAACTACTTTCCCATTGTCACAGAAACCTGTCCAAGAAGGCGCTGCTTATTTTGATCGTAAAAAAAGGTAAGATAATAATATGATGTTGATGTATACTATATTATGCTACCTTTACTAACATTAATTTGTTCAATACAGGTATTCAGTCAATGCCCAGATCGTCTGTGATATGGATGGTCGGATCATCGCAGTACACACTGGATGTCCAGGTTCTGCTGCGGATTCTACCGTTTCTAAGCGAATGGAACAGTTTCAAACCCCCAAGAAGTTTTTCTCCCCTGGCGAGTATCTCCTAGCAGATTCAGCTTATGCGGTAACGAAGCACTGCATTCCTGCCTACAAGTCTCCTAAAGCAGACCTCCCAGACAACACAGAGTTCAATTTTTATTTGGCCTGCTCTCGTGTCCGAAATGAACACTGTATCGGGGTACTTAAAGGCCGCTGGCAATCGCTGAAAAAAGAGCTACGACATCGTCTCCACAATGACTGTGGCATGGAGAATCTTTGCTCATGGGTCATTGCTTGTTGTGTACTTCACAATATCATGGCCCATGTAAACGACCCATGGATGATGGAGCAAGAGAAGAGGTCGCAATATACAGAGTCATCAGTTGTCAGATTCCAGTCTACCATTCCGGGCATCACATTCCGCGAAACGCTGAAGAAGACAACGCTCGAAACAAACAGAGCAAAAAATAGATAGTTAATACAACTCTTTGTTTCTTTAATGTGCCATCGGGGAAGAGTTTGAAAGAAACAGTGGCTGATGACAAAGAAATAAGTACAGCAAGGGCTAAGCTAACTCTTGGTAATCTCCAGTAGGGGTAGAAGTGGAAACAAAGTCACTAGATGGGTTTACTGGAATCCCACCCCCAAAAATACTGCCAAGAAGTGATTCGATCGCATCACTTTTCATACCACTTTGAAGCATTGACATCGCAAGCTTTCCTTTGAGGAGGGCCGTCTCGTGATCTCTTCTTTCCTTGTCCTTCTTGTCTTCGCGCTCTTGCCTTTCTTTCTCCTTCTTGTCTTCGCGTTCTTGCCTTTCCTTCTCCTTACTGTCTTCGCGGATCCATCTCTCTTCCTCAAGCTTGCGCGCTTCTATTTAGCATGGCGCCAGATTCGTTAGTAGCGGAACAAATACAATAAGATAATTTAAACATAATTGAGATTTTGAATGAACCAGAAATTACCTGAGAATTTACTTGCCAATATGCTCTCCATTTCATGAGCATATCTAGCCTTTTTTGCTTTCCCCGCTGGTTGATGGCCGTGTAATGATGCTGGACGATTCGTTCGCACTTTGGGTTCTTCAGAGGGTCCCTTCGATGATTTCGGTTGCTCGCGTGAACATCTTCTCTTCGAGAGTGTGCTTTGTGTGTATGGCGTCGAAGCTCTGGACCTGTGCTTAGTAAAGGCGTCTTTTTGGTCCCTCTCCTTCTCCTCTTCTTCTCCTCCTTCTCTTCTTCCTCCTCCTCCTCCTCCTCCTCCTCCTCCTCCTCCTCCTCCTCCTCCTCCTCCTCCTCCTCCTCCTCCTCCTCCTCCTCCTCCTCCTCCTCCTCCTCCTCCTCCTCCTCCTCCTCCTCCTCCTCCTCCCCCCTCCTCCCCTCTTCCTCCGCTCCCTACTTTCCCTTCATCCCCCCTGTCACCCTCCTCACTCTCCTCCTGAACCGAGATATCATCAAGACTGTAGTCTTTAGTCCTCGACTTGAACCTCACTATTCCACTTCCGGATGATGCCTCGCATGCAGGGCTTAAATGCGGATTGTTACCAAACAATGCCTCCCACCTTGAAAATCCGTAACACTGTCGATTCAGCTTCTCATCGAAGTTATCATCTTCGTCTTCTGTCACTCCTGCCCCTGTTCGTTTGGCCATCCTTGCAGTCTCATAATATATTTTTGCGGTATCGTAGAACACGGTGCTTCGCACTGTCCTTAGTTAAGGACAGGTTAGCCTCTCTGTTAAGGAATTTTGCAGCTCTATCCCACGCTTGCGAAGCAGTCTCCGCCTTTACTCCTACTTGCGTCTTTTGTCTCCCGAAAACAGCCCCAAAGTTCCTATTGTCTTCTAACCATTGAAGGATTAGCTCCCGCTCGATGTCCTTCTTGCCTTTGACAATCTTGTTAGAGCTTGGCGTCCTGATATCAACAAAAGTGGAGGTATTGCGCGGAACAACAAACTTGTACATCGGGCCAACATCTAAAAAGATCCATTCGAAATGCTGTCAATACTGGATACATTTGGCAATAGCCTAACGCGGAAAGTAAAATGATGTTGAAGTCACTTGCTGTTGTTGCTAGTTGAGGCAAGAAGTTCGTTCTCCATTGAGGGAGACGTCGATGTAAGGAGGAGAGAGATGAGGAGAGGAGAAAAAATGAGACGGAAATGAAGACAGAGAAGACGAAGAAGAGTGGGAGAAGGATGAAGAGTGGGAGGAGGAGGAGGAGGGGAAGAAGAAGAGGATGATTAAATTTATATGGGCATGGTTTTTCTCACGCAAGGTGCTCATAGTTCCCATGGTTCCCGGGATACCTAAGGGGAGTTTTTTTTTTTTTTAACAATGCCCGAAGAGTGAGTGTGACAGATTTCGCATTGCATGAGGAGTACTTGGCTGAGATTTATGTATAGATAACCATTTTGTTTACGTTGTTATCCTCAGCAGTTGATCAGGGATCACGAAACTATGAGATTTTTAGAGATCATAGGGAAAACCTCTATCCAACGCAACTTCTCCCATCGTTCTAGCTAGTCTGGAAGCCGAGCAACCTAATTCCATAGTGAAAACGCACCAGGTGCGTTTTCAGCTCTGAACGCACCTGGTGCGTTTTGATGGTTTTTGACTTTTATGGAAGGAGGTGCGGAATTTTCTTTGACATTTTTGGTAGGAGGTTCGTTTCGTCTAAAAATGGGAATCGCACCAGAAAAACGCACCAGTCCAAAAATTTATGTCTGACGGGGGCTAATGCACCGGCTTCCTTTTCCAATATGATGCTGAAAGTACTCGATCCTGTTCTGGACAAGTGGGTTGTCGTCTACCTCGACGATATCTTGATTTATTCAAAAACCAAGACCGAGCATCTCCGCCATATTCGAAGTGTCCTTGCCCTCCTCCGAAAACATGGACTGTACGCCAAGCTGAGCAAGTGCTCTTTCATGAAAGAAGAAACGGAGTTTCTCGGCCATGTAATAACCAAAGATGGCGTTCACACCAATGCTGGGCTTGTTAAAGCGATTCGTGAATGGCCACGACCGGAGAAACAACGCGACGTTCAGCAATTTCTTGGTCTTGCCCAATTTTATCACCAATATATCAAGAATTTTGCCGACATCGCACTTCCCCTCACCTCCCTCCTTGGCGAAAACCATCAGTTCGTATGGGATGAAAACAGCGAACAAGCATTCCTTAGCCTCAAATCTGCAATCAGCTCCGCTCCAGTCCTACGAATCTTTGACCCCGATCTGCCGTCCACAGTGGAGACTGATGCCTCTGGATTTGCCATAGGTGCTGTTCTTTTTTTCAAACAGACGCCGACGGATCATCCAGACCTGTCGCATTTACATCCCGCAAACTAAACCCAGCTGAACGGAACTACCCTACCCATGAACAGGAACTCCTGGCTGTTGTCCACGCCCTCAAAACATGGCGCTTTTACTTAGACGGTTCACACTTTATTGTATATACCGATCACGATACGCTGAGACACTTTCCAACCCAGCCCAAACTGACAAGGCGCCAGGCGAGATGGATGGAACTCCTCCAAGAGTATGATTTCGAGTTCAAGTTCAAGCGGGGAATTGAGAACATCGTACCAGATGCTCTCTCTCGTCGTCCGGACCACCGCGAACCTGATAAACTTGAACCAGATCCTGTCCCTATGTCCATCAACTCTTTTTCAGCCTTCAGACGGATACAAGTTGGAGACAGCACGTTATAGAGGGGTATGCTGATGACCCTGGTCTTGCTCCCCGTCTATGAGAGGTGTCTTCAAGGCCAATCACCACCACACTACTTTTTGCAGGACGGTCTATTGTATGTCGAGCGCAAGGGTGACCTATTACTCTGCGTCCCGAAGTCGTCCACTCTGCGTTTAATCCTACTCCACGAGGTTCATGATGCTGCAATATCAGGCCACTTCGGCTTTGACAAGACATACGCCACCTTACGGCGGTTTGCCTATTGGCCCAAGATGTCAAATGATGTCCGACGGTATGTCGAATCCTGCTCGAGCTGCCAACGTAACAAAGCAGTCCGCCGCCTTCCAGCTGGACTTCTTCAACCTTTAGCCATTCCAGAACAACGTTGGGACACAGTATCAATGGATTTCGTGGTAAAACTACCACAAACAGCACGCAAATTCGATGCAATCACTGTCTTCGTAGACAAATTGTCGAAACAGGTCCATTTTGCTCCTAGTCGGACTACAGATTCAGCAAAGGACGTTGCCAATTGTTTCTTTGCAAATGTCTTTCGCCTCCATGGGTTGCCCTCCACGATTGTCTCCGACCGGGATAGCAAGTTCACTAGTTCCTTCTGGAAGCGCCTCCACGAGCGACTAGGAACGAAGCTTGCCATGTCCTCAGCATTTCATCCGCAGACAGATGGTCAATCCGAGCGAGCCATTCAAACTCTTAAGTCAGTTCTTCGGAGTCTAGTGAACCACAAACAGGATGACTGGGACCTATACCTCCCTGCTGCAGAATTCGCATACAACAATGCCGTCAATTCATCCACAGGAGTCTCCCCATTTTTTTCAATCATGGATTCCATCCACGGGTTCCTGCTTCCCTCCTCGGGCCCCTGAAGAAGCTTGTCCCACAGACATGGACAAATTTGTTGCCTTGCAGAAGACCTCATTATCTCTGGCACAAGACAGCCTTCTCTCGGCTCAGAATCAGCAAATCAAGAATGCTGATGCTCACCGGAGGCCACACTCATTCAAAGTGGGAGACCAAGTCTTGCTCAGTACGGAAAACATCACAACTGCGTATGACTCTAGCCGACCAGCTGCATCACTACAGGCTCGATACTTTGGCCCGTTCACACTCCTCGAACAACGAAGCCCGGTCTCCTTCAAGGTCGAGCTACCCCCCCCTACATTGAAAATACATGACGTATTTCATGTCGACCGTTTTAAACCGTTTGTTCCATCTCCAGAGTCGCTTGGCCGTCGGACTTCACCTCCTCCAGAACCCGATATCATTGAGGGTAATGAGGAACATGAAGTAGAGGCTATCTTAGCGCACAGGACGACACCCAAAACGAAAAAGACAAGTTTTCTTGTCAAATGGGTCGGGTACGATGCTGCTTCAGATGCCACCTGGGAGCCTCTCAAAAATCTTTCACATTGTGAAGACACCCTTAGACAGTACTGTAAGGATCACGACCTGCTTCACTTAATGGGGGAAGGTGTCACAGTATCGACCATCAGCACCCACCCCTTTAACCTTTGAGGTCATGTCCACTCCCACCCCTATAACTTAAAAGGTCCACCTCACTCACATGTATAAATAGTCCCTTCACCTACCACCAATAAAGATCATCTTTTCCTGCCACTCCCTTCTTTGTTAGAACTACCGAGCACTAAACAAGATCACTGTCAAGAATCGTTGCCCATTACCCCTGATATCAGAGACCCTTGAACGACTTGGCTCGGCCCGCATATTTACCAAGCTTGACCTTAAAGGGGCCTACAACCTGATAAGAATTGCGAAAGGCGATGAGTGGAAGACAGCCTTTCGCACTCGTTATGGGCACTTCGAGTATACCGTGATGCCGTTTGGCCTGACCAATGCACCTGCTACCTTCCAAGCGTTTATCAACGACGTCCTGCGAGAAGCCCTTGACGAACATGTCGTTGCGTATATGGACGACATCCTGATCTATTCGCCAGACACCGAGACTCACAGGACCCATGTACGAAGGATCATGCAATTGCTGATGGACGCCGACCTACAAGTGAGCGCAGAAAAGTGTGAGTTCAATGTAACCAAGGTAGAATTTCTTGGCTATGTTATCTCGCCAGATGGCATCTCAATGGACCCCAAGAAAGTCGCTGTAGTCCTCTCCTGGCCCACACCCACGTCTGTCCGTGATATCCAAGCATTCCTCGGGTTTGCCAACTTCTATCGACGATTCATCAAGTTCTTTTCGGGGGTCGTGTCCGCCATAACTCGACTGCTCAAGAAAGGAGTCCCATTTGAGTGGGACGCTAAAGCGCAAGAAGCCTTTGATAATTTAAAAAGGTTGTTCACATCAGAGCCAATCCTGCAACATTTCGACCCTGCCAAGCCCTGTTTCCTCGAGCCCGATGCTTCCAAGGATGCCATTGGCATGATTTGTAGCCAGCCAGATGACAATGGAGTCTTACGCCCCATTGCCTTTCATTCCAGGTCACTATCCGGCCCTGAAAGGAACTACCATGTCCATGACACCGAGCTCCTCGCTGCAATCGAAGGCTGGAGCACTTCCGCCACTTCTTCGCCTATTCACCCTTCCCTGCAACGATCCTGACCGATCACAAGAATCTGGAGTACTTCTCTGAGAAGCGTTCTTTGAGTGATCGCCAAATCCGCTATGCCGAGCGTTTGTCCAAGTTTAACGTCCGTGTAGTGTATCGCCCTGGAGTCCTGAATGGTGCCGCAGATGCTCTTTTCCCGCATGTACCCTCCTGAAGGGGGGACCGCGTTCATGTCGCGCTCTTACCTAAATCAGAGACCACCCTCCAAGCGACTGCATCCATTGCCCCCATCATGGCCGATGATGAGGAAATAGAGCTGGCCAATGACGGAGAAGAACCCGACCGAGCCCCCAGCGGACATCACTGATCGCCTCAAGAATTCCTATCAGGATTATGAGGACTTCCAAGAAATTATCGAAGGCGTCCAGCAAGATCCAGAGGCATACACAGAATGGTCCTATGACAACGGCCTCCTGTTCTATGATGGGCAAAATAGCCGTACCAGATGATGAAGAGATTCAGAGGGATATTCTGACCGAATGCCATGACAGGCCCAATGCAGGACACTTTGGCATGTACAAGACTCATGAGCTAGTCAGCCGTACCTATTATTGGCCAACCATGAGGATGTTTGTCAAGAGATTTGTGAGCACCTGTGACATCTGCCAGCGCAACAAGAAGTCCCGTCATAAACCTTACGGCCTCTATGTCCCAGTCCCTGCCCCCGAAGTACCATGGTCTTCTATCTCTGTGGACTTCATTACCCAGCTTCCTTTGTCAAAGGGGTTCACAGCAATCCTGGTCGCTGTTGATCGCCTAACCAAGATGGCGCATTTTGTCCCCACTACAAGTAATGTGGATGCTGACTCCCTCGCCACCCTCTTTTTGAACAATGTCGTGTCCAGCCATGGTCTACCTGACGACATCTTGACAGACCGAGGAACAGTCTTCACTGCCGAGTACACACGTCACTTCCTTAGCGCCCTTAGGATTAATCAAAACACGACAACAGCATACCACCAACAGGCTAACGGACAAGCAGAACGCACCAACTCCACCCTAGAGCAATACCTCCGTTGCTTCCTCAACTACCAGCAAGACAATTGGGCTGACCTTTTGCCGATGGCACAGTTCTGTTACAATAATACTGTCCATTCGTCGATCCACACGACACCCTTCTATGCGTGCCTTGGGTACCACCCTCGCTTCAATGTCAGCATCCCAAGAGTCGCAGTCAACAACCCCAGAGCCGAACACCGCCTCCAAGAATTAAAAGAGTTGCAAGAAGACCTCAAGTTCCATATTGAGTACGCCAACGAAGCCCACGAAAAGAAATTACAACAACCGCACACAAGATCAACCCCCTCCAGGTCAATGACCAGGTGTGGTTGCTTCGAACCAACATCCAGACCAAGCGCCCCTCCTCGAAGTTGGACAATGTTAGATTGGGTCCATTCAAGATCACAGAGGCAGTAGGCTCGCGGTCATTCCGTCTGGAGCTTCCACCAGAGTTGTCACGCCTGCATCCTGTCTTCCATGTTTCCCTCTTGGAGCCTTACCTGGAGAACGACATTGCGGGACGCATTGCTGCTCCCCCTCCTGCAATTGATGTAGATGGAGAAGTAGAATGGGAGGTTGAAGAGATTCTCGATTCAAGATGGAGATACCGCCGACTACAGTATTTGGTCAAGTGGCTTGGTCACAACGAGCAGACGTGGCAGAGCGTGACCGACGTCGAAAATTGCCCTGACCTAGTACAAGATTTCCATGCAAGATATCCTGACAAGCCAAGGCCACCAGATGGCGCTCTCGGAGCTCGCGCCTAGGGAGGGGATTGTCATGTCCTATTAACTCTCCTCTTACTATAGGATCGCGGGCAAGTATCCTCCATCGGCAGATGGAGGAAAAAAGGTTGTGTTATACTTTCCGAAGTGCGCGAGCACTCGGAAAGGATGAAGTTTATTATTTTCGAGCAAGAACAAAAATCTAGTATAAAAGGGCGCAATAGGCGCATCCTATTTCCGTCAGTCTGCAATAAATATCTTTCCTTGCCCTTACCTTCCTGTCTCTAAAGGAGAGTCCTGTATTTGTCCATGACAATGTCCGATTGGCAGCCCACTCCAACAGGCCCTCAAGAAAGCTGGGACCCGTCAATGCTGGACCCTTCAAGATCATCGAGAAAGTGCATGAAAATGCATACAAGTTGGAATTGCCTCCTCAGATGAAGCTACACCCTGTCTTCAACGCTGACTTGCTGATCCAACATCAAGAGTCTCCAGAAGAATTCAGTGATAGAGTGCCAGCAGGGCCCCCACCTGAAATCATTGAAGGAGAAGAAGAGTACGAGATTGAAAAGATCTTGGATGTCAAGAAGGCTGGACGAGGATTCAAGTACCTTGTGTTATGGAAAGGCTACCCCCATGAAGAAGCACAATGGATATCAAAGACAGCTCTCAAGAATGCACCAGAAGTACTCGCCGAGTTTGAAGCCTAACGGAAAACGACTTAGATATTTTTTTTCAAGACGGGGAGGATGAAATAGGACAGCCACATTGCTGCGCCTACCTCTGTACAACATAGTGGCGCGCCACTATCCGCGCCCCCAAATAGTCCCTCAACCTGTATAAATACCCTTCCCTCACTATCCTTAATAAAGCAGACTTACTCCGACTTCCACGATCGCCTTTTCTATTGCAGAGCCGCTCTCGCAGCTCCTGGACCCCTCGGACCCTTTGCCCTAGTTGTAGATCCTGCCTTTTGACTTGCCCCCTCTGCGGGTGCTCTTTGTACCTGGTCTTTTTCCCTTTCTCTGCATTTGTATTTCTAGTAGCTATATCGTTTCTGGGTCACCCTCCACCTTTTCCTTCTTCTCTCTACTCTTCTGTTGTAGGATAGTGTAGTTTTTGTGAACTAGCTGGCCACGTCCGCAGACCGTGGTATGAGTGCGCGCCGACGAATAAAACCCCTAATGCAACAGTCAGAGGCCAGGGAGTCTTTGGTTTGGGCAGTTTATTGCTAAAGATTAAAGTAATGAGAAAGCTAACTATTTATACAAGTGGTTTGGTGGCAAATGGAAGGGGGCGCGGCAGTGGTGGCAACTGGACAGTCACAAATAGTGGCAAAGGGCGCAGCTTGAAGAGGACACTGTCGCACCTTCCCCTTTTAAAAATTTAGGTCGTGTTTCTGCTTGTACTCGTCCACAGTTTCCTGGCAATGTGTAAGATCCTTTACTTTTTCCCATGTTGCCTCGTCTCGAGAGTAGCCCTTCCATAAAATAAGGAACTGATGCTGCCGTCGATAGTACCGATAGTCCAGAATACTGTCTACTTCAAACTCTTCTTCTCCATCGATGATTTCAGGCTCTGGTTCTGAATGTACTGTTGTCCGAGGGCCGAGTGATTCTGGCGACTCTTCATAGTGTCGGAAACGATCCACATGGAACACGTCGTGTATTTTCATTGTCGGAGGTAATTCAACTTTGAAGGTGACAGGGGACAATTGCTGAAGGAGTGTGTAGGGTCCAATGAATCTCGGCTTCAGTTTATCTGATGGTCTGTTTTGGTCTGCTGGGATAGTGATATGTTCCGCGTTGAGCAAGACTTTGTCGCCTTCTTTGAAGCTGTGCTCGATCCTATGTTTGTCTGCGTTCCAAGTCTGCCTTTCCTGTGCGAGTCGAATAGAATCCTGGGCCTCCTTGAGTATCCTGCTCTGGTCGCTTACAAAAACTTTCAACCTTGGGAGCTTTAGACGGTTGGGGTTGGAGTAGAGCGGATGGGATACGGGGATGGTAGCCCATGTTCAAAAAGAAGGGAGAGTAACCAGTTGTTGGGTTGACCGAGTTGTTGTATCCAAATTCGAGTGAAGGTAATGAAAGATCCCAGTTTGTCTGTTGTTGATCTATGACAGACCGGAGCATCGTTGTGAGAGTTTGGATTGCGCGTTCTGATTGTCCATCTGTTTGGGGGTGGTGTGCAGTTGACATGGCTAGTCTTGTGTCCATTAGTCGATGTAACTCCTGCCAGAACTGACTAGTAAACTTTGTATCCCGATCTGACACAATAGTTGTTGGCATTCCATGAAGTCGGAAGACATTTTTGAAGAAGCAATGGGCCACGTCAACAGCTGTGTCAGTTGTTCTACTTGGTGCAAAGTGGGCCTGTTTTGATAGTTTGTCGACAAAAACTGTGATTGCATCGAATCCTCTCTCTGTTCGTGGTAATTGAACGACAAAATCCATTGTTACTGTTTCCCATCGCTGATCTGGGATTGGAAGTGGATGGAGGAGTCCTGTTGGTGCACGATTGCTATGTTTGTTCCTTTGGCAACTCTCACAAGTTCTGACGTACGTCCTGATATCATTGACTATCTGTGGCCAGAATGCAAAAGCGTCTCAAGTTGTCGTAGGTTTTATCGAATCCCAAGTGTCCTGCTATGGCTGAGTCGTGTGCATCATGGATAAGTGAGTGGCGGATGTCAGCATTCCTGGGGATACAAATTACTGATTTGCCTCGTCGTAGTACGTGGAGTAGGCCATCGAATATAGCATATCCTTGAGGTGGTTGTCCTTTCATGCAGCTGTAATAAATAGGCCATAAACGGCTGTCGTCTCTGTAGCTAAGGATGAGTCGTTTTCGAAGATCGCGGTCCAGAGCTATTTCCATGGAATTAAAATCGACAGGTTGGGGTAGGGAGTGGTCAGGTCGGCGGGAGAGAGCGTCTGATACGATGTTTTCCGATCCTTTCTTGTACTTGAAGGTGAAGTCGTACTCCTGAAGGAGTTCCATCCAACGAGCTTGGCGACGGGTGAGCTTCGGTTGTGTAGGAAAGTGTCGTAGGGTAGCATGATCGGTGTATACAATGAAAATGTGTTCCATCGAGATAGTATCGCCATGTTTTCAGGGCATGTACAACTGCCAACAGTTCCTGCTCATGTGTTGGATAGTTCCTTTCTGCTGAGTTCATTTTGCGAGACGTGAAGGCGACTGGTCGTGACTCTCCATTTTTGTCTATCTGAAATAGGACAGCTCCCACAGCAAATCCAGATGCATCTGTCTCCACGGATGTAGTCAATTCAGGGTCAAATATCCTGAGGACTGGTGCTTCACTAACAGCTTTTTGAGGGGGCGATAAAGGCTGACTCATGGCTGTCATTCCATTCGAAGGGGACGTCGTCTCCTAAGAGAGATGTCAGGGGCAGAGCTATCTGAGCAAAGTTGTTGACATAGTTATGGTAGAACTGAGCGAGGCCGATGAACTGTTGAACTTCCTTTTGCTTTGTTGGTCGAGGCCATTCTCTGATAGCTTTGACGAGTCCAGCGTTTGTTTGAATGCCATCCTTGGTGAGAATGTGTCCCAAAAACTCCGTTTGTTGTTGTAGAAATGAACATTTGCTGAGCTTTGCGTAGAGGCCGTGCTTCCTGAAGAGAGAGAGAACTGTTCGTAGATGGTCCAGGTGTTCTTTCTTGGATTTAGAGTAGATTAGCACGTCGTCTAAGTAAGCTACAACAATTTCGTCCAAGACAGGGTTCAAGACGGTGCGCATCATTGAAGAGAAGGAAGCTGGGGCGTTTGTCAGACCAAAAGGAACAACATTAAATTCATAATGTCCATATCGGCAACGGAAGGCTGTTTTGTGGGTATGCGGTTCGTAGACTCGTTGTTGATGGTATCCTGATAAGAGGTCGAGTTTCGAGAAATACTTGGCACCTCTGAATCTGTCAATCAACTCGTCAATTCGAGGCAGAGGGTGGCGGTTCTTTTTGGTGATTCGGTTGAGACCTCTGTAATCCACACACATTCTGAGGGTTCCTTCCTTTTTGCGAACGAATAGGACGGGAGCGCCATAGGGTGATGTGCTAGGCTTAATGAACCCTTTTTCAACAGGTCGTCTAACTGCTTTTTTAGTTCATCAAGTTCAGCGATTGAAAGTCGAATGACAGGTCGGACAGGTGGATCGGCGGTAGGGTCGGTCTCAATTCGCATTGCATCTCCTCTGTCTGGTGGGAGTCCATCAGGGAGAGAGTCGGGAAATACATCAGGGAACTCTTCCATAACTATTTTTCGGATTTCAGGGTCAGCATTTTCCAAGGGGTTGGTGACAGGCTTGACATTTCCTTCTTTTTGAGTAGGGCAATAAAGACTTCACTACCAGGAAGGGCGGCGATGGTGTTGAAGTGCATGTGGCTAAGGAGGAGTCCACCAGAGGTTGTCGTTACTGAAGTGGGTTTGAAGCCGCGACATGTCCAGTGAACTGTCTTTCCGTTGTGATCAAAGACTAGTTTGTTCGTCTGCCAGTTGATATTCGGGTTGATGTCAGTGAGCCAGGGTTTACCGAGGATGATGTCGTATTTTTGAGGTCATAAGCGATAGTGTCTACCGTGTCAGTGTAATTATCGCGTGCAAGTGTAATGGTTGCCGTGTGGGATGTCGTAGATGAAGAGCCGTTAGGGAGGAGGACTGGGATGGGGTTGCACGACTTTACGGGGATCGAGTGTTGGGATAAAAATCGTTTGCTGATAACATTCATTTCAGCCCCGCCATCGATTAAAAATCTTTGCAGGGTGGTTGTTGACTGCGCCGATGAAAGTAAGGAGTCGTTGTTGAGCCTTTGCAATAGTGAAGCTATGAAGACCCAATCCTTTCTTTTTCTTCGGTTTGTGTGTTGACTCTGGCGATGGGTCTAGCTGTAATTCAGGAGCAAGTGGGTCCAGGTCCACTTTGTCACTAATACAAGCCTTCTCCTCAGTCTTTGACGACGTTGGCATTGGTTCATGGATGTTTGTGTGGGCCTTGGTTGGGTCGTGAGTATTATTGTCATTATTTTTCTGAGGAGTGGACGAAGTAGAGTTGAATACTTTTTATTTTTATTCGCTTGAGAACTTAACTCTGGTCTTGGAACACTCCCCGATCCAGGTGGATAGGAGAGGGGGGTTTCAGCAACTAAGCCCCTGACTGATCTTAATTGCTGGGGCCTTTTCCCCTGCTCGGGCTGAGGGGGGAGAGGTCTCTTCGGATTCTATGTTGTTGAAACGTGTTCCACTGCGACATTCGTTAGCCATATGTCCATCCTTGCGGCAGCGGAAGCAAGCTCCTCGTTGGCGGAGTCGCTCGCGTTCTTGTGGCGATAGTTTGGGTGTTGATGAGGGGCGGGAAGAGAACTGTCGACGAAGGGCGTTAAGTTCGGTCCTGAGGTTATCAATTTCCATAGCCATCGGGTCTTTTTGAGTACTGTTGGAACCGGAGGGGAAGAGGGACCATGGTGATTATCGTGGGAGAAATAACTGGAGGGGTAGAGGATATCGTGGACGATTGTTGCCTCGGTGATTGCTTTTTCAAGGGTCTTGGGTTGGCGTAGTCGAACCTGTTTAGAAGTTTCTGGATCGAGGCCACGAAGAAACCGGAAAAGTGAAGCGTCCTTGTCTTCCTTTTGGGATGAGACGAAGGTATCTTCTGAACTCATTTGTATATTCAGCGACGCCTCTTTTTCCTTGGATCAGATTTTCCAACTTTAAACGAGCAGCGTGGACAGCATCAGGAGGCGTGAACCTTGCGATAAACGAAGCGCGGAAATTCTCCCAGGGGTGTCAATCTTGATCTCAGATGTGCGCCACCAAGAGCGTGCGTCTTTTGTGAGGGCAAGTACAAAGTACCGAACCCAAAGATTCTTGGAGAGCTGTAAGACAGTGAAATACTTTCTTCATAGCTATCGGCAAAATTTAGACACTCTTCAGCATCGATAATGCCACTAAAGGGCTCGGGCTTGGGCGGTTTGAGGACGGCGGCAAGGGTTCTTGCTTGATCATTCGCGGCCAATCCTTGAAGAATGGAGGCGGAGGCGTCGGCTTTTGGCTCATGATGGAAAGGGAAGAAAAAAAATAATCGGAAAGGGGGTCTTGATCTTGGGGTACTTGGGTTGGAGTCGTGGGGGTCCGAGGGGGTGGCAGGGTTCGAGGGGGAGTCGGTGTCAGAGGGGTCGGTGGAAAGAGATTGTACCTTTGCTGCCATGCAACAGTCAGAGGCCAGGGAGTCTTTGGTTTGGGCAGTTTATTGCTAAAGATTAAAGTAATGAGAAAGCTAACTATTTATACAAGTGGTTTGGTGGCAAATGGAAGGGGGCGCGGCAGTGGTGGCAACTGGACAGTCACAAATAGTGGCAAAGGGCGCAGCTTGAAGAGGACACTGTCGCACCTAACGGGGCCCATAAAAAAAAAAAAAAAGATAGTGTAGTTTTTGTGAACTAGCTGGCCACGTCCGCAGACCGTGGTATGAGTGCGCGCCGACGAATAAAACCCTAACGGGGCCCATAAAAAAAAAAAAAAAAAAATATGAGAATATCTTCATCCAAAAAAAAAACCTCTTAGGAGGCCAATCAAAAAGTATACGCCCAATGTGGGGTCGAACCCACAACCTTGAGATTAAGAGTCTCACGCTCTACCGATTGAGCTAACCGGGCTTTGCTGATATTTGTCGGGAGGTCGAGTGCGTGTCGTCCGTAAGCCGCATCGACTCCATGACGTCACCGTATCCTAGACGCAGACCTAGGCCAGCCTCGACCACGTCTAGTGTCGCCGCCCCGGTACCCAACCCCTAGCCCCTACAGTCCCCGCACCACCCCAATAGCCCCGAAGACATCCTGACCATGGCACCACACGATATTCCCCTAACCAATACACTCCCCTAGCCCAGACCCATCCATGTCCACCCCCCCCTCTTCTATTTAAGTATAACAGGAACGATGGTTGAGAATGAACTCCCGTTTATTAGAGGGTGGTGAGAGGTATTTATATACTGCTGCACCTTCCCATTTAAAAAAAAAATTATCTAATTACTACGGCTCTGGGGAGGGTTCTCTGGTTGTTGGTTAGGTGGGGGCGCGTGAGAAGTATGGTCCGCTTCTCTCACGAAGAGTTCCCTGAACAGGGAGGTGTTGGCCATGTATGCCTCCACGTGTTTGTCCAAAAGTTCGCGTTGCTGATCCCTTGCATGTCGTCGAGCGGTCTTTGCGAACTCTTTTTGTATCCACCTGTTCCGGAAAATACATCAGCGCAAGGTCGTTATACTCTGCTCTCCTTTTTTTTTGCTTTTGCTGCATTTCTCGAGAGAACACCCCAGCCTTGTCCATGTCAGTGTCGCAAGTCTTTTCGAACCTCATAGCCATGGCTCTTGAGAATGTTAACTCATCCTCGATGGCGAGCATCAACCTTTCGAAAGACAACGGTTTGCGCATATGTCGTGTGTCCCTCAAGTAATTCCATTGTCTCTCCTCTGCCGACAGTGCCGAGTCGCCTTGCCCCAGTCGTTGGTGCGGTTGTTGCGGGGTCGGCTGCTGTGGCCTGGTCTGTGCCTGCGCTGGCACTGAGGAGGGGGTGGTTTGGTCGTCCTTGAGGGTGGAAGGGAGGGCGTCATTGGGACAGGGGGGGGGAGTCGTTGGGGTGGGGGGGCAGGTGTCTTTGGGACGGGGGCAGGCGTCTTTGGGACTTGGGGCAGGTGTCTTTGGGACGGGGGGGTAGCTGTCTTTGGGGAGGGGGGGCGGCCATTGTGTGTGTGTGTGTGTTTTTGGTGGTGGTGAGGGTGGTGAGGTTGATGAGGAGAGAAGAGAGAGAGGTTTGTCGATTTCAGCATCCATCTATAATTTATACATCTGGTCCCGGCATCCTGATGACATGTCGATTTCTGATTGGATGCCAGGTTCATCAAGATGATGCCAAAGATGACCTTTTTTTTTTTTTTTTTTAAGTCCAATCCATGTTCTTCCTTGTATCTGTCGACAGTCTCCTTGCAGTGGTCGAGGTTGCGGGCCGGTTCCCATGTTGCGTCCTCGTTGTTGTATCCTTTCCATAAGACGAGAAACTGGTGTTGTCTACGGTACAAGCGGTAGTTGAGAATTCTCTCTACCTCATATTCCTCCTCGCCGTCGATCAACTCAGGGTCTGGACGAGGTGGGGCTCGCTGTCCAAGTTCTTCGGGTGACTCGTGGTAGTGTCGGAACCTGTCCACGTGGAAAACATCATGGATCTTGTAAGTCGGCGGCAACTCAAGACGGAAGGTAACGGGGGAGTGTTGTTCGATGATAGTGAAAGGTCCAATAAATCGAGCAAGTAGCTTCTGAGCTCTGGTCTTAACTCCTCTGTCCTTGGGCAAGGTGATATTTTCAGCGTTCAGCATAACCTTGTCTCCTACTTTGAAATCATGGTCGCGTCGTCTATGGTCGGAGTTCCACACTTGTCTTTCTTGAGCGAGGCGAATGTTCTCCTGTGTCGTCTTCAATACGTGCTGTTGCTCCTTGACAAAGTCTTCCACGCTTGGCACTGATGTGTACCAGTATAAATAGACCCTCCCTCCCCCTCTAATAAACAGCAGCTCTTCTGACCCCTTACTGTTGCATGGCAGCAAAGGTATTCTGATTCACCCTGAACCCTGGCCCCTGATAATTTTTTTCACAACGTCCGCTATAACCACTCCCACCCTGAGCCCCTCCCCCCTGACCCCCCTGACCCCTGCCTCCCCTCCCAACCACCCCAAACACCAGAACCTTGCCTACTCCTTGATCCCCTTGTTGAAGCCTTATCACGTCTCGATATCACAATGTCCTCCGAAGCCCAACCCTCTGCCCCCTTCCTACCGTTACCCCCATCCTGAGAAGTATCAAGGTAGCCGCGATGGATTCACTGCCCTGACATGGCTCCGCAGTGTGAAGCGATATTTTCTGGCGACGGCCACACCAGATTCAATCAAGACAGTGGTCGCTGCTTCCCTTCTAGGCGATGCAGCAGGACAATGGTTCGACGGTTCCGGTCTCGCCGATGATGCTGACTTTGCCGAGTTTGAGAAAAAATTCAAGTTGGCTTACATCCCCTCCGACTTTGACCAAGTGCTGCGATCAAGACTGGCGACTCTGAAAATGACCACTACTGTTGATGCTCATGTCGCCGAAACCAAGCGCCTCCTTACGGCTCTCCTCGCCGATGCCACCTCGGACTTTACTCGTGCCGAGCTGGAGAAGTTTGCACACGTCTCCTTTTTGGAAGGATGCCCCAAGAACTTACAGCAACTCCTCAGAGCTCTCATGATCACTCAGGTTTTGAATATCTACCAACTCCTCGAGGCAGCCGAGCAGTACGACAGAGTGTACAACTTTACACCAGACAACCCAAGGAATAACCAGTCGGGATTCGTGACAACCCAAGCTTCCGTTGTGGCAGCACAAATGCAGGCTCCAGCATCTGGCCCAACCCCGATGGAGATCGATAATCTTCGAATGGAGATCAATGCCCTCCGACGACACCTCCAAGGCTCAAGCCCCTCCCAAAATTAACTGACACCGAAAGGAAAAAGCTCATGGCCAGGGGTGCTTGCTTCAAGTGCCGCCGTGATGGACACCGCGCAAATGAGTGCCCAGGCAAAAATGGCGGTCGGCATGTGAATAACATAGCGACCGATGAGGGGCACCGGCTCCGCGGGAGTCGGGAAAAAAGCCTCGAGCGACCGGGATTAGTCCAGGACCCGGCCGCTGAAGCTCCCTCCTCCTTGTCTCTGGACAGGGGGAGTGCAAGTAGTCTAGAGTTAAGTATTAAAAATACGGAGAATAAAATTGTTTGTACCCACTCCACCTCACTACCCACTCCTCCTATTGAAACTCCCCTATTATGTAAGAAAAGACCCTGACCTACCCCCAACCCCTGACCACATGTTTTCGGACCCTCAATCTGACTTTGTCAGTGAGAAGACAAACTCGTGTGCGACGGTGGACCTGGACCCACTTGCTCCCTCGTCTTTAGACTCTCCCTCCAAGGATACAAAGAAATCAAAAAAGCCGAAAAAGATTAAGCTTTGTTCTTTGTCTCTCAAGGACGCAGAACGGACTCTGCTGACATTCATTGGCTCTGTGAATGGTCACCCAGCAAAAAATATTGATCGACGGTGGTGCTGAAGGTAATGTCATCAGCTACTCTTTCAGAAAAAAAACACTCCATTCCCACCACCTCAATCGACCCTATCCCTATTGTCCTCCCAAACGGCTCTGCATCATTCGCGGCGAATGCATGCACTATTCAACTACAAAGAGACAAGTATGATGACTTCATCGATGCAATCGAATACAAGTTATCAAAGTACGACTTAATCCTCGGAAAACCTTGGCTCACACGGATCAACCCCCGTATCAACTGGCAGACAAACGACTTACACTTCCGACACAATGGCAATAAGGTATTCTGGTGCTGTTCGGAGTCAGACGCCCCATCACTTACCCGTACCACCGATGAATTTGTCTTGAGCCCCATCAACTTCCACTCCATGATGACCCAACCAGGAAGTGAGGTATTTATGGCACTGGTCAACCTCGCTCCCAATGAGGCAGAAAAAGAGACACCTCCTGAAGTGACCCCGATCCTGGAAGAGTACTCCGACGTGTTTCCCAAAACACTTCCTGATGGCCTCCCACCGGACAGAGGCGACGAAATGCACATCGAGACTGACCCAACAGCCGACCCCCCTGTTCGACCTGTTATTCGTCTTTCAATTGCCGAACTGGATGAGCTTCGTAAGCAACTTGATGAGCTATTGAAAAAGGGATTCATCAAGCCAAGTACTTCTCCATATGGTGCCCCTGTCCTTTTTGTGAAGAAGAAAGAAGGTACATTGCGTATGTGTGTCGACTACCGGGGATTGAACCGTATCACAAAAAAAAAAAACAGGCACCCTCTTCCACGCATCGATGAGCTCATCGATAGGATCCGAGACTCCAAGTACTTTACCAAGCTGGATCTAATGTCTGGCTATCACCAACAGCGCATCTATGGCCCTCATACGCACAAGACGGCTTTCCGATGCAGATATGGCCACTTTGAATTTAATGTTATTCCTTTTGGATTGACCAACGCCCCTGCTGCTTTCTCGGCAATGATGCGAAAGGCTATGGACCCACTTCTCGACAAATGCATTGTTATTTATCTTGACGACATTCTAATATTCTCCAAGACAAAAGAAGACCACCTAGAACACATCCGAAAAGTCCTTGAATTACTCCGCAAGAATAGACTTTATGCAAAGCTCAGCAAATGTTCATTCCTTCAAGAAGAGACCGAGTTCCTCGGCCATATCATCTCCAAGGACGGTATCAAGCCCAACGGTGGTTTGATCAAGGCTATCCAGGAATGGCCTACCCCTGAGAAGCAGAAAGACGTACAACAGTTCATTGGTCTTGCTCAGTTTTATCAGCAATACATCAAAGGGTTTGCTGACATTGCTCTACCACTAACAGCACTACTCGGAGAAGGAAAACCGTTCAAGTGGGGAGATGAGGAGAACAAGGCTTTCCTCTCGCTCAAAGACGTCATGACTAAAGCACCAGTTCTCATTATTTACGACCCTGATCGCGCAACCATTGTGGAAACTGACGCTTCTGGATTCGCCGTGGCAGCCGTATTACTCCAAAAAGGACGATTCAGGACAATGGAGACCAGTTGCCTTCACCTCAAAGAAAATGAACTCTGCCGAACGCAATTATCCAACACATGAACAGGAGCTATTGGCCGTTGTCCATGCACTTAGAACTTGGCGCTATTATTTGGATGGAAAGAAGTTCACTGTCAACACCGATCACGCCACTCTCCGCCACTTTCCAACCCAGCCCAAACTCACCAAAAAGACAGGCCCGATGGATGGAGCTATTACAAGAGTATGATTTCCAATTCCGCTATAAGCGTGGAGCCGACAACATTGTTCCTGATGCTCTATCACGACGCCCCGATCTAAAAATGACCCGCCCTGTACAATTAATTCAGTGGAGGTCTCGCTTGACCCAGGTATTAGGCAGCGCCTGATAGAAGGCTATATGACCGATCCTTGTCTGAAGTCGATCTATGAAAGCTGCCTCCAGGGAAGTCCACCCCCACGCTACCATCTGAAGAAGGATTTGCTTTATGTTTTACGCCGGGGTGACACCTTGCTATGTATTCTCGCAAAGCTGACATTCGTCTCGATCTATTGCATGATGCCCACGACTCTGCCATAGCAGGACACTTGGGATTCGACAAGACATATGACAAGATAAGAAGGATTGCCTTCTGGCCCAAGATCGCGAGGGACACCAGGCTTTATGTGCAATCGTGTGAGAGCTGTCAGCGCAATAAGCCTAGCAACCATCGACCAGTAGGACTACTCCAACCCTTGACAGTACCCGGACAACGATGGGAAACCGTGACAATGGACTTTGCAGTTAATCTACCCAAGACTCCTCGAGGATATGACGCAATCGCAGTATTTGTTGATAAATTGTCGAAGCAAGTCCACTTTGCCCCTTGTAAGACTACGGATACAGCAGCCGATACTGCAAGGATATTTTTCGACAATATATTCAGACTACACGGGATGCCTACGACCATTGTCTCAGACCGCGACACCAAGTTCTGCAGTCACTTCTGGCAGGAACTGCACAAGCTCATGAATGTTAAGTTTGGCTATGTCGACAGCTTTCCACCCCAGACAGATGGACAGTCGGAGCGAGCAATTAGGACACTCTCATCAATACTACGAGCATTTGTCGATCAAAAGCAGACCAACTGGGACCTCTTTTTTCTCTGCTGCCGAATTTGCATACAACAACTCGGTCAACCCTACCACTGGATACTCGCCCTTCTTCTTGACCATGGGCTACCACCCTAGACTCCCCTCATCTCTTCTCCAACCTACGGAAACCAGTGTACCAAGTGTGGATGACTTTGTCAACGCTCAGTCCTCCAGCCTCCAAATAGCCCAGGAAAATATCCGTTTGGCACAAGAGAACCAGGAGTGGAATGCAAATACAAAGCGTGTGGACCATGACTACAAAGTTGGTGATATGATCATGCTGAACGCAGAGAACATCACCATCCCAGCATACAGCACAAGATCATCGAAAAAAAGCTGCAACAGCGCTTTTTTATTGGACCATTCCCCTCCTGGAAAAGCACTCACACCTGTTACTTTCAAGGTTGAACTGCCTCCTGCCATGAAAATCCACGATGTCTTCCATGTGGACAGGTTCAGACACTACCACCCCCTTCACCAGAGGACCTTGGAGCTAGGACTCCTCCACGACCTGACCCCGAGATAGTCGACGGCGAAGAGGAGTACGAGGTAGAAGAAGTGTTGGAGTACCGAAGGCACAGGAGGCAACACCAATTCCTAGTTCGCTGGAAGGGATACACTAGAGAAGACGATACCTGGGAACCAGTCAAGAACCTAGAGCATTGCCCCGATCTAGTAGAAAAATTTAAAAAAGATAATGGGTTGGATTTTTAAAAGGGAAAGGTGTACCAGTATAAATAGACCCTCCCTCCCCCTCTAATAAACAGCAGCTCTTCTGACCCCTTACTGTTGCAGGATGGTGCGTGTGAAGTCGGCAGGGATGTACATCTCGGAGAAGTCTTTCTCAAAGTCTATGAAGGAGGCAGTGTCGCTCAATCCTGATCCATCGAACCAACATGCCGCGTCCACATCCAAAAGTGAAACTGCGACAATTGTTTGGATGTTCTCGGGGACGGAGGTGGCGAGGAGGTAGCGTCTAACGCTTTTTAACCATGCTTGTGCAGAAAATCCATCGCGACCTCCTTTGAATTTGTCTGGAAGGGGGTACTTATGTGAAGGTGTGGTGGGAGCAACGGTAGACATGGTGATAGACAAACGGTCGAATGCGGCGGACAGGGGGGTCGAGTAGGGACAGGGGGGGTCGTTTGGTAGGGGTGTGGGGGTGTGGGAGAGAGCAGGGGACAGGGTTAGGGCGGTGGACGGGGAAGACGGGGGGCGACGGGGAGGTCAACTTGAAAAGTAATGTTCAGGGTGTCAGGGGTGGAAAAAAATTCCTTTGCTATCATATAACAGGAACGATGGTTGAGAATGAACTGCCGTTTATTAGAGGGTGGTGAGTGCAACAGTCAGAGGCCAGGGAGTCTTTGGTTTGGGCAGTTTATTGCTAAAGATTAAAGTAATGAGAAAGCTAACTATTTATACAAGTGGTTTGGTGGCAAATGGAAGGGGGCGCGGCAGTGGTGGCAACTGGACAGTCACAAATAGTGGCAAAGGGCGCAGCTTGAAAGGGACACTGTCGCACCTTCCCCTTTTAAAAATTTAGGTCGTGTTTCTGCTTGTACTCGTCCACAGTTTCCTGGCAATGTGTAAGATCCTTTACTTTTTCCCATGTTGCCTCGTCTCGAGAGTAGCCCTTCCATAAAATAAGGAACTGATGCTGCCGTCGATAGTACCGATAGTCCAGAATACTGTCTACTTCAAACTCTTCTTCTCCATCGATGATTTCAGGCTCTGGTTCTGAATGTACTGTTGTCCGAGGGCCGAGTGATTCTGGCGACTCTTCATAGTGTCGGAAACGATCCACATGGAACACGTCGTGTATTTTCATTGTCGGAGGTAATTCAACTTTGAAGGTGACAGGGGACAATTGCTGAAGGAGTGTGTAGGGTCCAATGAATCTCGGCTTCAGTTTATCTGATGGTCTGTTTTGGTCTGCTGGGATAGTGATATGTTCCGCGTTGAGCAAGACTTTGTCGCCTTCTTTGAAGCTGTGCTCGATCCTATGTTTGTCTGCGTTCCAAGTCTGCCTTTCCTGTGCGAGTCGAATAGAATCCTGGGCCTCCTTGAGTATCCTGCTCTGGTCGCTTACAAAACTTTCAACCTTGGGAGCTTTAGACGGTTGGGGTTGGAGTAGAGCGGATGGGATACGGGGATGGTAGCCCATGTTCAAAAAAGAAGGGAGAGTAACCAGTTGTTGGGTTGACCGAGTTGTTGTATCCAAATTCGAGTGAAGGTAATGAAAGATCCCAGTTTGTCTGTTGTTGATCTATGACAGACCGGAGCATCGTTGTGAGAGTTTGGATTGCGCGTTCTGATTGTCCATCTGTTTGGGGGGTGTGTGCAGTTGACATGGCTAGTCTTGTGTCCATTAGTCGATGTAACTCCTGCCAGAACTGACTAGTAAACTTTGTATCCCGATCTGACACAATAGTTGTTGGCATTCCATGAAGTCGGAAGACATTTTTTTGAAGAAGCAATGGGCCACGTCAACAGCTGTGTCAGTTGTTCTACTTGGTGCAAAGTGGGCCTGCTTTTGATAGTTTGTCGACAAAAACTGTGATTGCATCGAATCCTCTCTCTGTTCGTGGTAATTGAACGACAAAATCCATTGTTACTGTTTCCCATCGCTGATCTGGGATTGGAAGTGGATGGAGGAGTCCTGTTGGTGCACGATTGCTATGTTTTGTTCCTTTGGCAACTCTCACAAGTTCTGACGTACGTCCTGATATCATTGACTATCTGTGGCCAGAATGCAAAGCGTCTCAAGTTGTCGTAGGTTTTATCGAATCCCAAGTGTCCTGCTATGGCTGAGTCGTGTGCATCATGGATAAGTGAGTGGCGGATGTCAGCATTCCTGGGGATACAAATTACTGATTTGCCTCTCGTCGTAGTACGTGGAGTAGGCCATCGAATATAGCATATCCTTGAGGTGGTTGTCCTTTCATGCAGCTGTAATAAATAGGCCATAAACGGCTGTCGTCTCTGTAGCTAAGGATGAGTCGTTTTCGAAGATCGCGGTCCAGAGCTATTTCCATGGAATTAAAATCGACAGGTTGGGGTAGGGAGTGGTCAGGTCGGCGGGAGAGAGCGTCTGATACGATGTTTTCCGATCCTTTCTTGTACTTGAAGGTGAAGTCGTACTCCTGAAGGAGTTCCATCCAACGAGCTTGGCGACGGGTGAGCTTCGGTTGTGTAGGAAAAGTGTCGTAGGGTAGCATGATCGGTGTATACAATGAAATGTGTTCCATCGAGATAGTATCGCCATGTTTTCAGGGCATGTACAACTGCCAACAGTTCCTGCTCATGTGTTGGATAGTTCCTTTCTGCTGAGTTCATTTTGCGAGACGTGAAGGCGACTGGTCGTGACTCTCCATTTTTGTCTATCTGAAATAGGACAGCTCCCACAGCAAATCCAGATGCATCTGTCTCCACGGATGTAGTCAATTCAGGGTCAAATATCCTGAGGACTGGTGCTTCACTAACAGCTTTTTGAGGGCGATAAAGGCTGACTCATGGCTGTCATTCCATTCGAAAGGGGACGTCGTCTCCTAAGAGAGATGTCAGGGGCAGAGCTATCTGAGCAAAGTTGTTGACATAGTTATGGTAGAACTGAGCGAGGCCGATGAACTGTTGAACTTCCTTTTGCTTTGTTGGTCGAGGCCATTCTCTGATAGCTTTGACGAGTCCAGCGTTTGTTTGAATGCCATCCTTGGTGAGAATGTGTCCCAAAAACTCCGTTTGTTGTTGTAGAAATGAACATTTGCTGAGCTTTGCGTAGAGGCCGTGCTTCCTGAAGAGAGAGAGAACTGTTCGTAGATGGTCCAGGTGTTCTTTCTTGGATTTAGAGTAGATTAGCACGTCGTCTAAGTAAGCTACAACAATTCGTCCAAGACAGGGTTCAAGACGGTGCGCATCATTGAAGAGAAGGAAGCTGGGGCGTTTGTCAGACCAAAAGGAACAACATTAAATTCATAATGTCCATATCGGCAACGGAAGGCTTTTTGTGGGTATGCGGTTCGTAGACTCGTTGTTGATGGTATCCTGATAAGAGGTCGAGTTTCGAGAAATACTTGGCACCTCTGAATCTGTCAATCAACTCGTCAATTCGAGGCAGGGGTGGCGGTTCTTTTGGTGATTCGGTTGAGACCTCTGTAATCCACACACATTCTGAGGGTTCCTTCCTTTTTTGCGAACGAATAGGACGGGAGCGCCATAGGGTGATGTGCTAGGCTTAATGAACCCTTTTTTTCAACAGGTCGTCTAACTGCTTTTTAGTTCATCAAGTTCAGCGATTGAAAGTCGAATGACAGGTCGGACAGGTGGATCGGCGGTAGGGTCGGTCTCAATTCGCATTGCATCTCCTCTGTCTGGTGGGTCATCAGGGAGAGAGTCGGGAAATACATCAGGGAACTCTTCCATAACTATTTTTCGGATTTCAGGGTCAGCATTTTCCAAGGGGTTGGTGACAGGCTTGACATTTCCTTCTTTGAGTAGGGCAATAAAGACTTCACTACCAGGAAGGGCGGCGATGGTGTTGAAGTGCATGTGGCTAAGGAGGAGTCCACCAGAGGTTGTCGTTACTGAAGTGGGTTTGAAGCCGCGACATGTCCAGTGAACTGTCTTTCCGTTGTGATCAAAGACTAGTTTGTTCGTCTGCCAGTTGATATTCGGGTTGATGTCAGTGAGCCAGGGTTTACCGAGGATGATGTCGTATTTTTGAGGTCATAAGCGATAGTGTCTACCGTGTCAGTGTAATTATCGCGTGCAAGTGTAATGGTTGCCGTGTGGGATGTCGTAGATGAAGAGCCGTTAGGGAGGAGGACTGGGATGGGGTTGCACGACTTTACGGGGATCGAGTGTTGGGATAAAAATCGTTTGCTGATAACATTCATTTCAGCCCCGCCATCGATTAAAATCTTTGCAGGGTGGTTGTTGACTGCGCCGATGAAAGTAAGGAGTCGTTGTTGAGCCTTTGCAATAGTGAAGCTATGAAGACCCAATCCTTTCTTTTTCTTCGGTTTGTGTGTTGACTCTGGCGATGGGTCTAGCTGTAATTCAGGAGCAGGTGGGTCCAGGTCCACTTTGTCACTAATACAAGCCTTCTCCTCAGTCTTTGACGACGTTGGCATTGGTTCATGGATGTTTGTGTGGGCCTTGGTTGGGTCGTGAGTATTATTGTCATTATTTTTCTGAGGAGTGGACGAAGTAGAGTTGAATACTTTTTTATTTTTATTCGCTTGAGAACTTAACTCTGGTCTTGGAACACTCCCCTGATCCAGGTGGATAGGAGAGGGGGTTTCAGCAACTAAGCCCTGGACTGATCTTAATTGCTGGGGCCTTTTTTCCTGCTCGGGCTGAGGGGAGAGGTCTCTTCGGATTCTATGTTGTTGAAACGTTTTCCACTGCGACATTCGTTAGCCATATGTCCATCCTTGCGGCAGCGGAAGCAAGCTCCTCGTTGGCGGAGTCGCTCGCGTTCTTGTGGCGATAGTTTGGGTGTTGATGAGGGGCGGGAAGAGAACTGTCGACGAAGGGCGTTAAGTTCGGTCCTGAGGTTATCAATTTCCATAGCCATCGGGTCTTTTTGAGTACTGTTGGAACCGGAGGGGGAAGAGGGACCATGGTGATTATCGTGGGAGAAATAACTGGAGGGGTAGAGGATATCGTGGACGATTGTTGCCTCGGTGATTGCTTTTCAAAGGGTCTTGGGTTGGCGTAGTCGAACCTGTTTAGAAGTTTCTGGATCGAGGCCACGAAGAAACCGGAAAAGTGAAGCGTCCTTGTCTTCCTTTGGGATGAGACGAAGGTATCTTCTGAACTCATTTGTATATTCAGCGACGCCTCTTTTTCCTTGAATCAGATTTTCCAACTTTAAACGAGCAGCGTGGACAGCATCAGGAGGCGTGAACCTTGCGATAAACGAAGCGCGGAAATTCTCCCAGGGGTGTCAATCTTGATCTCAGATGTGCGCCACCAAGAGCGTGCGTCTTTTGTGAGGGCAAGTACAAAGTACCGAACCCAAAGATTCTTGGAGAGCTGTAAGACAGTGAAATACTCTTCATAGCTATCGGCAAAATTTAGACACTCTTCAGCATCGATAATGCCACTAAAGGGCTCGGGCTTGGGCGGTTTGAGGACGGCGGCAAGGGTTCTTGCTTGATCATTCGCGGCCAATCCTTGAAGAATGGAGGCGGAGGCGTCGGCTTCTTGGCTCATGATGGAAAGGGAAGAAAAATAATCGGAAAGGGGGTCTTGATCTTGGGGTACTTGGGTTGGAGTCGTGGGGGTCCGAGGGGTGGCAGGGTTCGAGGGGGAGTCGGTGTCAGAGGGGTCGGTGGAAAGAGATTGTACCTTTGCTGCCATGCAACAGTCAGAGGCCAGGGAGTCTTTGGTTTGGGCAGTTTATTGCTAAAGATTAAAGTAATGAGAAAGCTAACTATTTATACAAGTGGTTTGGTGGCAAATGGAAGGGGGCGCGGCAGTGGTGGCAACTGGACAGTCACAAATAGTGGCAAAGGGCGCAGCTTGAAGAGGACACTGTCGCAGTGAGAGGTATTTATATACTGCTGCAACAGGTCTTGTCGAAGGCTTGGATTACCGGCGAAATGTTCTTGAAGTCTTTGTCCAAGCCCTTGGAGGAAGACCTGGATCGCTTCTGCCTCACTCATGTCAGTGAGGACAGAGCGTAGGGTTTCGAACTCATTGATGTAATCCGTGACAGACCCTTTCTGTTTTAGGTTGTACAATTTGCTACGAGCGAACAATTTGGTGTTGGGGCTCGAGTAGCGTTTTTCCAACGCAGCCTTGAAACTGATCCAATCGTTATCATTGAGGACAGCTGGAAACGTAAGGGTCCGGACCCAGTTGCGCGCGTTGCCTTGGAGAAGAAGACGGCACCCCCACCCCACCATCCGTTGACTCGCGTTGAGACTGAGAGCATCGCTATACTCTTCAATATCCTTGATCCAGTTGGAAACGTTTTCGTTTGGAAGGCCTTTGAATTCATGGAGATGGACATTTTTAACAAAGGTATCGAAGTGGTTAGGCATAATGGAGGTGGTGGAAGGGAACTTCCTTTGCTACCATGTAACAAGGCAAGAGGAATAGGGAAGGAGAAGAACAAGGACAGGGACTAGGACAAAGGCTAGGGACAAGAAGTGAGTTACTAACTGACGTTTATTGAGAAAGAAAGAGAGGAAATAAATACTAGAGAAGATATGTAGAAAAAGGGGTGAACCCTTTCCATGGAGCGCGGCAATGGGGGAAGAAAATTCGTGTCCGTCCGTACAGATCGAAACATTCCAGCAAGGACATTCTCAAAGAGACGCACCAAGGTAGCATACTCTTTGACATATCCTCTTTCGAAGCGAAATATACAAAGGCTTCACGTCTGTATCTGAATTCTGCAGTCTTACCTCGGTAATATCTTGGAACTTCGATGAAGTCAGCTTGTACGTCTTCCAAGAGGCCCTGTAGATCCAGGGAAGTCGTTCCGATTGGTAGGCCTGAAAGCTTGCAGGCATACTCTAGTGCCCACTTCAGCTGGACGCCACCGATGGTCCCAATGCGGACGAGGTCTCTTCCGATTGCGACATGTTTCTTGCCGCTTCTGACGATCTCGTCAACCGCCTCTTGCTCCTCGAATACCACCACAGCCTTCATCTTCTTTCCATTAGGTACAGCGATGAGGCTGACCTTCTGGACGGTTCCGAACTTGTTGGCTGCCATTCGAACCAGTCTGTCTGGTACTGTTGGTGCGATCCCGTACAGTTCGACTGTTCTAGCCAGTCGAGAGGCCACCTCTGCGTCGTTGTCGATGACTGTGAAGAGATTGACTCTTTCCTCTTCGTTCTGGCTGACATCGTCCATCTCTCCTTCATCCTCAGTCGACTCCTTGTCCTCCTTCTCGAGTTCTCGGATGGCTCGCACGCTGACCGTGATCGCGAGGAGTCGATTAACGTCCTCTTGACTTTCCACGAGGACCTGCAGGTGTTCTTTTCCTTTTAGAAACATTTTCCTCGGCCATTGCACAAGATTTGCCTTTTGGCCGAGGATAATCCTCTCCATCTCCTTTTTTTTTTGGCCGATGTTTTTGCCAACGATCCATGCCATTGGAGTCATTAGCGCCAACTTCCTTGCCTTGTGTGGCGTAATGGTGCGCCACTCCTTTTCCTCCTCCTCTTCTGCCTCCTCATCGCCCTTGTCGTCGTCGTCGTCGACTTCCATTTCTCCAGCCCTTTTTGCTTGGGCTGATCTCGACGCTGCTGAGTACATGTACCCATGCACTACATCGTAGTGCTCGAGCAGCTGGGAGCTGGGAGTTGTATCAGCTACCACTCGGCTCCCAGCGGGAACGCTCTCACTCCTCCTGCTCTCGCTGTGACCTAGGTCACCGTTCGCTCCATTTCTTTTTTTTGAATTGTTAAATTCATCCGACGAATCTTCGCCATCTGAGCGATGATGGACGAGATTTTTGGATGTGCCTAAACCCTGAGGTTGGGGCATTGCGTCTCACGAACTAGATTGGGTGAGAGGGGGGAATGAGGGGGAAATCTGTGGGGATGTGGAATTTAGGGTCTAGATCGTGGTTAAGTTTTTTTTTTTTTTTTTTCACTATGACACCACAATATTGGGGTCTATGATTTATTACAAATGGGTTGCTCTTGAGAGTTAGGATTTTCCTATTTGTCCCGGAAATCTACGGTGGTTGTGTGTTGATATTTTCTCGCGTGCCCTTGCTGTAGGCCTTCCTTGGTCGTCCTTGGTCTTGCTTCGGCGGGCGCATCCTGTGTGGCCTCCCAGTGTACATTTGACTCAGTCTCTTAAAGTCTCGATCCGACATATTTCTTGACTTCCCCATCTCGTGTTTCGTCTGCGGCCCTCAAGTAGTTCATTTTTCAAAGTATGGTTGCTGTTCTTTCAGCAACCCACTTGCAAACCATAGGCTTGGAGACAGCGGCACCACCAAACTGTTTGCATGATTAGGTCGCTGTGCCTATTCCCTACATAGCCATGTGAGGCCAATTTTTTCGCCGAAGCCAGGGAGCCTATCTCCTGTGTGATACTTTCAATTCCTAAGATTTACCATTTCCCACTTGCACTTCTAGGACCGTCCTAGTCATGCTCCGGGGTTGGGGAGTGCTTTGTAAGGGGGACTGGAAGAGCTGGAGAGGACAGCTCTTGGGACCTGGTGCTACACCTGCCACCAGGGTAGATGCGGAGTTAAATCTTAGCCTTGGCCCCGAGCACAAGTAGAAAAAAAAACTAGAAATTTTCCGTATCACTTTTCCATGGCTCCCAAAATTAATTGCGTCCAATTAATTCTGTTCACCTCTACCGGGACTCGAACCCGGGCCCCGAGGAAGCGGGGCGGGAAGCTTTACCAACTAAGGAAGGCTCACCCGCCTCCGCCTGTCTAGATCGTGGTTAAGGAAACCTTCCAGCTTTCTTTTCATCGTCGCGCCCATAGCATTGTGGCTAGTTGGCGCTCGTATAGGATACCTATAAGATATCCTATTTCTTTCATACAGACAAGTGTGTAGCTTCTGTGGCGCAATTGGTTAGCGCGTCTGACTGTTAATCAGGAGGTTGGTGGTTCAAGCCCACCCAGGAGCGACCTGATCCTTTTTACCCGTGAGGGGTTTTACTCATCGGCGCGCGTCTGTCCATGCTCTGCAAAGGACATGGCCTCCGCTGCCTTTTTTTTTTTTTTTTTTTTTTTTATGGGCCCCGTTAGGGGTTTTATTCGTCGGCGCGCACTCATACCACGGTCTGCGGACGTGGCCAGCTAGTTCACAAAAAAACTACACTATCCTACAACAGAAGAGTAGAGAGAAGAAGGAAAAGGTGGAGGGTGACCCAGAAACGATATAGCTACTAGAAATACAAATGCAGAGAAAGGGAAAAAGACCAGGTACAAAGAGCACCCGCAGAGGGGGCAAGTCAAAAGGCAGGATCTACAACTAGGGCAAAGGGTCCGAGGGGTCCAGGAGCTGCGAGAGCGGCTCCCAATCAAGCAGGTCAACTCTTTTTTTTTTTTTTTTTTTTTTTTTTTGGATGAACTTATTCTCACATATGTGTGAGCGTCTTAATCTCACACACATCCACTTTTGCACGGAGTTAGTACGGAAATTTTTGCACGGAGCTGAGTGCAGAAAATTCAGAGGGGTCTAGAAGTCAAATTGTGAGCTGGAAAATTACATGGAGTTAGTACGACCATTTTGGAATTTGGTTTTTGGGCTCCTGACGCACAAACCCAAGGCCCCATCTCCTGGAAATTCGTCAGGAGGCGTCGAGCGATCATCCCTACCAGATGATTTCAAAAAAATCGAAAGTTGAGGCACCCAACCCACTTTAATCGGCAAAAAAGGTGGTTATATGTGAGAATAAGCCGCTCACACTAGTGTTCTTCGTGAGTTGGAAATCTTGAACGCTGATTGGCTAGATTTAGAGTTTCAGCCAATCAGCGTCCAAGATTTCGAACTCATGAAGAACACTAGCTCACACTACAGTGAGTTCAGAAATTGTCCCAATGTTTATGTCCTCATCGTCGCTAATGCTCTTACTCGTACAGGAGACGTACTCAAGACACCTCCTGAGTTAGAGTGAATTAGCATTCCATTCGCGTTTCTGGTAAGCTGCTCAGAACATTCCATTGGGCACTCATCGCTGTTTTAGACCATCTAATCCCTACTTGAGTCATTGGGACAATTATTGAGTCTTAAAGTGCATCCAAAATTCGATCAATGATTTTTTTAGATGGAATCATTCCGCATTTACTCCTCAGTTCATGAGTCATTCCTCATGTTGATTCGTAGAGAAGATCTACTTTGCGTACTTATGTGGTTCCGGCTACAAAGGTCTACTCCAGGTATTGTAGCCATTCTCCAATCGAGCAACATAGTCAAAAGTACTAACAAAATTTTACACGGGTTTAGTACAGGGTTTTTTGTCTTTGTTCATGGGCTGATAGTTCGAACGAACGAACAACCTTGTCCCGGCTGGGTATGTAGAAGGAGTTGTCCAAGCAATGATTACAGCGTGCATAAATTTCAATGGCTGTGTGGATATCTGTCACGATTTCTCTCGCTCTGAAGAACGTCCACTTTGAGAATTTTTTGCAACTTTTAGCCTATTTGTGAAAAAGGTTGCCTGGCCATGGTCATTGATTTGACCGCCTAAAAGACATACTGGAATAGTCATAATGATAGACTGTGATGTCTACTGACTGACGTACTCTGTGTATCTAGAGTTTATTCCCAACATCAGTGGATTCGAAACTATCAGCCCATGAACAAAGACTAAAAACCCTGTACTAAACCCATGTAAAATTTTGTTAGTACTTTTGACTATGTTGCTCGATTGGAGAATGGCTACAATACCTGGAGTAGACCTTTGTAGCCGGAACCACATAAGTACGCAAAGTAGATCTTCTCTACGAATCAACATGAGGAATGACTCATGAACTGAGGAGTAAATGCGGAATGATTCCATCTAAAAAAATCATTGATCGAATTTTGGATGCACTTTATATCACGGAAGGTACTATCGGTCATTGTGCACTCTCGTGCTGAGAGGGTAAGACCAGCTTTGCTGAATAGTCGTTAGTAGTGTTTCCCATGAGTCGAGTTGAGTTGGAGGTTCGACTCAACTCAACTCATGCACATATGAGTTGGGAAAAATCTGAGCTCAACTCAACTCATGAGTCGAAAAGTTTGAACTCAACTTAACTCAACTCAACTCATGAGTTGAAAAGTTGAACTGTATTTTAGTAGATACGATCCCTGGGCTTCCGACCTGGGTGAGCTATAAAAGCCTTCCCCTCTCCCACCCAAAATAAAGCAGCTTTCTTTCTTTAAACTTTCTGCCCATTTGCTTTCGCAATTGCCGCCTGTCGCTGTCCTCAAGGTATTGAGTCCAGTGATATGTGATTCATAGATTGCAACGGCCATCTGCGTCTTCAACGTGGTAATACTCTTGAGGAAGGGGACCATCCTGTGTACTTGCTCTTGGGTTGTGCCTTGCGTAAGCATGAGGCTCCGGTTTTTTTTTTTTTTTTTTTCGTTCGTCTTTCTGATAGTTCTTACCAAGCTCTCTCACAGCAACTGTCTTTGTCCAACTCTTAAAGGTATACTCTCCATCACCGACTTTCATATCCATCAGTTCAGCTCCTGCGCAAGCTGGATTAAGATAAATCGCCAGAAGAACCTTCTCAGGGATATCAGCGAGTGGCCATAAGGCTTGGAACTTTTCGCAGAGTAGCTGGTGCAGTTCGCGGACTGGGGTTGTTTTGAACGAGTCGAGAGGCCGAAATTGTAAATTCTGGGATATATTTATGATATAGTCGCACTGGTCGCCCCTCCAGACCAATGTGCGAACTTGGCTGCCGGCTCTAAAAGTCTGAGAAGTTCCTGAAGTACCGAAGCTTCTGTATCAGTCAGTAATAATCCATCGAGATCCAGTTCTCTTGCTCTTTCGTCCTTTGACCCCAACATCAACTTTCTGTGGGATGATGTGATCACATCAGAAAGAGCGAACACTCTTGAGGCCATCTTGAATTGTGAATTCCATCGCGTAGCAACAGCTGTGAGTAGCTTGAGTTTTTTTTTGTGAAGCCCTACTTGCTCTTTGATTAGAATCTCCATGGCTGCACTGCACGCTCGAAAGAACATTGAGATTCCGTGACACTTCTCAAACAGGTCTGCTCCTGGGGGATAGCTTCTCAAAGTCTTATTGATGCAAAGTTGAGCTTTGTGAGCTGAGCATGCGATCCATGCAACTGGATTTTCTCTTCCAAGGAGATTTATCATCTTCTTAATGTTGGCTCCTTGGTCTATGGTCGCACTGATAAACTTGCCTCTCAACTCCTATTTATAGATGACAATCACTAGAGCATTGGATTTGAGGGTGGTAAGTGTCATAGTCTTCACAGCTCCTGCCAAAAAAAAAAAAAAAAAAAAAAAAAAAAAACCTCTATATCAAGCAAGGATAATTGAAGCCTAAAATTGACGGCCAAGGAGATGTTTATAGGCGGTCTGTGGACATGGCTGCAGACAGTATTGTGTTTTTTTTACCCTGAAAAGTAGGCAAATACTTTTCCGGGCCCTGTATTTTTCCATGGACAGTTCTATGTAGGAGTATCTAGAGCAACAGAATACCGAAATGTATCAATACTTCTAGGGACAGTCTTCATAGACAACAGACTCAACATCGGTACTTAATGAAGTTTATCTTGAGCGCCTGAGATAGGAATACCAACAATAAAAAAAATTAATGCATAAGAGTCCAATAGTGAAAGCCCTCTCCACCCCCTCCCATCCACACAAATCTCCTCGGGGGATCTGGATTGTCTGGTAAATTGTCTGTTAGAGATTCTCGATCTTTAATTTTTAACGTAGGCATGGATCCTTGGGCATTACCTAGAGGGCCCGGACAATAGTTGGTCAAATGTTCTCGCTACTGTTTTCCCTAAATATGGTTTTTTTCTTTCTTTCTTTCATCCCATTTCGCCTTCTCCTTTTGTTTAGATTTCCTTTTGATCACTTTGGACATACTAGTTTTCGGCACACGCAGCATTTTTGTGAGAACAAGCGTTGATGGCCTCAAACATACAGACATTGACCGCGACTGTTGCTCAAATCTCCATCTCCATCTTCATCTTCATTCAAATCACTATTGAATCCTTTCGCTACCTCAGATCCAACAACCCATATCTGTCGCCTACTCTTCATCTGCTTCCAACCCAACCTGATCGCCGTAACATTATTATCGATGCTTCCTGGAGTGCTTCTATCAATGTCAATAGAGACCAAGTAGCCAGCAATCTGTTGCATCAAGGACTTTGGCGAGTGTTGCTCTAATGAAGCTTGCATGAGGAGAAGCCGTGGTCCACCTGCCCCCGACTCTTGCAAGCATGCCAAGTACTGTATCGATAGAGGCGACGACACCAATAAGAATAACGACAAATGTTGCAGGGGTTTGAAGCATTCACCAACAATAAGTGTACGCCACTCAATCTGCTCTTTTGGTGGCGATGGTAGGGGTGGACACTGCATAGGATCAGACTGCATGACGACTAAAGACGCCACACAGTCGAAAGAGCTTTGCTTGTAGCTCGGTGTGATAAGAAAAAGAGAAAAGAAATGAAAACTTTTTGCTGCTCAAATAGGGCTATGGCCTGTAGAGATGTACTTTTTTTAATGTTACTATTACACAACAACACTGATTTCTTCCATTTCCTCCCCCACCTTTTTTTTTTTTTTTTTTTTTTTTTTTTTCATAGCTCAACCAACTCAGCCAACTCTTTCTCTCTCTCTCTCTCTCTCTCTCTCTCTCTCTCTCTCTCTCTCTCTCTCTCTCTCTCTCTCTCTGTCTCTACTTTGCCTTGACAAGAACAAGCACCGAACGGCATGGGATATAGACCTGAACAAATTGATCCCGATCGCACCAATGCTCTGCCGTCGTAAAGTACCGACTATTGTTGCTCACACGATCATGGCCACCGAACCGTTCCTTTTCATCCGAGTTGAGCAGGATACGGTACTCGCCTGCCTCTGGAACTCCGATCCGGTAATCTGCAAATGACTTTGTTGGGTGGAAGTTGAAGATAAAGACGGCCCCAGCTCGGTCAAACGCCACAATCTTGTCCTGCTCATGCTTCAGGGACACATAAGCCTAAAAAAAAAAAAAAAAAAAAAAAAAGAAACAAGTGAGACAAGAGAGTTAGGCATCTAGCTTGGTGACCTAAACTGTGAAGGTTTGTTCATATCGATAAAGACTACCAAGTAGTTTAGGCTTACCTGAGGGGCAGCAAGCCACCCAACCTCCTCCTCAGCATGGTTCATGGCAACATCAAACTCATTCAAGAACTGATATCTCAACAGGTGGTCATCCAATACGTTCCATTGTCGACGCGCATAATGGAACGAAGAGTTGTTTCCAGAACGAGGAAAGTCCAACCATTCTGGATGTCCAAACTCATTGCCAATAAAGTTTAGATATCCCTCTCCGCCGAGACCATGCGTGAGAAGGCTATCAGGATATGATATGAGAATACAAAAAAATAAAAAAAAAAAGTAAGCATCCACTCCACATTTCTTCGGCGACCAGATAAATGAATAACGGATGCTGCCTTGTCCCTTACCGAATCATCTTGTGCAGAGCAAGTCCACGATCGATAATAGAGGTGAGATCAGAGAGTCTGCTCATATGGGTATACATTTCCTTATCCATAAGCCAGAAGGCGATGGTCTTGTCGCCTACCAAAGCCTGATCATGCGACTCACAGTAGGCAATTGTAGGCTCCTAAAAAAATTGAGAAACAAGCATGAGAATGTTTTTTTTTTTCACCCTCACATTCTCACATCTCACTAATGGACTGGCACAACTTTCACATACCTTGTAGCGTCTGTTGATGAGAGTAAAGACAATGTTGCCAAGATCCCAGTCATCGTCCGACTTTTCCTTCAGCAGCTTGATCCACATGTCAGGGATAGCCATGGCAAGGCGGTAGTCAAATCCGACGCCTCCTTCAGAGACGGGACGGCAGAGTGTTGGCATTCCAGAAACGTCTATTTGAAGGCAGAGAGATATTGCTGTGAGTTAATAGGTTTCTTTTTTTTTTCCCCCCCTAGGGTGGAGGTTGGAAAAGGTTTTTCTTTCTCTTTCCCCCCTACCTTCTGCAATAGACAGCGCGTTTGGGTAAAGGGTATGAATCATCTCGTTGGCCAACATCAGATAAACAACGGCTTCCACATCAACCGTGTCTCCAAAGTACTCGTGATAGTTGCCCGAGAAACCATAGCCAATACCATGGTGAAGGTACATCATACTGGTGACACCATCAAAGCGGAAACCGTCAAAATGATACTTTTCCAGATAGTATCTCAAGTTACTAAGCAAGAATCGCATCGTCTCATAGTTGCCATAGTTGAACAACCTCGAGTCCCAGAGCTCATGTCTTCCTTTGGGTCCATCATGGAAGTACTGGTGTGTGCTTCCGTCAAAATGGTTCAGACCATCGAGAACATTCTTGCAGGCATGTGAGTGCACCACGTCCAAAAGGACTGTAATGCCCAGACCATGAGCAGTATCGATCAACTCCATCAACTCTTCAGGCGTGCCTATGTAGCGCGTACAAGGAAAGACACGTAAAGGAAACACTCCTCAGTTAATATAATCAATCTCTCACTTTGCGGTAATATGTATGGATCGAAGCGGAGGGGCTTACCATAGCGACTGCTAGCGGCAAAAAAGTTGGTCACTTGGTAACCAAAAGAGGCGTAATAAGCGTGTTCCATAATAGCCATGAGCTGAATGGTGTTATAACCAAGCTTCTTGATGCGAGGAAGGACATTCGCCGTAAACTCTGTGAACTGACCCACACGACCTTCGGGAGTAGCAATGCCAACTAGAGGAGAGGTAAAAAACAAAAAACAAAAAAAAACCCCCTAATCCAGTTAGTGCGGGTGGATATTTTCTTCTTTTGGAACAACGCGCACTTTTACATCTTTAGACATTTGCTTATCGTTTCTCTCCCTCATAGTTTAGCATAGACAATATGACACAAGAGTGATGATGTGGCAAACACAAATAACATTACCGTGGGCCTCATAGACTCTGATGCTAGTGGGCTTGGGTGGGGCTTTGTTCTTCCACTGGTACTTGGTGGAAGGATTCCAAAAGACGGCTTCATATGTTGGCGAAACGGACAAATCCTGCGTCACCCTCTCGATCCAAGCTGGAAGGCGATAGATCCGCTCTCCCTCGGGTGTAATCATCGTAATCTAGGGGAGAAAGAGAGCATTTTTTTTTTTTTTTTTTGTATGAACGCGGAAGAGACAACAAGAGAGAGTTTAGTGTTACCATCCATCCGTTTTGACTTCCAAGTCCGTCCAGGTCAAGCACTGAGGCGGATAAGTGGGAAAGTCCCCCCTCCCCCAAACGTGTAACAAGGGACGGAGAACAGAAGACATGAGAAAAAAAAAGAGCCATAGAGATAAGGACTCGGAAGCACTTGTTGGTTCCTTTGTCGCCCTTTTGTGGTTTTCTTTTCCCCTCTCCACTTCGTCGTCCCTTCTTCTTTTTTTTTATGCCATACCTTGACCTTGGTGTTGTGCTCAATTGCGGGCGAGCCATCAGCCTTGTTGGGTAGAAAGATTTCGTACACGCCGTACTCGTTCTTCTTCATGGGGTGACTAGAGTCATTCCACCCGTCTATTTTTTTTTTAAAATAGCCCAACAATCATGACAATACAACAACTTTAGTGCCCGAACTCTCTTGTCATGCTTTTCGTTGGATGGAAGAAAAAAAAAAGGACTGTGCTCAGGAGGGGGGAGAGAAGACCACTTACTAAATTCGCCAAAAAGAAATGCTTCCTTGGCATTTGGTGCCCATTCACGATAGGTGATTCCGTCCTTGCCAACCTGGAAACCAAACTTTTCATAGCCCCTGCTAAACTTTTCATAGCCTCCTGCACCATCAATGATGTCCTTCCATTCCTTGTAAAGAGAGTATCTATGAAATTCAGATAGATAAGGAGAGGAAAAAAAAAAAAAAAAAAAAAAAAAAAAAAAAAAAAAGGGTCTCGATTAGAAAATAAAAAAAAAAAAGAAAATAGACGCGGATGTCACTGAACAACAACATGGCAGAGACACGAGAAGTGAGTGGGAAGGAGGAAGCACCATGCCTTTTAATCAGTCCTCCCTTGAAAGGCTCCAGCCAAGGGTCGAGGTCAACCACGCCTGTGCCATCCTGAGTCTTTGACACCACTTTTGTGTTTGGTTGCGTTTTGGGCTGGTGAGCAACTGCGATAGTCATGGTATCCAAAAAAAAAAAAAAAAAAAAAAAAAAAAAAAGAAAGAGAGAGAAAGAGAAGCGAGAGTGTAGTAGTGTAATAGCTCGTGTAGTTTCTCTTAAAGAACAAAAGCGACAACAGTGAGAACGAGGAATAAAGGGTAAAAAGGTGGAAGAGGTGAAAGGTGATGGAGAAGAATGATGTGAAAAAAAAAAAAAGAAATGAGAGAAAAAAAGGGAGGTCTTCCATGTCTTCGTGACGTGCTTTAAATTATCTCTCCACCCAACGGCATGGCCAAAGCTTTTTCTTTCTCTCTCACTCACTTCACTCACTTTTTTTTCTTCTCAGCTCAGCTCGAATCAAACTTTCCCAAGGAGCACGACATGTACCGACGTGTTTGGGCCTGGATAAGAGGAAAATTGTGTGAGATGCCCTTTGCCTCGTTGGCGGGGCTGGTGGGTAACCCAATGGATCCCTTGGGTTCCGGTTGCTATCTTATCTTCGGGTTTTTATTTCTTGTCTTTGTTCTGTCTGTCTGTCTGTCTCTTGTATCGAGCGCTTTTTTTTTTTTTTTTCTTCGACGAGAGCCCAACAAAAGCTTGGTTGCGTCGTTATCGGAGAGAGAGAGAAAGAGAGAGAAAGAGAGAGAGGGAAAAAAAAAAAGAGAGGGAAAAAAAAAAAGAGGGAAAAGGTGGCCCATGCATTGTTGCATCCATTTACATCCATTTCGTGTGTGCCTACTTTTTTTACTCTTCACCCTCCGAATCAACCACCACAAACTCTTCGTCCGAAAAGAATCGCTCCGTTCCAGCCTCTTCACTTCCGTCATGATCGTCCGTATCTTCGTCCTCATCCGAATATGCTGTGTATCGGCCCGATGTGGTCGACATCAAATCCTCCGTCGCAGTGGCGTGGTGATCCGCTGTGTAGGCTCCACCCATCGTCGAGTCTGCCATGGCGGCTGCTGCCGCACGATAGCGCTCACTGGCCTGGTGATCAGCAGTCATCTCGGAGGGGGCAACAGACCAAGCCCGGTTGGCATCCATTGTTGGGAAGACCATGGTGGAGGAACCAATCGAGTCTGAGCTGCTATCTGAGAGCTCCTCAACTGTGATATCACACCAGAAACGATGGCCAAAGACGATGCCGTCCGGTGTGACCATGCGCCAGAAGGATACATATCGACCTGGTTGTGCTGGTGCCTTCAAATCAGCCGTAATGCAAACGGACTCTCCAACAACGGCGAGTGGGATCTGGAAGCGGGGTTCCTCAAGATGCATATCAGCGTCGGTAAACATCTTATCGCCGGCGACAAACTGCAAAGTAGTACCCTCTGGCCATTGTTCACGTCCAAAGTTGAGTGCTTCCCAGATCTTGAGGAATTGAGACCCGGCCTGGATCACTGTGCCATCCTGAAGATTAATGTCCTTGACAAACAGGGAGTTATAGTTCGACTGCGACTCTACGCATCTAGGATGGTCATTCAAATTCACTTGGTAAGTTTCTACATTTCATCAAGACAGGTCACCATATTTTTTTTTTTTTTAAAAAAAAAAAAAAAAAAAAAAAAAAAAAAAAGTCAGAGTTTTGGTTATACCCTTCAACGGATTGGTGGATAATCGAATGGGCGACAGAGTGAATATTAGATGGGGCAACGGATGGTGTTGCCTGAGAAAGAATGGCGGAGAGAGCACCAGAAGGGGGTTCAGAAAGAATGGTCGAGTTAACGGTAGAGGGCACAATAGATTCGTATCCCGTTGGCGCCGAAATGACACTCTTGTCAAGGATGGACTTCTCCTCCTCCACCACTACCGCAGGAGAATCCTCAACCGCCATGGGGATCACTTCGGCCGCTCCAGGAAGCTCTTCCATGGGAACTGAGGATTCTTTAGGGGTTTCGTTTGTAACTTTGGGAGTCTCCTTGGTGGTCTTGATGGGCTCTTCCTTTGTTTCAGCGGGCTTCTCCACAGATCTCTCAGCAGGCTTTTCAGTAGACTTTTCAGCAGGCTTCTCCACAGACTTGGGAGGCTCCTCGGTTGTCTTTTCAGCAGTCTTCTCAACAATCTTCTCAGCAGTCTTCTCCACAGACTTGGGAGGTTCCTCAGTTGTCTTCTCAGCAGGCTTCTTCACAGACTTGGGAGACTCCTCAGTTGGTTTCTCAGCAGGCTTCTCAGCAGATTGCTCTGTGGGCTTGGGTGGCTCCCCAGCTGATCTTGGAGACTCGTAAGATGGAGGATTGATTGCATTAGAAGCAAAGCTTTGACGTTGCGAATATAGAGAAGCTCCTTCCGGGCATTCACATCCCGTAGCACGAGGATGGAAGCAAACCATCCTACCCCATCCTTTCTGATACATATTCGGCAGGAGAGAGTATTGGGGCGTTAGGCGGGATTGGACAGGCTTTCGGATCTTGATAAAGAGATGATCAGGATTATGGATCTGAGGCGACACCGACTCGCAATTGCCACAAAGGTCATAGTCGGCACAGTTGCCACACTATTTTTGATGATCAGAATAGAAAATAAATAAAAAAAAAAATCAGTTAACTTTCCAGATTCTCAGCCCACGGTCATCACCCTAACAGGAGCTCAAACCAGTTAACCTCTTACCTTGTAGCGAACACCGTAGATATCACCGTTGCAGCTATCACAAACAATTCCGACGTGCGGTGTTGGGTCGATAGCAACCTTTATCTGACCTGGGTATTGAATCGGGAAGAAGCTATGGTCGCTGTGGTGTCGTGCATTGGCCATAGGTAGACATGACTGACAAAGGTCGTAGTCGTAGCATTGAAGACATTTGTGTCTGACACCAAAAATGGTTGATTGGCAAATGTCACAAACTGCCATATGCTTAGCAGGCTTGCTGCTGCTATTGCTATGACCGCTGTTGTTGACGGTGCCGGTGTTGCTGCTATTGGTGTTGCTACTGTTGGTGTTGCTGCTGTTGCGACTACGGCGACTGTCACTGCTGTTTCTGTTAAGGCTGGCCTTGGTAGTAGCTGACGAAGAGGAAGAGGTGGAGGAAGAGGAAGAGGAGGAAGAGGACAAAGAGGAAGAGGAGGGGCTCGAGAGAGAGTTGGTGCTTGTCGATGAGACTGGTGGATGGAGCGAGTTGTAGAAATTCACAGGCTTCTCAAGTGCCCTGAAGACATGTGTAGCGTGATGTCGACTCTTGGCCAATCCAAGACAGTCTTGACAGAGGTCGTAGTTTTCACAGCTCTGGCACTTCCAGCGAGTACCACGGACGTTGTTCAGACAGATGTCGCAATAGACATTGATGTGAACGACTTTGACTAGACAGGTGAACGAAGGTTAAAAAAAAAGGGGGGGGGAGTGGAGAAAGAGGAATAGGAAGAGAAGGAGTATCAAGCATTAATGTTGCTGGTCAAAAGTCTTTGCTTTCCTTTTTTGGGGGGGAGGAAGAGAGCTTTGAGGGCTCTTTCATCAGGTATAAGCCTAGTGTATGTGGGGAAGGAAACCTACTCGTGTTGTCTTCTTGACTAGGAAGAGTGGACGAGGTGGTGGTGTTGGTGCCTCCACTGATTGTTGTCGAACTCATAGACTCGGTCACGTTTTGGATGGGCTCGGCCTCGTTCTCTGTAGGAGAGGAGGAAACGAATGGCGCGGTAGGACTGTTAGGTGGTGTCACCTTGTGTGTGTTTGGATGTTTGTGTGTGTGTGTGTGGGAGTGGGAGAGAGAAAATAAAATTATGCAAAAGAGACTGGATGTGGCACTGTGCTGCTATGATGATTACCTTCGCCGATCTCAGTCTTTAGTCTGAGGAGGAGTCTTGGCACACCCTTGGAAGTGTTGGACGAAACTGCCTTGACGGCATTCAGAACATCAGCATCGGTCAAGATACGGACCGAAGGCCAGCCAGGCTGTTGATGAGTGATGCTCAGTCGTTGTTGGTTGAAGACCGAACACAGCTAGCAGTGAGAACATTAGGAGAGGGGGAGGAAGAGGAGGCGGGGTGGTGGAAGTGGAAGTGGGGGTGTGTGTGAGAGAGAGAAGATAAAGAAGAGCCAAGGGAGATGCAGGAATAAGGGGGAGAATGAGAGAGAGAGAGAGAGAGAGAGAGAGAGAGAGAGAGAGAGAGAGAGAGAGAGAGAGAGAGAGAGAGGAACAGCAACAAAGGGTGGTGGTTAGTTAGCAGAGTGGCAAGTCGGACAGGGTGTGCGTATGCTCCGTGGAGAGTGAACTGGTTGCACGGGTGGTAGAGTTGAGGGCGCAAGGATAGAAAAAAAAAAAAGCAGTCGACAGGTCTCTCTTCTTCTTCAAGTCTTGGCGGAGTCTTTTTGGGATTCACCACCCGTTGGTTGCGCGCTTCTCTCGCTTTCTTCTCTCTTACTTACCTGAGTGTGCAGTTTCTCAAATGTTAACTTATCAGCGTCTTCCATGATATTGTCACGGTCGATGGTTGCAAGTGCGAATCGACGGCACTCACCCGCCAGGGTGGCCTTCACGATGCAGTGGGTCATGGAGGTGCAAAGTGGATGTTTCAATACCAGACGTTTGTTCTTCAGAAACCTTGTTCAGCGCCAAGGTTGATGTAGTCAAGAGCAGTGGATCAGGAACAGGAGCCGGTGGGTGCGAGAATAGGCACTGTGCTGTACAATCTGGATGACAACGGGTCGAGTGGTGAGAGAAAAAAAAGAGAAATGAGTGCAGCAAGTGTTCTGTGATGAGAAAAAAAAAAAGAGAGAGCAAGAGAGAAAGTTGCCCAGCAATGGCTACAAAGTCGTCTTCTGGCGCAGCCATTGGCCCGTCGTATCAGCCAAAATCACATGACACACGTGCCCAGCAAAGATGAGTCCTACACTGTAATGAGTTGGATCCCAAAAGACACGTACACTCCTGGCGATCCTGACACGTATCCTATATACATGCCCTAGCCCACTCTCCGGCAACTATACTCCATGGGTCCCGCACGCGAGAGAAGGCAGTGCAAATGCTCTCAGTACTTACCGGCGATACGAGGAACAAGGGTACTTGAGCTTTACTGGACCCGTTGTTTGAGGATGTGGCTCCCTCGAAGGCTGCGCACGGAAGCTCTCTTGACAAAGGTGCGAAATAAATGAAACGATCCAGGGGTGGTCGAACACGATTCTCTCTCTTTTTTTACTATTCTCATCCTCTCAATCGATGTTCATGGCTATGCCTGGCACTCAAGGTCGCTCTGAGGTCTCGCCGTGATTAGGTTGTGTCATGCTCTCGGAGGACATGGCGACAGGAGCCCACGATGTATGTGTGTTAATAGCCTGTTCGAGCCCCTATCTACACGGAGGATAGTTCTGCTGTTCTGTTGTTCTGCTATCCATCGAGGGCGAAGGTGGACAACATTTCACTTTCAAAGTCGATCCAATAGCCTAGCTGTGTATCTCCGTCTATTAAGGTTATCGGCTTCTGGATATTGGCAAGACCTTTGTGTGTGTACCTCATTTCTCCTTACTTTTCACCTACCCACCCTAACCACGACTGCAACTTGAATAGATAGTCAGTGCCAGAAAGGAGTTGAGAAGAAAGGGGTTGGCGCTGTCAACAGGCATATTTGTTCAGCAGAGGCTCTGCAATATGCACCTTTTTTTTTTTTTTTTTTTTTTTTTTTTTTGTTCAATGAACAGGAACAGAGCGGGGCGAATTACGAACCGGACAATGGCCCGACGAGAAGAAAAAAGGGAGGAGCGAGCGCCTAGACAGGCAGATACATCCCGACTGAGCCATCGATGGACGCAGTGGGAGCAAACAGGATAGAGTGACAAGGTAGCCGTGCAGCCTGGTGGCAATTGGAGGAGTGAGAAAGAGCGAGAGATAGAAAGAGATAGAAAAGAGAAACGAGAAAAAAAAAAAAAAAAAAAAAAAAAAAAAAAAAAGAGAGAGAGAGAAAAAAAAAGAAAGGGTTACCTCTTCTTTCTGTTCTCTGTTGTGTAGCGGATCTATTTTTACGCAGGGCATTCCGAGCGAGCAGCGAGAAGTATTCATAGCCATTTAGACACACTTTGTCTGCTTTTATTTATCAGGCACTCTCACTCGGCATTTTTGGGACAGCGCAAAGTCCAGCCAGTGAGTTGGCCACGCTGCTCGCCGCCTGGAATCCATCGGTCCCCCTCTCTAATGTCCTCACTCTCGTTGTCTCACACTCTCTTTTTTTCCCCCCCCCCCCCATCTCATCCTCATCTTGGGCCATCATTAATCATCATTCCTTTTTTTTCCTTTTCCCTTTTTCGGCATTTCCTTTTTTCCTTTTTTTTTTTTTTTTTTTTTCTTCCTCATCTCTCCTCTCCTTTCTTTCTTTGCGTTTATTTCCCCGCCCACGACCGCTTCTCTCTCCCCTTCGGCTGACAATTCGTGCCCTCATCTGCCATTCCCCATCGCCTGCGCGATATTTCTGGTTCGTGGGGCGATCGCTTTATTCACGCATTTTTTGCTGTCTCCCCTGTCTGTGCTTCTGATCCGCCACTGCCCTGTCCCTTCCTCTCCCTGACCCGACTTTCCTCACCTAGTGCGACTATTGTTGTGCATACGACCAAGCTGCTCTTCTCTCTCTCTCTCTCTCTCTCTCTTTCTTTCTTTTCCCTACCGTTGACTTCTCTTGCCCTTTCTTACCTGTTTGTCTGTTCCCACACCCACAGACACGTTCCATCCCAATCTAATCTGCACAGCGAGGCAACCTCAGTCCACCTATTTTCTCTTTCTCTTTCTCTCTTTCTCTCTCTTTCTCTCTCTCTTTCTCTCTCTCTCCCACCCACCACTTCTCCTCCATTACATGCACTGTTCTGCAGCCTAATCCTTGGCACAGCTGCATCGAGTACCCCCACTATTACCCTCTTGGTTCATTTTTACCTGTCGGCGCAGAAACGTTTTCCAAAGCCCAGCTGCCTCTTTTGGCTGTCCCGCATACAACCTCCCATCCCAATTCTCTTGCATTGCATCAACGCCTTAGCTTTAGTCCTTGGCCCCGAGTCAATACTCATCTCCACACAACTTTTCCATGTCTACCATTACATCGTTGCCTCCCAGCGCCTTGGCTGAGCAACAGCCACAGTCTGCTATGCCACTGGATGAGTCGATGGCTGGCCTGAGTCTAGGTGCCAATGCCCATCCTGGTCACGGCTATCCTTCCGTTTCACAGCCTTCATACCCATCTTATCCGCCGTACCAGCAGCCTCCTCATCTCTCAAAGGATCTTCCACAGTTGCCGCCTTCTTCCTCAGTGCCTGTTTCTCAGGGTGAGTTCTCCCAAGGATTGCAACCGCAGCGCATTTCACTCCAACTCGAGGCTAATGTGTCGTTTGCAGACGAGCTCGGCTCGTATCTTTCTGACCAAGAGGCTTTGACGCAGACTACGTCTTTAAAAGAAGCCCTCCACGGATCCTCCATACCTTCGAGTGGTCCTTTTGTTGCACCTCCTGGATTGGCCGCAGGAGAAGCAGTAGCCAATGGGCCTTCATCGCCTCCGGGAGGAAACGTTATCACTGCCTATGGTTCTCCCAATGGTTCTCCCAATGGCCAGCCTGTCGCTGTTGCTGTTGCCGGTGGAGACATCCCTCGCTACCAGTTGTCGGATGCCCCTGTTGCTGCTTCCTCGTCGCCCACTCAGTCTGTTCCGCCTATGATGGGGTATCCTATTCCTCCGATTTCCGTCGCTACTCCATCAGGCGCAGCACCAGCCCCTTGGTCATCTGCGTCTTCTCCTCCTCACCACTACTACCAACAACAACAACAGCAACAACAGCAGCAACAGCAGCCCCTGCCACTGCCACTTGGGGCTACTCCGCCCTCTTCCTTCCCATCCACCCAGCCACAACAGCCACAGCATGACATGGCGCAGAACCAGCACTACTTGCCTCCGCCTGTCCTTATCAAGCCCGATGAAAGCGAGAGTCCTTCAAGCCTGGTTCCAGCTTTGGGGATCCCCTCTCCTATCCAGTATCCTGGGATGGCCGGTGATGCCTCTACTGCGCCTTGGTCTCCTCTCCCACCTCCAGGCATGGGACCCCCTTCTCCTGCCTTTGCCATAAATGATCGGGCCCCTTCCCCCACGCGTGCATCTCTTTCCTCAGACGGAGACTTTAACCCACGGAGTTCGTTCCAACAGCATCTCCGAACAGGATCCCATGGACGCTCCATCCCAGGATCTGGCCGAACCTCACCCATGCCATTGATGCTCAACAATAACAATGGTGATTTTCTCAAGCCTGTGGCGGCCAAGTCGGATGATTGGGCTGCCTTGGTCGACGCGCCTGCGTCGCCCATTACGCCTTATTCGCAGGGAGCATTCAGGGCGGCAGCGGGAGGACCCGGGATGGGTTTCACAGACTCACCCGCAGAGGAGATGATTCATTCCATGGATTATTTGCAGCATCCTTCTCGACCTGTGTCTTTTCACCCTCAACAGCCACAACATGCCTACACAGACCCTGGAATGCTTCGACACCACAACTCGACCTCTGGTATGAGCATGGGCATGGGTATGCCAGGTAGGTTTCTTTAATCGGAGCAGAGAAAATGCTCTTTTTTTTTTTTTTTTTTTTTTTTTTCAGGAAAAAAAAAAAAAAAAAAATTGACTCTGCATGTACATACACTTGCAAGAGAAAAGGAGGAATAAGGGTCTACTTCACAAGACTAGTCTAACTCGATATTTCCCCTCTTTCTTTCTTTTTTTGATTTTTTTTTCACTCCATTTAGGGAATATGGGTCCAGCTGACCCGAACATGATGGGCATGGCAGGAGGTCCAGGAGGTCGACAAATCCATCGAAAGTCATGGTCTCCCAACACAGTCGATCCCCTGGACGGAATCCAATCCCCTCCAATCCCTCCCTTCGGTACCAATAGCGCGGGAGGATCCTTTGGATTCCACACCCCACCTCGTCCCCGGACAGGGGTGCACTCCAAGCAAAACTCGGTCGCCACCTCGGTCTCACTCTTGAGTGATGCAGCTATCGTTGCCAAATACCGAGAAATGGCCATCAAGACCAATGACACAAGCTTGCAATTGTCTTATGCCAAGTATTTGCTCGAGATTGGTGAGCCATCTGCGACCTATACACCTGTGAGTAATTCCGAGTCTACCAACACTGCCTCAACCAGTCCAACCTCTTCCAGCCCTACTTCAGGATCCGTCACATCTAGCCCTGCCACACCGGGACAGGAGGAAAATGACAGCATTGGTCGGAGGAAATTGACACAGGAGGCCATCTATTGGATTGACCGACTCTCAAAGGAGGGACAACCCGAAGCTCAGTTTATCCGAGGTACTTGGTATGAGGATGGGCTCTATGGGAATAAGAAGAGTGCCGACAAGGCCCTCCGACTCTTCCAATCGGCCTCCAAGGGAGATTATGCCGCAGCGCATTACAAAGTCGGCTATTATTGTGAGCGGAGAAAGGATAGCAACAAGGCCGTTGTGCTCTACAAGAAGGCTGCTACCCATAACGATGTTCCTGCCAACCACGTATGTTTTTTTTTTTTTTTTTTTTTGTTGTTGTTGTTGTTGTTGTTGTTGTTGTTGCTTCTTATATGCCTCTTATTTCTTTTTTTATGATGGTGTTTTTAAACCTATTAACATGTTTATTTCTATTTCTTTGATCCGGAATATATATATATATTCTACTAGCGCTTGGCAATTGTGTATCTGTATGGTGAACTTGGACAAGCCAGAAACATGAAGACTGGTCTTCAATATCTGAAACGAGCAGCTTCCTTTGCCACCGAGTCCTGTCCCATGGCTCCTTATGTCCTCGGTCAGATCCTGGCCCGAGAATACAAACAGCTCACCATCCCTGATGACATTGCCTTCCCCGACGATGGAGAGGCATTGGAATGGTTCAAGAAATCAGCTCTACTCGGATATGGTCCTGCCAACTGCAAGATGGGTCATTGTTACGAATATGGTACATTGGGTTGCAAAGTAGATCCATTCTTGTCAGTTCAACATTATGAACGAGCTGTATTGGCTCATGATTCGAATGGAGAGGCCGAAATGGCATTGTCGGGTTGGTATCTCAGTGGAGCGGAAGGATTTTTCGAAGCCAATGATGCCCTTGCCTTCCAGTATGCATCCAAGGCGGCGGAGAAGCAATTGCACAAGGCACAATATGCGATGGGTTATTATTATGAGGTTGGAATTTCGGTCCCGATTGATCTTGGCAAGGCGATGGAATTTTATAAGCTTGCGTCGGCAAATGGAAACAAGGAGGCCAAGGCCCGATTGGAGGAGCATGCGACCAAGTTTGATATGCTTGGACATAAGAACAGTATCCGGCGGATCAAACAAGGACGTACCTCCAAGGACCAGAGCTGTCTTGTCATGTAAACCAAGAGAGCAAGTCTCTCACTCTTACTCTTTTCTTTTCTTTTCTTTTCTTTTCTTTTCTTTTCTTTCGTACTCTCTAAAAGAAAAAAAACAAACAAAAAAACAGACACTGTGTGCTTCGGTAGATACTCTTTTCATTCTTTTTTCATTCTTTGTTGCTTCTTCAGTTTTTCCTATCTGTGTAAAATACTCCCCCACTCTCTTCCATGCTTTGAGTCATTAAAGTCTCTACTTGCATTCTGTTAAAAAAAAAAGAGCCTTTTTTTTTTTTTTTTTTTTGGACCAACCATTTTTTTTTTTCCATTGCAGATTTGTACCGTTACACAGCACCGATCCGGATCGGGAAAGCAAAGCAAAAGCGAAGAGAATGCTTATTTGTACTACGGCTTTCAGAGAGAGAGAGAGAGAGAGAGAGAGAGGTGAGGATGGTCTTTATGTCGCAAAATAGTGGAGGCTGCTTTTATTTATTGGCAATGCGAGGGGTTAAAAAAAGGGAAAGGGAGAGAGAGAGAGTAAGAGAAAAGAGAGAGGAAAACATATATATTACAGGCGGAGGAAAAGGGGAGTGAGTAGGTGGGTGGGTGAGAGCGAGAGAGCAAGAGAGACGGACGGACAGAGAGAAAGTAATGAAAAGGAGGAGGGAATAGAGCAGATGGTGAAAGGGAAGATTAAGCAAGGTGAAAAGATGAATGAGAATCCCCTGGCGGAATGCTTTCTAAAAGGCGATCTCGTTTTCTTCTTCCTCCTCTTTTTTCTCCCTTGAACCATCCTGAAAAAAGCGCGTCGTCACTTCATCCAAAGAAAAGAAAAGAAAAGAATGTATATTACAAAGCGCCCTGGGAGGCGGCACGGCTGGGTTGACTGAGAGATCCTTCAATAGAGGCAGCAGCGATGCGTGATGATGGTGTTGGCTGGATATCCTTGTTCTGAAGAGGTCGAGCATCCAAAAACGCTCTTGGAGGCTCTGGAGGTGTTGGCTCCTCCAACAGTTCACTAACAAAGACATCCACTTCGGCCAACATCTCTTCATCTTGTTCCGGAAAGTTCTCAAGATGATTGTCATCCCGATACAATGAAAGATACGAATCCGTACCATAGCCCTCCATCGAAATCAGGGAGAGATCTCCACCAAAGTAACGAGCAATCAATCTTGCCAAGGGAAGTCCATGTCCAGATCCACTCAATGGAACATCCAAATAATCCTTGGCCTCACTCGCCAATCCTCCCATCACCGTCATCGAGTCCGACACCGACTTTGCTAGCGAATCATTTGGCGTCAACACCGGTGTGGTAACATTGGCTATCGGTGTGGATCCTGTCAACTCGGAGGCTGAAGGCGAAACAACGGACGAAGGCTGTCGCAGTCTGGGTGATGTTCCCGAATGAACATAACTCCAGATCTTGTTCATCTCGCTCAGAGCCATTCCGCCACCTTCATCCGAAATCTTGATTGTCACATCCTCTCCACCATCGACCAAGACCAGCTTGATGGGTGGCAGTTTGGTTCGAGAAGCGGTCGTTCCTGTGGAGGCAGTAGAGAGACTGATCGAAGGATCCTTGTTGAGATGAGTCTCACATGTCGCTTTCATTGCATTCTTGAGCAGCTCATAGATATTGCGGTGAAGGAATTCGTCAACGTAGGTTGTTGTAATGTCGGGGTTTGGTGTGTGAATGAGAACTGAGGGTGCAGCCTGACCATAGTGTGCGGCACAGACCTTTTGGGCGTCTCGGATAGCACTTCTAGAAATCGACAAAGGATTCACTCTTTGGACAAGATTCAGTCCACGGTCATGTAGTGCCAAATGTTCACCTATGGAACCATTTTTAAATGGAAAGCCGGCATGTCAGGAGATCAGTCAGTACCCAGGCGGAAAAAGTTAAGACTATGGCAGTCAGCGGGTTCAAATGAAAAATAAAAAAATAAAAATCAATAACAAAGACCGACTCAGCGGTGCTATTTTTACCAATCAAAAGACGGGTCCCGAGGTTGATGGTGTAAAAGCGGTTAAAGAATGTCTGGATATCCTTGTCAGCTTGCGGGTCAATTGTCCAGCCCTTACAACTCTGGTAGTAAAGCGGGCTACCTCCTTGCTCAACACTCCGTTTTAGGACCGAGTCTAGGAGCTCTGTAAATCCACGACTGATGGCCAGGATCTTGATCTTGTGCCGCTGTTCTAGATTCCGAAGCAATACTGTAAACTCTTCTTCGAGCTGTGGGGTAGAAGGCTTGGGCATCTGAGTGACCATGCTAAGTGAGTGAGAAGGAAAGAAAAGAGAGAAAATAGAACGGGTGAGTGTGGTGTGCGAGTGGGGGTGCGTGCAGATTGTTTGTGACACAGAGCAAGGCGAGGTATGTCTCGGTTGGATCAATGGTTCGAGCCATCTTGTTCCTGGCCATTCTTGCCAAGGCCAAGGGAGCACGATGGGGACGAAAAGATTAGTGTTGGGAAAGAGGAGAGGAGAAGTGGCGATGTGTATGTGTGTGTTTGTATGTAGTTATCTGTGTGAACGGATGTGAGCGAGCGGGTGTGAGCGAGAGAGATAGAAAAAGAGAGAGAGAGAGAGTGGGGAAGTGGATAGAGGTGGGTTGAAGTGTGTGGATGGTGCGTGGATGATGAGTGGTGATGGTGGTGGCGGTAGTGGTGCTACATCCACTCCATCTTTGTTCCTTTTCCCTTCCTGCTGGAGGGATCGGGATGATTCGTCAGAGAGCGAATGTTCCGGTCGGGTGAACGGGGCAAACACAGTCGTTGTTCTTTCTTTCTTGGCCGGACATGCCAGCCAGCCAAGCCAGCCGGACGGACGACAAGACGGACGGACAAACAGACAGACCGGGTCCAGCCAATCCAAGTGTCCCTGCAACCTTAAAACGAACACACGCCTCTCGGTGGGTGACAGAGATGACTTTTTTTTTTTTTTTTTCTTCTCCACACCTTACAAGGAGAGCAAAGGAGGAGAACGGAAGCACATGCGAAAGGAGGGAGAGAGGAAAAAAAAAAAAAAAAAAAAGGACACACACAAACCCTAACAACCTACCTAATGTCTTCAAGGTACGAGCGTGCGATGTGCTGAAAGTTGGGCATATCTGACATCTTGACTGGGAGCATGTCCGAGTTGAGCATCTTGAGTGCATGCGAAAGACGGATAGGAAGTTCTTGGTGCAAAAACACAGCCGGGATGACCAGTGCACCTTGGTTCTTGGATTCGAGCACATGCCTAAGTAAGTGGAGAACAAACAAGAGTGAATCCATTTTTGTTCGTGTCAGAACTTGGCAATGGTGTCTGGCGCGCATGCGGTATTTTTTTTTTTTTTTTTTTTTTTTTTTTTTTTTTTTTGAAAAGGTCTTTGATGGGTATGTGGGGACGATGAACTGGATTGGGAGAGAGTGTGTGTGTGCGTAATGAATGTGCGCGGTGTCCATCTCTCTCTCTCTCTCTCTCTCTTTCCTTCCTTCCAATGGGCTTTGGGCTCGACCCGACCGTCTAGCCTGTTCAATGCGAGACGGCCCCATTGAGACAAATACCGCCAAACACACAAACACTCTCTCTTCCGGAGCGTCCCTTTGGATCCCCATCGAACAGACACACGATGCACACACACACACACACACCCACGCACACATTATTACATCTACGCACCCACACAGATATTTTTGTCTATCCAATTGTTCCTCTTCCCTTTTGTACCCTTCATTTTTTTCATTCTGGTGGGCAAAGAGGTGTGGCAGTCTTGTTCTTCTCGTGATCTTGCGGAGAAGGGAAGGTGCTGGGAGCTGGACCGGGGCATTTGAAGATCATATGGAAAAATGGAAATAAAAGAAACCTTGGACAAAGGGACCCACGTCGCTAGACCCATTGCACTAACCGCAACCTTCGGCACGCCCAAGACACACACAACTCACTCACATACAAAGAGAAGAGAAAAACACGCTAAGCCAAACCGCGCTATGCCAATTTTCATCATCGCTCTGCACAAGAGTCGCTCTCCCCCCTCCTGTCTCCTGCTCGCCTGCAGAGACTAACTAGTTCCTTCTCTTCCTCCTCCCCCCTCCCCGGTTTGGTATCATCCAGCGCCATTTTGCTAGGAGCTCTAGGAACATATGGTGCGTCACGGTCGAGTTGCATGCGGCATTTTTTTTTTTTTTTTTTTTTTTTTTTTGAGAGAGAGAGAAAAGGTGATCATTACCTTCCAAGGGTGTACATTTGCTTGAGCTGAGGTATTACGGTTGTCCATGGGGTGAGAGAAAGAAAGCGAGGAGTCAAGAAGCAAGAAAAGGGACACAGTCATGTTAGTCATTGTTAACTGGGAGCTCTTTTTTTTTTTTTTTTTTTTTTTGTTGTTGTTGTTTTTGCTGTGGATGTGCAGATGATTTTCAATGGTCCCTTAGGAAAAGAGAGAGAGAGAGGGAGGGAGTGAGAGAGAGGGAGAGAGAAAGAAAGAAAAGGACACATACCGAGAGTCTCGTCGCTTTAGACCGACAGAGCTTGTTAATCAGATCGCTCGGTAGAGCATGGAGAGCCGCCTTGGTCGTATTCATGGTCGCAGCAAGAACAGTCTATCGACTCTGGCCGATGGTGAGTGGAGCAAAGAGGACGAAAAGGACAAAAAGTGGCTCTCAGTGGAGCGAGAGGGAAGCTGAGTTGAAGAGGAAAGAGGGGAGGAGAGAGGGAGTCGGTGGAGAAGAAGAGAAGTGTGTACTTGGGATAGAGAAGAGGGGGGCGACAGGCGAAACGGTAAGGGAGAGGCAAAGCGAGAAAGAAAGAAGGAAAGAGAAAGAAAGAAAAAAAAAAAAAAAAAAGGAAAAAAGGACCCAGGAATGAGGATCGGCTGTGATGTGATCGCGTGGGATGACAGGGAGAGAATGGGTGATGGAGGAAGGAGAAGAGTGGATCGACAATGAGATGGACGAGCGACAGAAGAAAAAAAAAAAGGAGTGAGAGAGTGAAGAAGAGAGAGAGAGAGAGAGAGAGAGAAAGAGAGAACGTGAGTGGAGAGAGTAATCATGAAGACAAAGAGAGAGAGAAAAAATCGAGTCTCAGTGAGTGTGTGTCTGTGGAGTCATCGGAGAGAGATTGAGAAAGAAGAACGAACGCCCTGGGCAAACTGACGGACTGTCATATGCATTTTGCCCAGAGATTCCGTCTCTCTTTCTTGTGCAACTGTACTACTGTTGTTGCTCCTTCCCTCTCTCTCACACACACTCTCTCCTCACACCCGCGTACCCTATCAAGACAAGAATCCTCAAAGTATATACTATATATCCCCATCTCATGTAAAGACGCTTGGGGTAGGACCCTTGAATTATGTGATTTCGTTTGCAAGAAATAAGAAAAAAGAAAAGAAAAAAGGACTCCCTTTCTCCGGAATAGTCACTCGTTTCTAGATCGGTCGGTCTTCCTTCTTGCAGCGATGAGACTTTAATACCCCGAAGAGGGCTCGGCCATTCGTTGGAACCAAATGACTAGGATCTTTAATGGGGACTTCAAGTCCTCAACATTTACCTTGTCTTGTCTTTTTGTATTAAAAAAAAAAAAAAAAAAAAAAAGTGAAGCTTGGACGTTGTTGACAAACCAAACACCTAACTGTATTGTCTATTTTCCTTCTCCTCTGGTCCTACCAATGAACTCTTGCTCGATTTTAATGAAGCTTGGTTCTTGCTCTTCTTTCAGTGAACAGTGGATGCCATCCCCCCCTCCCCTCCTGCCTCTCTTCCCATTCTTTGCCTTCTTCAATGCAGCCTTGGTCATTGCTATACTCTGAAATCCAAATGGCCTGGATTAAAGGACCTAAAATCTTGCTAACTGATCCGTTCATACAGTGAGGACATTAGGGTGGATTCTCATGGCACCAATTTTCCTTTCTTATCTTTTTACCATGGTTGCTGGAATTTAATCCAAAGTTGGTCAACAAAAAAAAAAAAAAAAATTGAAGGGAAGAGAATAAGAAGGAGGGCCTAACACCAGGACAGGTACGGATAGCACCTGTTGTGATAACGTCATACACTTTTTCGAACGAGCTACTTACTTCTCAAAATGCACCTCCAATTGCTTACCACTAGATGAAGATTGCGAGCACAAAGGAAGGAAAGGGGGTCAGAAAGGGAGGACAAGAAGGATGACGACTTCTACGACGGCGACAAGGATCAGAGTACTCTAGCCGTAATAGAAAGGGCGCTAGTGAAGCTCGAGAGATCTTCAAGAGAATGGAACCTTTATTCATTCCGCTTTTTTCTGTCTTTTGCAGACCACAATCTACTATTGTTTGAGGAGGAGGAGGAGGAGGAGAACGACTCTTTGCTGTTTTATTTAGCAGGTGGAAAAGTGGATGCTTTCGTTGAAGGAATCATTATCATTTGAGCCCATTTCAAATCCTCATGTTTCTCAGCAAACTGAAAGGGTTTGAGAGATGCATAAAGTGGGCGTCTTTTAGTCGACTATCAGTACATCTCAATGGCACAAAGACTCGTATCTTTTTCCTTTTTCGAGCATCTCGTCAATTGCTGTCTTATATTGCCACCCTGGTTGGTCCATAAAAAACCATTAAAACATCCTGCCTCTGCGAACACTTGCTATCATTGAGCAGGCTCAAGACCCTTACACGCGAAGTTGGAGAGAGAGAGAGTGTGAATGGGCATTACTCAGGTGGTGGCTTGAAAAAAAATCTTTTTTTCGGATTTATGCTTCGCCCAGACAGCCAAAGTCCCCAGGCAGGACCCACGCATCTGATGGTCGTCCGAAAAAGTGGTGTTATCGAGTTTTATTTTTGTTAATGCGGTAAGATAGTAGGAAGGGGGGGATAGGGGTTATGGATGGCTGCTTGGGCAGTAACATTTATATACCCATTGACTTCCAATGCATTTTGGCACGCGACGAAAGCCTTGCCAACTTGACAAGCAAGTCCATTTATTGCAATTGCTGTGCACCGAAGGAGCGCCCATGTCTGATTTTCTACATCCAGCACTGGCAGTGGCGGTGAATACAAGTACCAGAACAATGACTTGGAAAATATTTTTCATCTTGTCGGAAAAATGTTAGGAAAAAAAAAATTGGTGACTGGCAAAGATTTCCTACCATTATTGAGCTGCCAGACCACCTTTTATATCTTTTTTTTCTTCTTCTTTTTAGTTCTCATTTCATCCCTTGAGTTCCCTTCTCATCTCGCTACATCCCTCGAGCTCCATTAACCATTGGTTCTATTGCTCAGCATCCTATCTTTACTTTAACTCCCCCTTGAATCAATGCGCCTTATAGAAACGCAGCCCATTTGCATGTCCAATCCTGTATAGCATTACATTCTTGGCCCTGCTTTTTCTCATCTCCCATCCTATTCTTCTTTTCTCCTATCCAAATCTTCTTATAGTCAGTTTTGCTCTTCTTTAACATCCCTAGCAAAAGGGGACATCTGACCTCCTGTCTCCCTGTCCTCCTGTTCTCCTGCCCTCCTGCCCTCCTACCTCCTGTCAGGCAAACGCGCGCCCCTCCTGACTACCAGACCCGCCTAGGATCAAATTCTAGTTTGTTGATAAGCCATGTGGAGGTCGGAGGTTCTCAACAAGCAGCAGAATAAAAAGCTGAGGTGGACAAATTTTAAATAAAAAGGTCGTTTATTGAACGCCGAGTGGGTAAAGTGAAGGTTGAAAAATCCTTTTCATTTTCCTGTAAATGAGCTTTGAAGAGTCTCGTCTCCAGCGTCTTTTTTCTTCTTCATCTTCTTCTTCTCTTCCCCTTTCACATTATTACTGAGGTCGATCCAGAAGCTGATCCACCCGCTCAATCACTTGATGAATGTCCAGACGTGCCGAAGGGTCCACCACAACCATGGCCTTGACCAAATCGCGAAACTCGCTCGAGTACCGATCTGCTCGGTCCACAGTCGGGAATCGGAAATTACCGTTAAGAACTGCCAGGGCCATTGAACCTCCTTGATTGATCTGATTCGTCTCAAAGGGCGATGTTCCATATGCCATGGCATACAAAGTGCATCCGAGAGACTAGAAATCAGAAAATAATAATAAAATAAGGTAAGTCGAGTCAGTACGGTGTTGGTGTCTCTAATTTTCTCCTCTACTTGAATCTCTATTTTTTTTTTTTTTGGCAAAAAGACATACCCAGATATCCACTTTTTCATCCAATGTTGTTCCAGTCTTGACATCAAAGAGCTCAGGTGCACGGTAGGGCATGGAACATTGTTCTGCTGCCAAATCCTGTTCAAAAAGAGCCTGTTGTCGGGTCTGAACCTTGACTCTTGCTCTGGCCATCGATCCAAAATCCATCAACACCGGTGTTTGTCCATCGTCCGCAATCATCACATTGGCCGGCTTAATATCTCGATGAGCAAAAGGCACAATTACCACAGCATCCTCGTCTTGCTCTCCATTCTCTCCAGATTGACTTCCCTGAGCATCTCCTGTAGTAGGTCCAGTGGATCCTCCTGATCCCATGGTTCCATCTGGAGTTGACATGGGTTGACTCAGGTCCACCAATCCCGTGCCGTTCTCTGAACCAGGCGCAACATAGGACAAGGACGATGTTTGTCGACGCAGGCTTGGAGGCGTAGACCTACGTCGATCGCGCGATTCCCAAGCCTCGATCCCGTTGGTCGAGGCGTCGTCCTGTTCTCGAGAACTGATAGGCACATTCGGTAACTGATGACAGTGAAGGGCCCGGACACCATAACACATTCCACGGAAGAATCTCAGCATGTCGGGTTCAGAAAAGTGGGTGTGGTGAAGTAGATTGGCAGAGATGGCGTCTAGGAGATTGCCTCTCTTGAAATAAGGTAGGAATATATACACGACCTTGCTCCCATCCTTGTCAGCGACGACACAGGTATCCTTGTAAAATGAAGAAGTAGAAGAGGTTTGGTTGGAAAATTATCTGGTGAGCAAATTCATGCCTTTTTTTTTTTTTTTTTGAGATGGTTGGTTGATTGTACTACTCGTTCCGTATAGATGGTGTGTACATGTTCGAAAAAGAGAGAGTAGAAAGCCTTTTCAAGAGCATGGCCGGGTGTAAACGACACATGATGTCTCCTTGCACACACTCTTTTTTTTTTTTTTTTTTTTTTTTTTAAAAAAAAAAACCTACCACCACCTTGATCAGGTTCTCATGTTGAAAGGTTCGATACATATCAGCTTCCTTCATGGCTTCTCGGACACCTTCACTTCCAAAGGGGCATCGGATCTTTTTGAGCGCATAGTGTCGACCTGTGGCTACGTCCTGGACCAAATACACGAGACTGAACCCTCTATTGGATCGATATCCCACAATGTCCGAGTCGTATGTGAAGAGAGAGAAAGAAAGAAAGAGAGAGAGAAAAGAGAAGGGTGATGTGGTAGGGATGGATAAAAATTAGCTATTGTCTTTCGGAAGGGTTTACACCAAAATGAATTGAGTGAGTGAGTGAGAAGAACGAGGTGGGAGAGGAAGGGAAGAGAGAAAGAGAGAGAGAGAGAGAGAGAGAGAGAGAAAGAAAGAGAGAGGCAGCAAAGACGGACAGATGAATTGCAGTCAGGCCATTTTACCCTTCGCCAAGAAGTTTGATGACCTTGAATGACCGGCGGTTGATGTATAATGTAGGATTAGGCAGACATGAAGCACTCAACCAGCGGATGCTGTCAGAGATGGTTGAGACGAGTGCATGGGGATTCATGGCGAGACTGAAATGATTGAGCAGAGAGAGAGAGATGTCTGAAATGTCGTGTGTGGGTTGCGAAGGGGAGAAAGGGTCTGGCACACTTGCACTATCGTCTTGGGCTCCGCTGTCTGAGTGGAGTCTGTCCTGTCTATCCTGTCTGTCCTGTCCTGTCTCTGTCTAGTGTCCGTGACTCTCTTGCTCGTGAATGCCAGGGAAAAAAAAAAAAAAAAAGCAAGCAAGCAAGCGAGCGAATGCACTGGATGGAATGAGAGTGTTGAGAGATGGAATGAAAGATGGATGCGTGGGCTTTTCTTTTCCGCTTCAACTTGGCTCAACTAAAAAAAAAATTTTCGGTCTGGCCTACAGTCAATGCCAACTGTGGCTCTCTCTCTCTCTCTCACTTTGATAAATGTTCCCATGGAGGATCGACTTTTGGTCTATGGTACGACAACTGCGCCAAAGGGAGGCACAAATCATCGCCTGTCTACTGTATATATTTATATTTTTTTTTTTTTTTTTTTTTTTTTTTTTTTTTGCAAGTACAATTACATTAATGCTAGGCCTCTTCTACTTCTTTTCTTGAGAGGGGGTTGTAAATGGCTAACACTCATATCCAAAGCACTCTTGATCTTCCTTTCATCTACTCAGCGATCTTTAGTTCTGTGTGCCCTTGTTCTGCGCAATCCATTCCTGTGCCATCTTCACAAAGTATGAATGGACTCGGCTGTCCCTGGTCAACTCGGGATGGAACGCTGTGCCCAACAAGTGTCCCTTCCTCACTGCCACAATCGTGCCCTTGGGTGTCTGACCATAGTCCCGCTCGAGCTTGGCTACCACCTGAACGTTCTCTGGCTCGAGGATCTCGTCCATCACGGGCGCACGGATGAAAACTCCTGAGAACAATCTCTCCGAATCCTCCAAACCTTCGATGTGCAGACCAGCTTCAAAGCTCTCCTTCTGCGATCCAAAGGCGTTCCTCTTGATGCTAATCCCGAGTCCACCCAATAGTCTTTGGTCACCCTTGAGAGTGCCACCCGAGGTGATTTTTTCGGAAAGGAGAATCATGCCCGCGCAGGTGCCCCAGGTGGGGTGAGTGCGAACAAACTTCTCGAGAGCGGGCCAGAACCCGGATCGCTCCGCAATCAGAGCCATTGTAGTCGACTCTCCGCCTGGGATGACCAAGGCATCGACCTGAGCAATCTCCTCGGCATTTCGGACAGCAACAGCCTCCGAAACTTGAGGAAGTGTGTTGAGGAGAATGATGTGTTCTGCGAAGGCACCTTGGAGGGCTGGATAAAATGCAGATAAAAAAAAAAAAAAAAAAAAAAAAAAGGAGAAGGCAGGGTTAGTAAGACTTAAAAAGAGTTTGGTACCTGCAGATTGATGTGTTGATCAGGCAGCATGGCCTGGTTTCTCATCATTACCCAAGACACCAACTCGAATCTTTTGCTCTGATTCCTGGACCATCATTTCGAAATGTTGTTTGTTTGTTTGCTTGTTTTTTTTGGTGTGTGTGTGTTGGGGAGGGTATCGAATGGAGAGAAAAGAGAGAGAGATATATATATATATATATATATATATATATATATATATATATATATATATATATATATAGATATATATATATATATATAGAGATATAGATATATATATATATATATATATATATATATATATATATATATAGAGAGAGAGAGAGAGAGAGAGAGAGAGAGAGAGAGAGAGAGAGAGAGAGAGAGAAAGAGTCTAAGAAGAAAGAAGGATAGTAATGAAGAGTCGTAATGAATGGAGAAATAAAAGCAGTTGCTGATTTATTTCGCTTTCAACCCTAACTCGGAAAGAGTCACAGTCTTTGCGCTTCTTTCCGTCATTTTCCCCTTTCCCCTTCTCCCCCCCTTTTTTTCCACGCTCGAGACATATCTTCACCAATAAGACTCAGGCACAGCGTTGGTTGGACGGAGACCAGATCTCCACCCCTCCCCTCAGTCCCTTCTTTTTTTGCACCCGACGTCAAACGCTGACTAACAAAACATCCAGCATCCCCTTCACCATGCGCAATTATGCCCATCCCCCTCCCCCTCTCACATACGAGTCAATCTCTCGTCTTTAGGTGAGTCATGTCATGTCTATGTTTACTAGAGGTCTAATAGCCCGATCTACTTCTTTGCAGCAGTATCTGACCGGAAGGTCGAGTGCAACAGGAACATACGACTAAAGACCATCAGTGCTGGGGGAATGTCGACATCTTTGCTCAAATTCAGCTTTAGCCAATAGGCCAAAGACTTTTCCAGATGCTCTCTGCTGACCTCAAGCGAACGCATGCCACGCTCTTCGTTGGCCAGTTGCAACTCGGCAAATGTCAATGAATCGATACCATCCCTTTGGAGCAAGAGATCGTCCGCCTTGACATAAGCCATATGTCGGTCCAGACGCTTCTTGAGCATTGGCTTGGGTCCAAATCCATTCAAGCCCATGAACCTGAATGAGTGTTTAGCAAGGCAAAGGGGAGTGGTAGGAATGACACATGGAAGCTCTGTTAGAGACTTGGAACTGCGACAAAAAAAGAAAAAGAAAAAGAAAACGAGAGGGAAAAGACCTGACGATAAAACAGCAACATATTTAAAAGACGACTTACTTGCAAAAGGCAGAGAGATGTGCGCGATCGATTCCATCATAAACAAAGCCATCGCCATACTTTCTGGCAATTGTCACAAAGGAGTTATAGCTGGCGAGGCTCTCCTTGGTGATCTATCAATAACAATGAGCAAGAGATGAATGGATTTAAAGTTAATTATCTCTTTTTTTTACCCTTGTTTCGTTCTTGTATGCTTCCAGGATTAATTGAATACGGCAACCATCTATACCTCACGGCGATTCAAGCGGATCAATTTCTCGGTGACGGTGCTACGCTTTTCATGTGTCTTTTTACGGAGATTCTCCTATTGACATCCAGAAGAAACAAAAGAAAGAGAGAGTCATTAATGTTCAATTCTGGTTAATGTTCGTCATTTCGTACCCCTTTTTCTCCTTCTTCCTCTTCACATAGAAAGGGTGCTTACCAACTGCGTGGTAGTGACACAGGTCGAAGGGATCAACTGAGGCGCGAAGATAATGATCAAGGGAATGTACTCGGTAGCAAAGACGAACACCAAGGCGAATGGAATGAGTCGCTTGATATCTGTCTCGGTCTTGTTGATCTATAGTGAGATGAACATTGACTTGATTAACAGGATACTTTTAATAGGTAGCCAAGTCCTTGGATCAGCATAAGAAAAAATATGAATCAACTTACAAGCTGGAATTCTCGGCGACTGACAGAGTATCCTTCGAGCTGCTTTCGCTTCAATTCCTTAATGATCTTCTTGTTCGCCCAGAGCTGCTTAACACCATCCTTGCACTGGATCACAATCTCCTTACCCTTGCGCATAAACTCCTTTGCCTTGGCTGCCATTCCCTTGGGTGGTGGCGGTGCTACAGCATCAGCAGTTGCTGGAATGGCATTCTCAGGTGCAATCGATCCGCCCGATCCAACTTTGAGGGCAGAGTCATCCAATGGGGTTGAGGAGGGACGGGCTGGGTTTCCTGATCCATTGTTGCTGCTGTAAAAAGAGACTTGATACATGTTGGTTGTCAGGGGCATGTACCTATTGTACGTGGACAACAAAGAGCGGCAAAGGCGTGGATTCAGGATTAGCGATTAAGAAGTCCTGTAATTGAGCTTTAACCGATATTAGCTCTCTATAGTGCATGAATCGCTATTCCTTCTAGAGAGTCCAATCCTCAGCTTACCGAGCATTGATCTTGTGTTGATGAATCATCCAGCCAGAGACTCTCACCGCTGTTGCTGGGTATGCAACTTTGGGTGTGCTAGTAGGGCATTACCCAGTAGGTCAACAAAAGGGAGAAAAGAGTACAAAAGACAAAGGCAGCGGTGTGAGTGAGTATGATCGGATCAAAGAGTGCCTGTGTTCTGTGTTCCTGAGGAAAAGTGTAAAGAGCTGAGAGAGGACGCAAATGGAGAGGGTCGAGAGAAAAGAGAGAGGTTGAATCATGGGTGATCATATGCTGAACAAGCGACTTACAGTCCCCTGATGCTGGATTGATAGCCCACTCTCGAGATGGTCCTGATTAGATTTCCCGACATTGGTAACTCTTCTGTTGCTCGGGAGCGGAAATGATGGGAGAAGAAAGAAGAAAAAAGGGGGGAAGAACCAGAGAACTGGGTCTGTCTTGGAAAAGGAAAAAAAGGAAAAAAAAAAAAAGCCTATGTGACGGCTATCCATTGCCAGGTTTATACGAAATCATTCTTTTTCTGGGATTGGGATGCATTCCTGATCAAGCATTCAATCATGCCTCCTAAAAAGACTCTCAAATCAGTCATTGGGAAGCCAACGACCACCACAAAGTCCACTGCTAAATCCTCTGCTAGCAGTGCACCAAGCACCGGATCTTCAAAACCGGCGGGTATGGAATGGAGACTCTTGAATACCCTACTCACCCCCTTTGAATATATATCGTATCAGTCGAGGTCAAAGCTAATATTCTCGCACGGGTCATGGTCCTAAATTTCTTTATGATAGTCACCAAGGCATCCGAAATTGATGACATTTTTAGCACAGGAACAATTCGTCCTTCTGCAGGATCATCTTCAAGCAATGGTAAAGCAACAGCAGCTGTAGGATCGTCTTCTACTGAATCAAACAAAAAAACCAAGAAGGGCAAGAAGACCGAGGACAAGGATAGAAATGTAGAGACCACAGAGTCAATAGCTCCCGAGACGAGTTACGTGGATAGCGAAGACCAGACATCACAGGGACTCTTTTTGGATGATGAAGAACCCAGTGTCGAGGAAGGTCCTAATGAGGTGGACTTGATGTTTGATGAAGAAGAACAAAACGAGTCTGAAGAGGCAGCATTGGCAAAGCTCAAGGCCCAAATGCTAAAGAAGCAGAGCGAAAAGAAGAAGGCCCCAGCTGCAGACTCTTCTTCAAAGAACAAAGCCAAGGGTAGTGACAGTGGAAAGGGTCGGCCAAAAGTAGAGGCTGTTGTGTTCAACGAGCGGCCGGCGGCAGCGGCGGCAGCGGCAGCAGCAGAAAAGATCCAAAAGTACAAGCGGACGCATAGTGGACCAGACAGCGATGATGAGCTCGAGAAGAAGGCTAAACGGAAGACAGATGATGGACTTCGACTGTTTGATATCCATGACTTGAATATTGGCAAAGGTGGAGGAACGGACAAGTGTCCCTTTGATTGTGAATGTTGCTTCTAATGAAGATAGAAAGTGGCGAGTCGAGTTCCTAGCTAGAGCAGAATAGTAAAGAAAAAAATAAATAGTGTTAGACCAAGTCGCACGACCTGCCCTTTTGGCCTTTTTTGTGTTCACCTACCCACATGCGCGTGTCAATGTGTCAATCGGCCAAGACTTGCTCGTATTTGAGCCACGTCACAGTGAGTGAGCTTGCCAAGGAAGCGATTGACTTAAGTAGGATTGTTTCTCAAGTCGTCTTCTCTTTCTCTCTCTCTGCTCTCTTTCACCCACCCACCACTCTTTGACCACACGCATTCCAAAGAACACACATCCGCCATCATGTCGCTTCCCTACACCATGGTTTTCACTCTGCTCATGACAGAGGTAACCCAATCGAGTCTTGTTCTACTACCATCAGCAAGCTCAGCATGAAGTCTCTTTTTTCTTTCAAAAGCCTTTTCCTCATGTCGATTCTCTAGAACTAACCGTGGGACATCCTTTGTTCTCTTTTTTCTACCTTTAGATGATCACATTCATTTTCCTGATTGTAAAGAAGAGCCTCTCCCCCCCCCTTTTTTTTTAAGCATTCTTCTTGGCTTCATGGTAGACTTTTCTTCCTCTTTCCGAGCGAGTCTCGAATTGGCGTGTGCTAATCGTTATCAAAATGGCTCTTTTTCTTTTCTAGCTGCCATTGCCATTCAAATGGAGACGCGGAATGCTCAAGTTCCTCGCGGAATCGCCATTCATGGGACATATTCAATATGCGATGAAGATCGTCTTTATGTAAGCCGCCGCTCATTGTTCGTTGTTCCCAAGTCTTTCTCACAGATCAGAGCCTCATGGCTCGAGAGGAACGCGTTCTTGAAATGACCCATTGACCTTTTTTTGCTTTTGCTTTTGCTTCTTTCTTTGATAGATTTGTGTTTATCCTCTTCATTGGTATGTTAAAGAGATCATCGCAACGAGATTTACACCCGTTTCTCTACTTTCTAGAATGCTGAGGATAGGAGAATGGCCTTTCCTAACACAAATGGATTCTATTCGTATGTAGACTCACTGAACCGTGTCGTCAAGGTCGAGGAAGTCACCAATGAATCTCACCACCACCACCCTCACACCGAGACTACAGTCGCCGCCCGTCGCTTCTATGCCCAGCGCAACATGTATGTCCATGCAAGCTAGCGAGGAGAGGGAGGGATTTGCTGCTTTTTTTTTTTTTTTTGGATGTCGAGAGCATCGCACAACAGTCTCACACTCTGGCCTATCATTGGGTGACGTGTTACATTAGGTATCTCACTGGATTCACACTGTTCTTGTCCTTGATCTTGAACCGCACCTTCTTCTTGATTCTGGATCTGCTCAAGAGCGAGGAGAAGATGGAGATTGTTAAGAAGCAGGTATGTTGACGCACATAGTCCAAATTGATCCGTTGAACACCAAAAGAGTTTTATTTTGTTTGTAATTTCCCATGTTTGGACAAGCCCAATTGATATCTCTTTTTCTTTTTTGTCGCGTGATGAATTGATAGGCTGCTCAGCAGAGCAAGGAGTATGAGCGCGTCCTCGAGTCTGAGACCAAGTTGAAGAAGGAAGTCGAGGAGCTTCGCTCCGTTGTTGAAAGCAACAGCTCTGCCAAGCAGGATTTGGAGAACTTGAAAAAGCAGGCGAGCCAGCAGCAGAAGGAGTATCTCCGTCTTGCAGATGAGAACATTGAGATGGAGAGGCGACTCAAGGGCACCAAGCAGGAGAACAAGAAGGACATCTAAGTCAGTCTTTCATAGCCATGATTGTTCTAAACAGTATCTGAACACTTCTCCAGAACTAGACCTCAAGTATCGTTTTTCCTGGATATTTTTCTTTTTCTTTTTCTTTTTCCTTTTTCCTTTCAAGTAAACTCAAAAAGAACACATCAACAATGGGGCGATGAATTCTACCATGGATGCTACAACGTACGCGGAGCATACCTTAGCTTGTACGTGGGCCTGGACCGTCGAGTTCAAGGGGGTTTTTGCCTCTTCCTTCCTTCATGGCCATGCGGCCCTTCCGTGCCTTTCGGCACCCCTCCAACCCAACGCCCAGTGCAATCTTTTTACTTTTTCTTTTCTTGTTTTCTTTTTTTTTTTTTTTTTTTCTTTCTTTTTTGCAAACCACCTACCTTTGTCTCCTCACTTCTTCCTCCCGCTTCACCTTTTTCTTTTTTTTTGTCTTTAAAGTACATCCAGCCCCTCGAGGCTCGGAGACCACATTACAGTTGTGCGCCAAAGAGCCAAGGTCCCCAAGTTAAGGTATAATTTCACGTCATGACGCAGGTGGTCCGGGCTTTGAAAGAGCCTTACCACCTCTCTCCATTGGCCCAACTGTGGTCGAGAGTTCAATTGCAGCAACTCTACTACATTTCTTCATGAGGACAATAGACTCATTTGTCTGGCGAGCCACATGACTCTTTGTCAAGACCACAAGTACTACACATGGCATGGGATGAGGGCAAATGGAGAAAAAAAAAAAAAAAAAACAGGGCAAGAGGGATGGAGGCGTTCATCGCATTTGGTCCTGAATTCTGATTCTACCTTATCATCTCTCTTTCCCCTCCCCTGTGCCCCGAGAGGTCTGGTATATCACGCTTCTTGAAGACACCTGCGATGTTCGTCATCAGTCGTCCCTGATGGGGAGAAGACTCATATCCCAGACGGACAAGGCTCCGCTCCCTTGTTCATCCTTGTCCAGTCTCTGCCCTGCCCGTTCTTTGTACCCTTTTTTTTCCTTTTTTCTTCCTCCTCTCCTTGAATTCAACCCATCACCAATGATCAAGGTCATTGTTTTGTCGATGAGGGCGCGAAAGAAAGAGAAAGAGAGAGAGAGAGAGAGAGAGGCTGTCGAGTCTGGCTTGTTGTGGAGTGTGTCTGTTTCCTTTTCATTTTTTTTTTTCTTTCTCTGATCCATTTTTACACCAGACTTCGATCTCGCAGGAGGCGCAGGGTGTGCTCTCGCTCTTCTCTTCGCTCTCTCTCTCTCTCGCACGCGCGTGTGCTCTTTGGGGCAAACGATTCATAAGAAAACACGCGGACGATCACCTCTGATCACCTCACAGCCAAATCGATCCCTTGGAATGAACGAAGGAACGAGAGAGAGAGAACCTCCAACGGGGCCTGATCTGTCTGAGAAGAGACTCCTTTGCCCTAGCCAAGTGGAGGCCTTGGCATCGGCCAGTTCTTTCTTTCTTTGGATGGGTTTCAATCCTTGTCCTATAGTCCCAAAGTCCTAGAGAGAGAGACATAATTTGCTAGACAGACACAAGGAGCGGTTGCTGTGTGGGGGAGGAGGGATATGGCCCGTGGCCTAGGATAGCAGGAAGACAGGGAGAAGAGGACGGGGCCTTGCAAGGGAATAGCCTGACGGGTGGCCGCGCTCGATGCATGCACATGCGACATGCCCTTGACCCAGGCCCGACTTCACTCCCCTTCTCTTTCTTTCTCTCTTTCTCTCTCTCTCTTTCTCTCTCTCTCTCCTAAATTTGTCCTTTCTGCGTCCCTTTTACTCTTCGGTCTGTTCTCTGCGCTGCATCCCTGTTCTTGTTTCTGTGCCCTACTCTCTCTCTCTCTCTCTCTCTCTCTCTCTGTCTGTCTGTCTGTCTCTTTTTCGTCTCTTTCTCCGCTGCGTTGCCGGATCCCCTTGCCCTCGTTCGCATCGCCCCCCCTTCTTCCCCGTCTCCTCAGCCTTCGTTAATCCCCACTCTCCTGGCGTGTCCCCGGCAGGTGCCCCGCTCTGGCTCGCAGCCCTGTCTCCTCTCTCCTTTGCCTCTCTCTCTCTCTCTCTCTCTCTCTCTCTCTCTCTCTCTCTCTCTCGCTATCTCGCTCTCTCTTTCTTTCTTTTTTTTCGCCACTTTTCTCTTTCCTCCTGTCTCTTTTTTTTTTCTCTCTCTTTTCTCTCTTTCCTCCCTGCTCTTTTCACGCTCTTTCTCGGTTTGTACCCTAGCCTTGCTTTTCCTCTTCCCCTGCCCCATCTTCGCCATTTCTCTGCCTTATCCCCAAACAAAACGAAAAAAAAAAAGAAAAAAAGACTCACCCGACCGAGTCTGCCAGCCCAATCTACCTACTTTACGTGCCCATCCTATCCGTGGCCTGCTTCTTTCTACTCGTCCAAGAGTCTTCCTCTCAGCCCCGAGCTCCTCGAGTATCCTAATCAACACCATTCACGCCAGCGCCCATCTCTCCCTCTCTCTCTTTCTCTCTTTCTTTTTCTCCTCTCCGGTCTCAGCTCCCAGCCGGTGTTGCGCGAATATCCTCCCTCTGTACATCTGTGGAACTTCTCCCACACCGTAGACACCTGTAGATTACCTTACCTGTACTTATTCGTGTACCATCTCACTCTTCTCAATCCTCTTTTTGGCAACAGGCCTGACTCTTCATCACATTCATCCTCCTCTCCCCCAAGAAGTGGCCTCTCGCCCGTAGTAGACAGTAGAACAGGAACCATCCCTCTTTTCCCCCTCCCCCCCCTTCTTCAAATAGCCAAGCGCCATGTCGCTGGAAACCTATGTTAAGGACACCAAGTGCTGGTTCACAGACGAAAAGGAAGGATGGATCAGCGCCACGCTGACTGCCAAGGATGTCACTGCCGATGGCAAGGTGTCGATGACCTTTGTGGACGAATCTGACAAGGTAAAAGAAAGAAAAGAAAAAGAAAAGGCCAGCCAACCAGCCAGCCAGCCCCCCTGTCTCTTTTTTGGCTTTGCCCCTGCATTGTTCTAGTGCATCCACTGTTTGTGCAATCTCTCTCACACACGCATGCCCTCTCTCAGGAACACATCTTTTCGTCAACACTAGCCAAAATCCAAGAGTCCAACAATGCAATCCTACCACCAATGCGCAACCCTCCACTCCTGGAGGGCACCGAAGATTTGACCAACCTCTCCTACCTGAACGAACCTGCCGGTAGGTCAATGCGAAAATCAGTGAATTCTATGCACATGACCCAAACATGGCATGGGAATTATCATTCCTAACCTATACCCATGCAATTATACCCTTTCCATAGTCCTAAGTAATATCCGGACTCGTTATTCACACTGCAACATTTACACATACTCTGGGATTGTCTTGATCGCTGCCAATCCTTTTGCGCGTGTCAACCTTTATACCCAGGACATTATCCAAGCATATTCCGGCCGCAAACGCGGTGAACTGGAACCCCATCTGTTTGCCATTGCCGAAGATGCATACCGATGCATGATTCGTGATGAAAAGAACCAAACCATCGTAGTATCGGGAGAGAGGTAAGTAGAGAAGAACCTTTTACTATTGTCACTGACTGATCATGTTTCCCAAATCCACAGGCATAGGGCAGTCCAGATCGCTAATACAATGTCCACTTTTATTATCATTTTTATTATTTTCGTTCTACAGTGGTGCTGGTAAGACAGTCAGTGCCAAGTTTATCATGCGGTACTTTGCGACTGCAGATGATAGCGATAATGCCTCCAAGGCTGGCATGAGTGAGACAGAAGAACAAATTCTGGCCACAAATCCGATCATGGAAGCCTTTGGTAACGCAAAGACAACCCGTAACGACAACTCGTCCCGCTTTGGTAAATTTACCGAGATCCAGTTCGACAAAGAACGCAATATTATCGGTGCCAAGATTAGGACCTATCTTCTCGAACGGTCTCGATTGGTTTACCAACCAGACCAGGAACGAAACTACCATATCTTTTATCAACTCGTGGCTGGTGCGCCTCCCTCAGAAAAGAAGGAACTCGATCTTCAGTCTATCCCACAGTTCCATTATTTGAGGCAAGGTAATATCCAGACCATCAATGGAGTCGATGATGCAGCCGAGTTTGAGATCACTCAACGCGCCCTGTCAACGATCGGCATTTCGGTCCAGGTCCAATGGCAGATCTTCAGGTTACTGGCTGCTTTGCTCCATATCGGTAACATCAATATCGTCGGAAGAGGCGATGCCATGATCAGTGACGACGATCCTTCGCTGATCATCGCAACCAAGGTCATGGGTATCCCACTCTCCGAGTTCAAGAAGTGGCTGATCAAGAAGCAGATCACAACGCGATCGGAAAAAATTGTCTCGAACCTGAAGATTGAACAGAGTGTGGTCGTCCGAGACTCGGTGGCCAAATACATCTACTCTTCACTCTTTGACTGGCTCGTCAACAACGTCAATAACGCGCTCTGTAGTGAGGCAGTCTCGACCCGAATCCACTCCTTTATCGGTGTTTTGGATATTTACGGTTTCGAGCACTTCAAGAAGAACTCGTTCGAACAGTTTTGTATCAACTATGCGAACGAGAAGCTTCAGCAAGAGTTCAACCAGCATGTCTTTAAACTCGAGCAAGAAGAGTACATTCGGGAAAAGATTGACTGGAAGTTTATCGAGTTCTCAGACAACCAACCTTGTATCGAGATGATTGAAGGAAAGCTTGGTGTCTTGTCCCTTCTTGACGAAGAGAGTCGTATGCCCTCGGGAACGGACCAAGGATGGTGCAACAAGCTGTTTACTCAACTGGGTTCTGATAAGCACAAGAAGTGGTTCACCAAGCCTCGATTCTCCAACTCGGCCTTTACCATTTCGCACTATGCTCATGATGTTACTTATGAGTGCGATGGGTTCTTGGAAAAGAACCGTGATACCCTGCCGGACGAGCTTTTGAATCTCATCAAGAACTCGGAGAACGAGTTTTTGGAGGAGTGCTTGATGACCAGTGCCACCATTGGTGCTGGAGGATCTGTAAGTCTTTTTTTTTTTTTAATCGTTTGCTCTCTTAACCGTTGCGCAAATCAACGTTCACCATCAAATACTGACTGCCGACCATCATGCTACTTTTTATTCTTCCCTAAAAAAAAAAAATAGATGACGGAGGACAAACGCAAGAGTGTTATTAATCGCAAGCCCACTCTTGGATCCATCTTCAAGGGCTCTTTGATCCAGCTCATGGATACCATCAACTCGACCAATGTCCACTATATTCGCTGTCTCAAACCCAACGAGGCGAAACAGCCATGGGCTTTTGATGCTCCCATGGTCCTCAGCCAGCTTCGAGCCTGTGGTGTCCTCGAAACCATCCGAATCAGTTGTGCTGGTTATCCCTCAAGATGGCCATTCCCAGAGTTTGTGGAGCGGTATTACATGCTAGTTCACTCGGATCACTGGGGTACAGACACTCACAAGATGTGTACGGCCATTCTTCAGGCCTCGATCAAGGAGAAGGACCGTTACCAGGTCGGCTTGACAAAGATCTTTTTCCGTGCAGGTCTTTTGGCCTATATGGAAAAGCTGAGGACAGACAAGCTGAACTCTTATGCGACTCTGATCCAGAAGAACATGAGGCGCTTCATCTGTCAGAGGCGATACCAGGTCCAACGAGAGGCCGTGCTCAAGCTCCAATGCTTTGCCCGTCGGGTTCAGGCCCAAAGGGCTACCCGCGCCCTGCGCGAGGAAAAGAGTGCAGTACTTCTCCAGACGTTTATGCGAGGCTATATCCAACGCAAAAAGTACATCCAGACTCGAAACTTTGTTCTCAAGGTGCAATGCTCGATCCGCGCCAACTTGGCTCGTATTGCATTCCAAAAGTTGCGTGAGGCCTCGGGTGCGACCAAGATCCAACAGCTTTGCCGGGGTATTCTTACCCGTCGCACTTACCAGAAGGATGTTCAATTGATTATCTTTATCCAGGCGTGTGTCCGTCGTAATAAGGCTCGCAAGGAGTTGGCCGTGCTCAAGGCGGAAGCACGATCCGTGAGCCATTTAAAGGAAGTCTCATATCGCCTGGAGGGAAAAGTGGTGGAGCTGACGCGTGCTTTGGACTTGGCGCATCAGCAGAACAAGGCTTTCGACACCCAGGTGCAAACGCTGGAAACCCAGGTCCGAGTATGGAAAGAAAAATTCGAATCATCACAACAATCCAAATTGAAGGAGATTGCCCTTGCTGCCGAGAACCCGACAGTGCCCATAGTCGAATTCGAATCTTTGAAGGTAGCGAATGCGGAGTTACAGTCGAAGTATAACGAGTCGATCCAGAGGGGTGAGTCTCTTGACCTTGAGATTGCCAAGTTGACCGAGTCATTGGCCAAGACCAGAGAGGAGATTACCAAGTTGGCCGCACAGGCCAAGGTCAAGACAGACGACACTGAAATGGTCATGGCTCTCAAGCGAGAGAATCAGTATGTCAAGGATCAGTTAGCCCAGCTGTCCAAGGCCACGGGTAGGGATACCTCCAGTTTCCCTGCCACGTCCAGAGTCAACTCGCCACCAACAAGCAATGGACCCACTGCTTCGCAGAATGCGCAGTACCAGCACAACGCCCAGGTCATTGAGCGTTTCGAGAACTCGTATTCGTTCGCGAATGAGCCTCTCAAGGTCAACACTTCATTTGCGCCAGGCGCCTCGCCCCATACCAATGGTGGACGTCTTCTCACCACGCCCAAGATCCCACTTCGCCACCGAAGTAACAGTACTCCCGACATTAACAATCTCAACAACTCTTCCATCTTCCTTGCTCAAAAGACAACCAACAGCATCTTTGACAACCATGACAACCACAGTCGGTCGACCAAGACTATGTCCGGTGACGATTGGTCACGCCGTGTGCCTCGCTCTCGACCCAGTATTCACAGTCTGGTAGAGCAACCGGAGCATGAAATCATGCGTCTCTTGGGAGACGAGGATGGTCTCCAGGAGGAGATCTTGAACGGATTGATCAAGAACCTCCGGATCCCCCAGCCCAATAACCCAACTGCTCCCTTGGCCAAGGAAGTAATGTTCCCTGCCCACTTGATTGGCATGTTGACCACTCAGATGTGGAAGTATGGTTTTGTCAAGGAGTCGGAGCGATTGATGATTAATGTGATGCAGGCGATCCAGCAACAGTCCATGGCCATTGTCGGGGATGACACGGTTATTCCTTGCGCCTACTGGTTGTCGAACGTCCATGAGCTCTTGTCGATGATCTGTATCAGTGAACAAGAGATTACTCGTGAAGAATTCAATGCACGAGGCAACGATAACCAATGGGATGACTATGAGCAGCTCGTATCGACAGTCAAGTATGAACTCGAGTGCCTCGAGTACAATATCTTCCATGTCTGGATGAAGGCCCTCAAGAAGCAACTGAACAAGATGATCATTCCTGCTATCATCGAGAGTCAAGCCCTCCCTGGCTTTATCACGAACGACTCTGGTCGGTTCTTCAACAAGCTCATGGGTTCCGGTCCCTCGTTCTCGATGGATGATCTGTTGATGTTGTTAAACAAGATCTGGAAGGCGATGCAATGCTACTATGTCGAGCACTCTGTTGTCCGACAGGTGATGACCGAGCTTCTCAAGATGGTCGGTGTTACGGGCTTCAATGACTTGTTGATGAGACGTAACTTCTGTACCTGGAAGCGAGCAATGCAGATCCAGTACAATATCACAAGGATTGAAGAATGGTGCAAGGGTCATGAGTTGTCCGAGGGTACATTGCAACTCGAGCATTTGATGCAAGCCACTAAGCTCCTCCAGCTCAAGAAGGCGTCTCAGGGAGATATCGAGATTATCTATGATGTCTGTTGGATGCTCACAGCGTCTCAGGTGCAGAAGTTAGTGCAGAACTACCAGATTGCGGATTATGAAGTTCCTGTCAGTAACGATCTGATCAAGGCGATCGCTCAAAAGGTGGCGATGAATGACAAGAACGATGTCCTGCTCTTGGATGCGATTTCATTGGAAGATGCTGGGTCCTTTGAGACACCAGAGATCCGTGATGTTGACACGGAGAATGAGCGGTATCTTCCTCCGTGGATCGTTAACCTTAGCCGACTCAAGTCACTGATGCACTTGGTGGTTGTCTAAAGCGACGAGCAAAAACACAAACAAACAAAAAAAAAAAAAAAAAGGGAGCCCCCTTTGTTGTTGTCCAAAAAAAAAAAATGAGAGTAGACTCTTGAACCTTGGGTCTCTTGGGTTCTGAGCTACTCTTTTTGTTACAAAGAAAATACAAAGAAACAAAAAAAGAAAAAACAAATAGACATATGTAGCAAGAAAAGAAAGGGAAAAAAAAAGGGAATAACCAGAACCCTTTCATGCACCTTTTTTTTTTTTGTTACCTACCCACACAAAGAAATAGTATCTTAAAACACTCTCCTTCCCTCATCTCAATAAATGAGTACACATGCAGTAATACAATGCACTCTTGTTTGTTTCGTATTGAGAGGACCATTGAAAATTTGAAAGTAATAAGCCGATGGTTGTACGATTGCAAAGCTGGTACGAAATCGTTCATTTCTTTTTTTTTTTTTGGGCTGTGTCTTGAGCCGCTCACATTGGAGCGATCGGAGCTCGGATGAGAGAAGAAGAAGAAGAAAAAAAAAACGCACAGGCGCTTGCTGAGACAGAAAACCCTTGTCCACTCCTCCATCTCCCAGGCACCACCCCAGGAACAATTGTCTTTGCCAAGACTGAGAGAGAGAGAGAGAAAAGTCGAGAGTGTGTGGTCATTTCTTTCTTCTTTTGACGACAATCCGCGGACTTTTTTTTTTTTCTTACTCTACGGAGAAGGAGTTGCAGCCCATTTGAGAGTAAGAGAAAAGAAAAGGTGGTTTCCTTTCCACCACCCCTTCCCTCCCCTTTGGACTAAAACCCCCCATTCTGCATGTATCTCATTTCGACCGTCCTAGGGTTGCACCAATGACGACGCTCGGACAGTGTTCAAGCAACGTGGTCTGACAGTCCGACCTTGCCAAAGAGCATGCGCACGGATAGCAAAAAGAAAACTGAAAGGCTATTTTTACACCCCGCCTCTTCGTTCTGGGAGAAAAGGAAGGGATGGGGGGGGGGAGGGTGTGCAGCGTCTGCAACAAGTTCAAGAGAGAGAAAAGACCGACGGTGATGTCAGGGGACCCATTCCTTGAGTGATCACAGGCTGGTCCTTGATTAGTGTGTACGACGTTCAGCCGTTTGGTCCCGTTTCGGCCGTTGAGGTGAGAGAGAGAGAGGAGAGAAAGGTAGGGGAGGGTGGGCCAGTGGAAAGGCACCAGCTCTTTCTTTGATGCGGGAACACGTACGAAACCAAGCCAGCTGGCGCCTTCTCTGATCAAAAAAAATTTTCATTGTCCGCACCCACTCTCGCCTCGCCGTCAGCCTTTGTTGGTCCATTGACCTCGTCTTTCTTCTCCATTATAAAAGACGAGGCTGACCGCATGGGTTTGTTCCTTCCCTCTCTTTCTCCCCTTCATTCCGCATCAGTAACGTGGGATTCCCTCAGACATACTGCATTCCCCTTCCCTTTCCCTTCACTGAATCATCTCCATCCCCGCCCCACCTCCACTCTTTCATCCCCCCTCCTACCACTACCACCACTACCACTTCCATTCCATACACCTTTAACCAACCCTCCCCCCTTCCATCGCATCAAACTTTTCTCCACTATACCTTTTTTTGGGTAACCCTTCCACTCTTTCTCCGCTCATTCCAACGATCATATACAGTATGTCTGCCCCACTTATTGACGCCATCATCAAGGCCGAGAACACCGAGCAGCGCCAGGCTGCTGCCGACGCCCTTGCTGCCTTCGCCAAGTCCGAGGGTCTTGTCAAGTCCGTCGCCATCATCGAGGGCCTTGCCCCACTCCTCGACAACAAGAAGTCCGTTCCTCACCGTGAGGGAGCTCTTCTTGCTCTTGGTTCCTTGGCCGTTGCTTATGGTCAATCAGCCGAGCCCTTCTTGATCCCTCAGATGCCCAAGGTTTTTGAGCTCTATTCGGACAAGATTGTGGTCGTTCGTGAGGCTGCCTCGAAGGCCTCCAAGGCGATCATGGCATTGCCTACCCGCTATGCCGTTCGTCTGTTGCTGCCCGTCATTTTCCATGCCATTCAGGAGTCCAAGTGGCATTCCAAGATTGGTGCCATGGATATCCTTTCTGGCTTGACCTTTTCTGCTCCTCAGGTAAAGAAGACTGCGTTTTCTTGCATTATTGTGACCGTTCGTTGTTTGGGCTGAACGTTGTCAAGGTGGAGAGGACGATCAAGAAAAAGAAATGAAAAAAAAAAGAGAGCCCTGATCCTAACCCTTTCTGCCTCTTTCTTTCTTGACTCTCTGTTGTAGCAAATCTCGGCTGCTTTGTCCGACATTATCCCCGTTGTTAGCGAAGCCATGTGGGACTCTAAGCCTGAGGTAATGATTTTTTTTTTTCTTTTCTCACTCTTTCTTTTTTTTTTTTTTTTTTTTTTTTCCCAAGCAGTAAATATGGCGAGCAAATGACAAGGAACGGAAAACCTCGCCAATCAACTGCGCCCTGGTTTTGGAAAACTGAGGATGGACCATTCATTGAGGAGCTGCTGGGGTGTGTTGACCAAACAGGTCCACACGTGATGCATCCATGGTTTCAATGCACGATGACTGAATCTCCCCTTTTTGATCCGTCCCGGCGACTGACCCATGTCCTATTCCCGTCTCTCTCTCTCTCTCTCTCTCTCTCTCCCTCGGATACAATCCTTACAGGTCCGCGACCAGGCTACCAAGACCACCACTGACTGCTTCAACGTTGTCGGCAACCCCGATCTGACCTCGTCCATCCCATACCTTGTCGGATGTATCAACCGTCCCGAGGAGGCCGCCGACTGCATTCACCAGCTCGCTGCCACCACCTTCGTCACCACCGTCGAGGAACCCACTCTTGCTATCATGTGCCCACTCTTGGTGCGTGGTCTCGCTGAGCGCACCCCTGCTATTCAGCGTCAGACTGCTGTCATTATTGACAACATGTGCAAGCTCGTTGAGAATCCCGCTCACGCCCAACAGTTCTTGCCCAAGCTCTTGCCTGGCTTGGACCGTATGATCGAGATTGGTGCCTCGCCCGAGCTTCGTAACGTTGCCGAGCGTGCCCGCTCTACCTTGGTCCGTGTTGGTGGTGGTGAACCCGGTTCGAAGGATCAGGTCGTGATCGTTGCATACACTGTCTCTGCTGAGGAGGTCCTTGAGGTCCTCAAGGCCAAGGCCACCTTTGTCAAGGACGATGCCTTCTCTGCCTCGGTTCTCAAGTACGTTGCTTCGCTCTGCTCCGCCTTGATTGCCTCGCGCAACTTTGAGAAGGATGCCTGGACTGCCTCTGTCGTCCCATACTTGACCGTTCTCGGTTCCGAGTCCGAGATCTCGCTCTTAGCCAACGAGCTCAACACTTTCTATGTTGACTTTGACGCCAAGAACGCCCTCGCCAACAAGGCTGCCGAGGATGTCGAGGAGGGTGAACTTCTCTGCGACTGCGAGTTCTCGCTCGCTTATGGTGGTATGATCTTGTTGAACAAGACCCGCCTCAACCTTCGACGTGGTCAGCGCTATGGTCTTTGCGGCCCCAACGGTGTCGGAAAGTCCACTCTTATGCGTGCCATCGCTGAGGGTCAGCTCGAGGGCTTCCCTTCGCCCGATGAGCTCAAGACTGTCTTTGTCGAGCACAACCTCCAGGCTGAGGAGGCCGATCTTCCCGTTCTCACCTTTATTCTTAACGATGAGAGCATCAAGAAGCTCGAGAAGCAGGCTGTCATTGATATGCTCGAGTCTGTCGGATTTGACAAGGAAAAGCAGGATCAGGCTGTCGGTTCGCTTTCGGGTGGTTGGAAGATGAAGCTCGAGTTGGCCCGTGCCATCTTATTGAATGCTGATATCTTGTTGTTGGACGAGCCCACCAACCATTTGGATGTTGCCAACGTTGCCTGGTTGCAAAACTACCTCAACTCGCTCACCAACGTTACCTCGATGATTGTCTCTCACGACTCTGGTTTCTTGGACAGTGTCTGCACTGGCATTATCCATTATGAGAACCGCAAGTTGAAGAAGTACAAGGGTAACTTGTCCAAGTTTGTTGAGCAGTATCCTCAGGGTCGCTCTTACTATGAGCTCTCTGCTGCTGTCTTTTCCTTCAAGCTTCCCGAGCCCGGTTTCTTGGATGGTGTCAAGTCCAAGGACAAGGCTTTGATCAAGCTCCAGAACATTGATTTTGCCTACCCTGGCAACACCAAGCTCACGATCAAGAACATGTCGTGCCAGGTCTCACTCAACTCTCGTGTCGCTGTCATCGGTCCCAACGGTGCCGGCAAGTCGACTTTGATCAAGGTCTTGACCGGTGAGACGGAGCCCACTGGAGGTGTTGTCACCAAGCATCTCAACGTCCGTGTCGCCTATGTCGCCCAGCATGCCTTCCACCACGTCGAGCAACATTTGGACAAGACCCCTAACGAGTACATCCGCTGGCGTTACCAGTACGGTGAGGATCGTGAGGCCAACAACAAGGCCACTCGTAAGATCACCCCTGAGGAGGAAGAGCAGATGAAGAAGTTTATCCAATGGGAGATCAACGAGAAGATGGAGAAGGTCCAGATCGATGACTTGGTGGGACGTCGCAAGGCCAAGCGTACCTTTGAGTACGAGGTTCAGTTCGTTGGTCGCTCTTATGAGGACAACCAGTGGATCCCTCGTGAAAAGCTTGAGGAGTGGGGCTTCGAGAAGGTCTTGAAGGCCTTTGATGACAGGGAGGCTGCCAAGGCCGGAGCCTGGACCCGCTCTTTGACCGCTGTTGAGGTCGAGAAGCACTTGGGTGATCTCGGTCTCGATGCTGAATTCGCCACCCACAGCCGCATCCGTGGTTTGTCTGGTGGTCAGAAGGTCAAGGTCGTTCTTGCTGCAGCCATGTGGCTCAACCCCCACTTGTTGGTTCTTGACGAACCCACCAACTACTTGGATCGTGATTCTTTGGGAGCTCTTTCTGAGGCCATCAAGGAGTTTGGTGGTGGAGTTGTCATCATTTCTCACAACCGCGAGTTCACGGACACTGTCTGTGTTGAGAAGTGGTCCGTCAATGCTGGTGAACTCGTTGTCACTGGCCAGAACTACACTCAGCGTAACACTGAGAAGATTGTGATGAAGGAAGAGGAGACCAAGATTGATGCCTTTGGCAATGTTGAAAAGGTCAAGTCAACGCGCAAGCTCTCTCGCAAGGAGTTGAAGGATAAGCAGAAGCGTCGTGCTGCTGCCAAGAAGCGTGGAGAGGAAGTTTCCGATTCGGAGGACGAATTCTAAGTCTTTTTTAAAAAAAAAAAAAAGATTCTGCATTTTTTTTTTTTCTCTATAGACATTGATATCCCACTCCATCCCTCCCTCCTCATTTGCTTCTTGTTCTTTCTTTTTCTTTTTCTTTTTTTTCATTATTATTATTTTTTTTCTTTTCTCTCTCCTTTGCAAAGAAGCTTGTAGATAGCGTTTTAATTTTTTGTGATTAAAAAAAAAACTAAGTTTTTGTGGTAAATCGTATCCTTTTTTTTTTCGTGCCAGTGGCTGGGCGGATATCCAAAAAAAAAAAAGGACACACTTCCTTCTTCCTCTCTCTCCTTTTCTCTCTCTCTTGTCTTTTCAACCTGATCAGGGCAAAGCATTCATCCATCAGAGCGTCAGGAAGGAATAATATAATACAACGCGTGTGGACATTTGAACAAGTCTTTCTTTCTTTTCTATTTTTCGATACCCCCTCCACCACCATTCTTTCGTTAATACCATCTTTTCCTTTTCCTCTGCTAAATCACGATGAGTGCATCATCTATGGCCTCTCCCACCATACACTCGACCATCCCATCATCACAAGGCGGAGCAGGGGCAGGATCCGCCACTAATGCCACTAATGCCACCAATGCCTCACAACATTCATTACGACAACTTGTCCAGACCCAGATTCTAGAGTACTCGCGTTTGACGCAGTCCTTGTTCATGGCCTTGGAAGCTCAAGCAGAGGGAAAGGCTCCTCTACCGGCTCCAAACGAGATTATGAAGTCGATTGTTCAGTTGGACGTGACACTTATGGGCGCTGTTGAAAAGAGTAAAGAGTTTTGACAATCTTGTATTTGTTTGTTTGTTTGTGAGCTTTTTTTGTTTTCTTTTGGAGGTAACAAAGGGTTATCCTGGGACTCATCAGGATGGTATTTTTTTTTTTTTTTTTTTTTTTTTTTTTTTTTTTTTTTTTTTTTTTTGCAAATTTGCAAATTTGCTAGTCGAGGTTCACCAAAAGCAGCAACAAAGGATCAAACAAGTACGGGATGAAATTGAAAAAAGAAACAAGACCATCATGACGGTGGTTCAGAGTCTCAGGAGTGCTAAAATGTCTCTCGAATCCAAACTGGAGCATCTGGATGAACGTCATACTTCTTTTGCCAGTCAATCCAACTCACATAATGGTACGAGTGTCTGCTTTCTTTCTTTTTTCTTTTCTTTCTTTCTTTCTTTTTTTCTTTCTTTTTTTTTTTTTTTTATGGAGCGTCGAAAAGCATGATGATGGGAACGCGCTAATTTGATCCGCATGCTGGATAGACCCCGGAAAAAAAAAGCTAACCCTAAACGAGTAACTTCAATATATATATTCTCTTTAGTCACAGAACTGTCGGTCGATGATGTCGTCTCATATGCAAACCGACTTAGCGCCTATACTTCTGCACCACCCAATTTCAATCCACAGGATCCCAATCAACTTTTTGAACCACCTTATCCTCGGGAAGTCAACATGCGTGCCGGTATCTTGAATCAACAACATGTCCCCGCTGCAGCATTGGTGTCTTTGGATGGACATGTCATGCCCGGAATGGCCGGAGTGGCTCCTCCTACGACTTCACATCCAGAAGATCAACCGATTCATCCAACCACGTCCACTTCACAACCATCGCTACTCAATACCCTATCACAACCTTTGGGACCGGGTTCTTCTACAGTACCTGGATCTCATCATGGTAGCACCAATGGAACTGCTGTAGGGGTCAGTGTATTGGATGATGAAGAGTTTGAGGAGGATTCAGATTCGAGTTCGGATGAGGAAGAGTTCTCGTTGTATGGCCGGATGAAGGAAGAAGAGAGACTGAGACAACAGCAGCAACAACAGCAACAGCAGCAACAGCAACAACAACAACAGCAACAACAACAGCAGCAATCGTCATCAGGTCAGGAGCAAGGACAAGGACAAGCTCCAAGTGTGGATGACGATGCAGCTGATATCTTTGACCTGGACCTGAACTAGACAGAAAGATGGGAGAAAGGGAAAGAGAAGGATGGAGAGTGGAGGAAAAAAAAAAAAAAAAAAAAAAAAAAAAAATGGCGTGTTCATTTCTATAATTCAAAAAGTTGACTGTAGTCAGGATAGTGCCCAAGATACAAGCAAGTCCTTTTTTTTTTTTTTTTTTTTTTTTTTACTTTACTTTGCAGCACGATGCTACTCAATGTGTAACACATCATGTAATCACCAGTCGATTGAACATTCCGTCCCCTCCCTCTTTCACCCCCTGTCCCTGTCTCCGCCCCCCCCTCACTTCCCTGGACTCTTTCTTGTATCCGTTTCATGAGTGCATGTTCCACGTCATCCAAATGAAGAATATGGTCCAGATCCAAACTATGAATATATTTACACTTTTTATAAAGATCTTGTCCCTGTAGCACAACACATCTAGGGCCAGCTAGGGAAATGATATCTAGTGAAAGAGAGGTCAGCCTGTGTGGTCTCTTATCTAGGATATGTTTATGGGAAGAAAAGGAGAATACATACTGGACGGAAAAAGGAGGGGGTGGGGGATAGACACAAATTATGGGGGTGACAGTTGACCGAAAAAGCTTGAGCAGGGCCAAGAGAGTGTGTGTGTGTGAGGGGGGGGGATGAGGAAAAGCGGATGTCTAAAAGTAGAGGAAGAAAGGGTATGTGTTCAACGATTTGTATCCATGATCGAAAAGAAAAGAAAAAAAAATACTCTTCATCGATCTAATTGAGGTATATCTCTTACTCTAGTCAAAATACGCTAGTTACTATCTACCTGGGGGAAGGGACACCTTGAACAAGAATGGAGGAAAGGGAAAGAAAGGAAAGGGGTATGTAGTAGCCGCGCGGATGGTGTTCATCAAACTCATTTGAGCTTTGTCACTATTAGTATTATCATCAAAAGGATTATACACTACTCATCTCGTCCAATATTGTTGTGCCCAAAGGTGGCTGTAACATCATAGCTTTCTCGAGATAGCTTTATAGCCATGTCCTCCGATTACAGTAATGCAAAAAAAAAAAAAAAAAAAAAATGCTCAATGATAAACGAAGAATCATAGCCGCCATAGGACGTAAATACATTGTATATTTCGTCCGCCTTGAGTAGGTCTGGATTTTTACTTGCCCACCGTCCCTCAGCGATACGCTTCAAGGTGCTCTCGCCTTGTTGTCAACACGAGTCTTCTGTCTTGCATTATCCAATCCGGGAGATGATGATAGCAGTCGATTTCTGACTCTGAGCAATCGATCATTGACTCGAGGTCAAGAGGTTATTAATTGCTTTGATTATGGAGCAATGGTTAACGGTTGCAATCCTGTATCCACAACCCTGCGTTCAGTCTTTTTTTTTTTTTTTTTTTTTAATGTCTGTCGTCTTACTTCTATTATCTTGCATCTAATGCCCCGTGTCCTCCAGATCGACCAGTGGTTAGAACTGACTGAGAGAGAGAGCGCGCGTAAGAATGGGAGCCGGCAAAGCATAGAAGCATATGCAAGAGCAAGATAGAAAAGATAGAGAGATAAAAAGAGCTCATAGAATCGGGCCTAGCGAGCCGGGAACAATTGAGCTATGCGCTCTGGCAAGAGAGCAAAGAACGAGCTTGCTCCAAAAAGGACTCCAAGCCAAGAGAGAGAGAAAGAGAAAGATATGAACAAGCCACTGTGAATCTCAACGGTCGAGCGTTAAGAGAGAAGAGAACGTTTTTTTTTTCTCCCTCTTTCTTTGGTTCAAAGATGTACGACGCTGACCTTGATCGCTCTCGCTTTACTTCTGAATCCATTCATTGACCTGACTCGCCATCCTCTCTCTGCATTATCCTACCGCTGACTCTCTTACTCTCTTTTACTCTTCCTCCGACCCATTGACCTTTACTCTCTTTTTTCCTTTCCTCCTTTTACGCCGACTCTCTCTCTCTCTCTCTCTCTCTCTCGGCCCTTTCTCGACCCTCTCTTGACCCTCACACCGCGACCGTGCGGATCTCCCTGCTCTCCTTGCTCTCTCTCTTTTGATTCCGACGCGCTTGCCGCGTTCTTTCTCTCTCTCTCTCTCTCTCTCTCTCTCTCTCTCTCTCTCTCTTTCACGTCGTTGATTGTTTTTTTGTCCGATCGCGATCGGACCTCGACTTTCTTTCTCCTTTCCCATCGGACCTCTTTTTTCTTCCTCTTCTTCCTTCCTCCAAACAAACCCAATCACTCATCGAACTTCTGCCATCAGCTCATCAACCAACAACCCAGCCCAGTACCTTTGCTTTCTTTTTTTTTTTTTTTTTTTTTTTTTTCCCCAAACGCGTTGTTGATGCCTTCTCTCTGTCTCCCCCTCTCTCACACACTCTCACCCCGCCAAAATAAAGAAGAACACGGAACGACTTTGAACTCGAGATTGAGCTGGAAGCATCAGGAATCCTCGCTTTCATCGACCTTTTGTCATTTTTATTATTATTCCGCCTGGGGATCATCTTTTTTTTTTTTTTTTTTTTGTTATTATTATTCCCATTCATCCAGTCAGCCAGTCAGTCAACCAGCCAGCCGTCTCCCTCATCTCCCCGAGCCATCCTGTCTCCTCTCCTCTCCTTCTTTCCCTTTTTTTCCCTCACTTCCCACCCCCACCCCTTTTTTTTCTTTTTTCTTTTCTTTTTCTCTCTCTTTCTCTCGCTCTTCACCATTTTTGAATGACCGCGTTTGAGATCCAAGTCGATCCGGAACGGAATGCGCTTCTTCGCCGAGCACTAGCCAAAAGGATTGCCCGTCAACGCGAACTCGACGAGGAAGAAGCCTCTACAGAAGAAGACGAGTCCTTTTTGGGCGACACAGTGCCCATTGTCCATCGCAAAGGTGAGGAAGAAGAAGAAGAAGGAGAGTTTTTTTTTGAGCAACAAAAAAAAAAGTCTCAGTGCTTGAGAGAGAAATGTGAACGACTGGAAGGACGTCTCTTTATCCTCCCGAACCTCGTCAACTGGACAGTGACATTGAACACCCTCCAGCGTGACATGAACCAGTGGAGAACAGAGAGAGTGAGAGTAAACGCGCGGGCAAAAGAGTGAAAGAAAAAAAGGACACGTAATGCCCTTTCTCCCCTTCCTCCTCCTTCATCCTCAGCCGAGGCCAGAGAAGGGGGGCGGGGTGAGTTTGGGGGGAGAAGGGAGGGAGGGCGATGGGGCATCGTGCAGTTGAACAAAACGGGCGGAGAGAAAAAAAAAAAAAGACTCGGCCCACACATACACAAAGAGACGCACATTCGCAACAACATATGCACACATGCACACCTCTTTTACACACACCTACGCACAGTGCCTCTCTTTTTTTTTTTTTTTTTTCTTTTTTTTTCTTCCTTGATGGAGGATACACAAAAAAAAAGTGGAATGCATGACCGTCATCATTCGCCCCACTGGAAGCAGTTCCGTCACGTCTGCGGAAAACCACAGTGCTAAAACAGGATTGAGCGGCAAAAGAGCAAAAAAAAAACAAAAAAAAAAAAAATATAAAATAAAAAGCAGACGACACCATATCAACGACACCACGGAACAGAAGTCAGAGAAGGAAAAAAATGAAAAAAAAGAAAACAAAAACAAAAAAGAGTCGATGAGCAACAAAGGAACAACAATCCACGGACCATCCGCAAAGAGAGAAGAAGAAGAAATGTTAGATAACAACATCTCAATGCAGGAGTGGCCTGACGCGTGTGATTTCCACCTCTGAGATAGAAGATCCTTTCGTGAGAAAGAGAGAGAGAGAGAGAAAGAGGAGAGAGAGAGGAGAGAGGAGAGAGGAGAGAGGAGAGAGAGCACACTGCGAATGTGCAGCTTTTTTTTTTTTCTTTTCAATTGCTCTTTTTGCCAGACTCGCATTTTAGCTGACCATTTTGTCTCTCCTTTTGTTCTCTCGACCCGGTTTTTTTTTTTTTTTTGTACTCGTGCCCGGCGCATCGCTAGCGTCGAAAAAAGATCTCCATCTTCGCCATTCACACAGCCATGCTCATCTGCGCGAACTATCTGGCTCAAAGACTGTCGACGAGGGATCAAAAGGAGGGGTGATACCCGAGATAGCCAGCAATGCCAAAAGTCGATGGAAAACCGAATATCTTAGATCAACCACCTCTTCCCCCTCCATAAAATCCGTTGCAAGCGAAGGCGTCTACGGCACCGACACTTTACCGGGTGTGGTCCCCGATAACGTGAGCGACATTGTATTGGACGGATCTGGGCGGAATGATGATCCGGAGGCTGATCCTTCCTCCTCCTCAGTCGTTGGTGGCGTCATCAGGGAATCAACCGTACAGGATCAACAGACACCCATTGCAAGCAAAGAACCCAACCAGGATCCTACACAATCATTGGAAAAGCCAGTCGTTCGTCCAACAATTCCCGAATCGGAATCCTCCACAATAGCCAACGCTCAAGCTCTTGTCAATGAGGCACCATCAGAGACGACCGTCGAAGCAACAGAGGCAACAGACTCATCAGCAGCACCTTTGGCAGCAATGGTTCCTGTTGTGGATGAACCTGATTCTGTGGAACAAGAGATTCTGGAAAAGCTGGAGGAACTTCGCAAGGAAAAGACTCGACTCTTTGCTCTCTTTCGTGAATCGTTGATGAGGAAAGAACTTGAGGTCCGGGGACAGTCTCGGTCATCCCGGTCTCGGTCACACTCCCGATCTCGGTCACGGTCACGGACTCGTTCAGCAACACCTGCTGGCTCTTCTACAGCTGTCTGGTCAACAGAGATGGATGCTGAAGCCAAAAAAATGATCAAAGAAACTGGCGAGACATCCAAGGATGACACAACCAAGCTCACACGCGTTGGAGATTCTGTCACGACTGTCAATCAATCTGGTAGCACGGAGGAAGCGATTTTGAACGAGATTAGGTCAGAGTCTCGATCTTCTCGATCACAAAAGAGTCAGGAGCGTCGGACACGTCCTGGTAGTAGTGGAAGTGGTAGTGGTACAATAGTTGAAGGGGCCAAGGATTCAACTCATCCACCTAGGAAACAACGCAACTCGGATCCTGCACCGACGACCATGTCGACGCCGGTCGTAGGGGGATCTTTGAGGACCAAGCGACCATCGGATCAGGAACACGAACGGAGGCCTGGATCGATTCATGACCCAATGTCCAGGACTTTGCCAAGTGGGAAGAGGTAGGAAGAAAGAGGGAGGAGTCTTTTATTTATTTATTTATTTATTTATTTATTTATTTATTTATTTATTTATTTATTTGGTTTGGTTTGGTTTGGTATCTCTGAGGGAGAGAAAAAAAGGGGGGAGAGACGCCAACATTTATCAACGTCCAGACCATATTCACATGCTCTCTTTTGTCATCTCTCTTTCATGCGCGTATTTCATTACCTTTTTTTTTTATCGTGGCAGACGTGAACACGAACGAGTCATTGATCGATCTAAAACTGAACCTCGAGATTCCACGGAAACCTAGTATTACCTCTATTCCCTCTTCTTCCTCTTCTTCCGCTTCAACCCCGACCACAGGAGGATTTGGTCCTCCCTCGGCCTCCTCCAGTGCAGGATCTTCCGCTCAACGATCAAAACGACAACGTAGTCTCTCTCCACCCATGTTCCCTGGACCAGCCCCAACAGCCTCGACTGCGGGAGGAAGTGGAGGAGGAGGAGGAGGACCTTCTAATTCAGGGTCTTTTTACGCTGGATCACATGGATCTCATGGGTCACATGGATCTCATGGATTTCATGGATCTCATGCATCGCATGGATCTCATGCATCGCATGGACCCTATTCAGACTCTTTGCCAGCATCCTCAAAGTATCCGCGGGCGGACCACATGACAGGATCCCAGGCCATGACAGGCCCAGGAAATGCTCGGCATCGAGGCATGGGTGCACATGGTGGAGGTATAGGGGGTGTAGGAGGATCGAGTAGTCTACCGATCGGTCATAGTAGTTTACCCGAAAAACCTCAGGTCCGGTACCATGGTGCCTCGGCCATGTCGGCAGGCCGGCCGCATAGTGGTGGAGGAGCCAAGCCTGGACGTGATGGACCCTCTGGAGGAGGAGGTAGTAGCAGTAGTAGTGGAGGAGGAGGAGCAGGAGGATACCATGGAGAAGACAATTACTCTCGTGGAAAACCATCTTTAGGATCATCTTCCTCGGGACCGAACGGTTCTGGCTCTGGCGGATCGAGCGGAGGTCCTCCATATCGTGTCCCTGGTGGGATTCCTTCCAGGATAGGATTTGGTCAAGGGAGTGGAGGTGGAGGAGGAGGAAGTGGAGGAGGAAGCGGAGGAGGTAGTAGTGGAAGAGGACAAGGAGGAAGTGGAGGAGGAGGAGGAGGAGGTTCTGTTCCTTTGCTTGGACCTCACGGACGCTCTTTACCATTTAGTCGGAGTATGGTGCAGATGCCTCATGCTCGGGGAGCGCCCTTTTCGGCACGGCCACGCTTTGGAGGTGGTGGAGGACTGGAACGGACTCAATCATCATCGTCGTCGTCGTCTGCGTCTGCAGCGCCTGGAAGGCCTGATTGGGGCCGGCGGAGGAGTCGAGCCTGAAAGAGCTTCTACTAAAGAGGAGTCGAGTTGAAATCAAAGACAACAAAAAGAAAAAGAAAAAAAAAAGAAAAAACGAAAAACTCGCTCACTCACTCACTCACACAAAACACAAAAACCAACGACAAAAGGTCGGGGAGAGAAGGAAAGAGGGAGAGAGAGAGAGAGGTTGTGCGGATAGTTGTTCTGCTCTTGTTGTTAGATTTTTTTTTTTTTTTTTTTTTTTTTTTTGTTTGTTTGTTTGTTTGTTTGTTTGTTTGTTTGTTTGTTTGCTAGTCTGATTTTCGTCCGCAACCTTGATACCCCTGCACCACACACACACACACACACACACACACACACCTTTATATATCACCAACAACTATTACCTTCACTATTATTCAGATTTTTTTTTTAATGACCCCTTCCCATGCCAGTTAGTCAGCATACACTTTGTATCCTTCCCTTTCCTAGAGTGTTAGAGTACAAAGATGAGTTTCCCCTTTCTTCTTCTTCCTCTTCTTTTCCTTCCTTCCTTCACTCCTTCACTGATGTTTGAAAAGAAAGAGTATTTTTTTTTTTTTTTTTTTTTTTTTCTTTTTTTTTTTTTTTTTATTTTATTACAATGAAGTGAATAAGGTCATGGGGGAGGGGGGGGGGAAGAGAAAGAGAGAGAAAGATTAAAAAGAAAAAAAAAGAAAAAAGAAAAAAAAAAAGAAAAGGAGAATAGAAAAAAAAAAAGAAAAAGAAAAAGAATAGAGGATGGGGAACGAAGGAGAAATTTTTTTTTCCTTCCCCTTCTATCGAGCAACAGATACCGGGTATATGTGTGGTATATCTTGTAACCTGTCCTGGACAGAATGTGAAAGGTGTGGTGGTGGACGATGATGTGGAGGAAGAGAAGGATGTGAATGATGTACTGCGTGTGACTGAAGAGGGGGCGGTGGAAGATGTGAAGCATATGGCCCATGAGTATACTGATGATTCGGATGACTCTCGACCGTTGCTTGGTATGGAGAGGGTCCGGGACCATAGCCATATGAAGACGGGTGTTGTTGTTGTTGTTGTTGTTGTGGCGGTGGTTGTGAAGGACGAGAATGCGAGGGTATTGATGGTTGCTGTACATGCGAAGGATGAGAATGTGGGTGCTGTGGAGGATGCATCTGTAACCTCGATTCGAGCATTGCCGCTTTGTCCTGCAAAATCCGGTTTTTGCGCTCCAATTGTTTTATAAAATCCACTGCCTTGAATAGGATGGTACTCTTGGATGAATTCACGTCCCGAAGTTCGGGAATAATATCTGTCATGTCCTTGAACCCATTCCGGATCGTATTGCGTCGTTTTTGTTCCGAGGCAATGTGGTTTGCTCGCTTTTCATCTTCTGTCAAAAGTTCCTTGTAGGGTTTACGTTTCGTTGTGGCTGCACCCGATTTGGAGACGTCGTTCTTGCTGGCCGAGTCGGAGCCATATTCGTCCGAGACAGACGCGTTCCTGTCGTGACTGGTCCGTCGTCCGTGCTGTGACACGTGCGTGGGATGCGAGGTCGTGCCTGACTTGGAAGAGCCCATGCCACTTCCGCCATTGCTACTACTCGCACTTGACAAAGTCGGTGAGGCTCTTGAAGTGGGCTGCGCTGCCATACCATGACCACGACTCATCGCTTGCTCATCATCTTGCCGTTTGGTCTTTTTGGGTTGACGCGACTCGGTTGACTCGGCAGTCTGGCCTGGACTGGATACGGATGCTTGGCCACGTCGGTTTTCGAGCGTGAGCTTGGACAATTGTCGAGTGGGTGTGGTCAGCTTGGTGGGCGAAGTGCCCTCTCCAAGAATGGAGCCTGTTTCTGACATTTCAGTCGAGGCCATGGCTGTCTGGGTGTGGACACTAGTTCGCACATTCGACTTGACAGCACCCTCTGTACGCGTATCTGGCATTGGATAGGAATTGTACTCCAAAGAGTGACTCTTGTCCCTGTCAACGGTGCCCGAGTGGATGCTTGGGAAAGATGGTAGGCCAGGTCCTGCCCCTGGTCCTGGTCCTGATCCAGGTCCCGGTCCTGGCACTGATCCAGGTCCAACAGCCGCAATGGCAGAGCCCTGAGGGAAAAGATTCAGGCTCGGAAGATTGGGAAATGCGCTTGGGTCAAAGTTAAAGTCCTGGTCAATGACGAGTGTATCTAAGAACTCGGAAAAGTACTTTTGCTCAGATGGGTTGAAAAGCGATAATGACGGATCAGGGAATGCGAGGCTGGCAATGCTGCTGTTGCTGCTACTACTGCTAGTGGTACTGCTCGTGCTGCTCGTGCTGCTGTTATTGGAAGTTGGAGCGGTCATTCCAAATGGTGGTGGTTCAAGACCTGGCGGAGGAGGAGGAGGAGGAGGTAGCGCGAGAAAGTCGGTGGTGCCAGAGAGGCGAAAGGCTATGAGAGACGGAGAGAGATAGAGAGAGAAAGAGAGAGAGAGAGAGAGAGAGAGAGAGAAAGAAATAGAAAGGCAAGTGAGAAAGAAGGTCGCACAGAAAGAGGTTTTGTTGAGCAAGAAAACACATGATTCTGCAGGGAGAGTGAATAGAGAGAGAGAGAGAGAGAGAGAAAGAGCGACGATGCAAGTCGCACTGTCTGTTTGTCACCAAGATAGGAAGAAGGGGAAGAGGAGGAGAAGGAGGAGGAAAAGGCGACTTACCATCGTAACCGCCGAGCGGGTCGCTAAAGAGACCTTGGGTAGGGCCGGAAAAGGTGAGCGGAGAAGGAGGCCGCAAACCTGAATCTGTGTTGAACATGTCCATTATGAGGTTGAATATACGAGAGAGTGAAGCGAGTGTGTGAGAGCGAGAGCGAGAGCGAGAGAGAGAGAGAGAGAGAGAGAGAGATACCAAAGAGGAGAAAAAGATGGTGAAGAAAGAGTGGATCTTAAGGGAGGGTGGTGAGGGGTCGTGGCGAGCGAGAGGAAGGGACGAGAGAAGACTAGAGAAGGCGAGAAAGGACAGAGAGGGAGAGAGAAGAGACTGATGGGCGAATGCAGCGGATGAGGCAAGAGAATGGATAAAAAAAAGATGCGAGGAGGGGAAAAGAGAGGATGAGAATGCGATGTCGATGTCGATGGGATGGAAAGCGGGATGGGCGGAGGTGAAAGTTGAGGTGGAGGCGGAGGTGCCAATGACGGGATCACGGCGAGGACGAGAAGCAAGAAAGATAGTGTGAGAGCAAGAAGGGGGAAGAGAGAGAAAAGAAGAAAGAAAGAAAAGAAAAGAAAAAAAAAAAAAAAAAAAAAAGAGATGGTTTATAAATATAAATATTGTCATAGCCATTAGGGCCATTAACCATAGCTATGTTGGCCACGGCCCTAATGGCCCCTGCCACGAAACATGCAGAAGACACTCACCGTGCACACTCTTACACACGCGCCAAAAAAAAAACCAGCAAAGGCCAGGACCAGACCAAACCAAAAGTGAGAGGGGATAACTTGCAGCAGCGCATGTGCCTGCGCGGCCAGGCCCGGCCGTGCATGTGCCCGTGCCTCATCGCCTCGTCCAGGGGAGAGAGAGGAAGAGAGGAGAGGGGGAGGGAGCCTTGTCTACCCGCCCGCCCACGCCGGAGCCATGGGTCGGAGATAGCAGCGGCCGTGCTCTCTGCGTCGCTCACGCTTTCGATTCGATCTGTCCTCTCGTAATTACTCTCCTCACCTTCCCTCCCCCTTGATACACAGGTATTACTCCAGAAAGACTACATCGTCGTTACTGTCGTCGTTGCTGTTGTCGTTGCTGTCGTCGTCTTTATTAGAGAGCCGCACAGGCTTTCTTGACCTTGTCCAGTTGTCTGCCACCTACACGCGACCCGCCAATGCGAAATAGCACGCAGGGGCCCTTTATCTATCATCACTCTTCTTACAGGCACGGACTAGTCGGGGGGGACGTTTGGGCGTGCATTTATACATTACACATCAAAAAAGAATCGGGCGCCACATGCAGGCTATACAACATGGGCTGGAACAGCGCCTTTTTTTTTTTTTTTTTTTTTAAAGACCTCGTTGTATGAATGCTGCAGGACCTGGCTTTTCATTTCTCTCTTTTCTGTCGCGAGAGAGCATTTGATAGAAGCTCACTCCTGCAGGAGGGAGAGAGAAAGAGAGAGGCATTGTGGCCCGGCTTGCCCCTTTGTTATCGGTCTTTTGCCCCATTCCCATGTGTCTGTCCACACCTTGATTTTGTGTAAATATGCGTGTGTATGGATCGGCGACTCCTTTTCCATGTCATGTCGCCATAGTTGAAAGAGCACATGCATTGGCTCATCCATCGGGGCAAAGCCAACGAGGTCAAGAGAGAATGGACGGCTAGAAGAGAGAGAAGGACGTCTAGCGCTCTCTTGACTCAAACGTGACCTGTCGACACAACAGGAGAGAAGGGGGGCGAGACAGAGAGAGAGAGAGCATGTTGGGGTTGGGAGGAGAGAGAAGACGTTGGCTAAAGGAGAAAAGGTGGCCTATTGTCCTGCTGTCCTGCTGTCCTGCTGTGTGGAATGCTCCGAGCGCATGTCCTTGGTCTCGATATCCGCTGGGACTTTACTCGAATGTGTGACCAGCACTCCCTTTCCTCTGACCTGCGTAAGGTAAGGAGAGCAGATAGACAGACAATGAGATTGCAAGTCCGCTAAGGAAGCATCGGCCACCTCTTTGTGCTGGCCCAAAAACCTTGTGATAATATTATTTATTGTCTTCAGAGCTCAGCACTCTTCGCAGACACATGAGTGTGTTTGCTCCGCACCCTCTTTCCCCCCAAGCTGTTGGGTCACTATTGACTGTGCGGACGAAACAGCTGTTCAGCCTAAAGGGACAACAGAACAAGCGCGCACATCCCGAATGCGTCCTAAAGCACGATGCCTGGCTGGTGCTCCAAACAGTCCCCGATCCTTGGGTAAGTGGAGGGACAAGTAAAAAAATAAGTGAGAGTGAGAGAGCGAGAGAGAGAGAGAGAGAGAGAGTCAGATGCGCACTAAACAATGGCCCAAGGAAGAGGGAGAAAAGAAAGGCGTTCATTTTAGAGAAGAGCTTGTTTATGACCTCGCCTCAAAACGGTCACTTTGCTCGGCCTGTGGAGAAGGGTGTTGGAGGGAGCGAGGGGAAGAGGGATCCCATGGAGGGTTCATTTTAAGCAGTTGAGAAGGGGTGAAAGGCCTGTCCTTGGTGGCCGTGCCTGACGTCGCTTTCGACGCTGATTTGTCAAAGCCATGCTCATCGGATACCCCTCTTTACTGTTGCTCATTACCAGGCTGAAGCAGCTCTTTTTTTCTTTCTCTCTCTCTCTCTCATTTTTTTCTGCTTGCCAAGGGGCCTTGTGGACACAAGGCGAGCTCGGACCGCATCGCCCAGCCTTTTTTTTCTCCACGCAAGATCCTTTCCACCCTATGCTTTGCGGAGAACAACCGAGAAGACGGGGAGCAGGACGCGGGCGGGTTGGATGGCTGGCTGAGAAGAGAAGAAAGAAGAGGAAAACAACAGACAGAGAGCAAGACGTGGAGGGGGAAGGGGGGAAAGAGAAGTGAGGGTACAGAGAACGAACAAGAGAGCACTGCATGCAGTCCAATACCGTCTACAGATACACGAATACAAGCTGCATCCAATCTACACTGAGCTCGATTCATGCTGCGACAATGGGCACAAACAAGGCCGCCCACGCTCTTCGCCGTCGCTGGGCACGACACTCACCCCGAGCTTTTCGTGGGCTTCGTGTTGGAGCGCCATATGAACAATCAGCTGAATAACTCTGTATGTGTTGTGGGAGGACGAAAAAAAAAAAAAAAAAAGAAAGACGAATAATGGAGAAGAAGTGAGAGTAGTGAGCGTGTCCTTTTCAGGTTAGGGGTAAGGAAGGAGAGAGGGAGGAGGAGGTAGGGGAGGGGGGAGCCATTCCCGGCGCCGCGTCTCTGTCCTTCAGGGCCGTGTGCGAATGTGGGGGAGAGAGAGAACGAGGTCGTGACCTGCTGCTCTCTGTCTCTGTCTCTCCACTCTTCTCCACTTTCACTCCACTCCTCACCCCACCCTCTTCACTCACCGCCATCATTATGGCTCAGGAATAGGTCCGAACGAGAGCCATGGCCTGATAGACGGGGCGCCATCCTGGGAGGGATTGCACCCACAGTTGGCCACCATACCCGCGACTGGCATCCGCCAGACATTTCCCGAGCATCAGCCTAGAAGAGCCGAAAGAGAGAGTATGTGTGTGAGTGAGTGAGAGAGTGGGTGAGAGGGGACCCCGGCCAAAGACAAGTATTCTCCGCTGGCGCAGAAAGAGAAAAGGAAGAGGAGGTTGTTGTGTTGTGGGTGGGTGTGTGTGTGTGTGTGTGTGGCCCCAAACAAACAGAGCAAAAATCGGACATGAAGGATTCGTTGAGAGAGAGAGAGAGAGAGAGAGAGAGAGAGAGATCTTTTCTTTTTCTTTTCTTCTCATTTCATTCATTCATTTCTCTCTCTCTCTCTCTCTCCCTCTTCTTTTCTTTGTTTCCTTCTTTTTATCCTCATCCGGATCAACAAACCCGATCCATGTCCTCTGCACCATCCACATAGTCACTTTCTCTCTCTCTCTCTCTCTCTCTCTCTCTCTCTCTCTCTCTCTCTCTCTATCTATCTCTCTATATCTCTCTCTCTCTCTCTCTCTCTCTCTCTCTCTCTCTCTCTCTCTCTCTCTCTCCCTCTCTATTTTTCTTTTTATATATATCTCTCTCTCCTCTCTCTTCTCCTTCTCGTTAGGTTGTTGTTTTGGATTGTTGTGGTTTGTTTTGGTTTTGTGTGTTTGTGGCGCCGGTGTTTTCTCTTTATCCTTCCCCATCCATCCATACATCCCCTGCCTTTTTCTCCTTTCCTTATCTCTCTCTCTTCTTCTTCTTCCTCTTCTTCCTCTTCTTCTTCTTCTTCTCCTTCTTCTCCGCTATCTCCATCCTTGCATCCTCACATCCTCACATCCTCTTCGTATCCGTCTCCTCTCCCTCTCTTCCCTCTTCCGCCTCCGCCTCCTTCCTCCTTCCTCTTCCTCTTCCTCCTCCCCCCCCCCCAGATCGGACCGCCGACGGCCCCAGCGCATCTTCCCGGCTGGATCGGCCCACAAAACGACCCTTTGCCTAGAAACCGCGACCTCTGGAATGACGATGATTAAATCACATCCAAAGATCGTCTCTTCCGCGGTCACGGCTCTTCATTCCCATCCCCATCATATCTCTCTCTCTCTCTCTCTCTCTCTCTCTCTCTTTCTCTTTTCATACATTTCATTTCACTCCACTCCATTCCACTTCATTCCACTTTACTCATCTTTTTATTTTTTTCACTCATCCTTTCCATCCCCTCCTTCGTCCTTTTCCTCTCACCTCTTTCCTCCCTTCTTGACATCCTCCTCCTCCTTCACCTCTCCCCCCCTAGCCTTCGACACTGAATCCAACGCCGACCTGACGGCCTACGACAATGATCTCACAGAATCGACCGAAGACTACCCTTCGGCAACCCCAACACTTGCAGACGACTCGTCCCCAATGCAGCCACCTGCCAAGACACGCAAGAAGCCTGGGCGCAAGCCCAATCCGGCCTCTCCCGCGGTACGCAAGGAACAAAACCGCGCTGCTCAGCGAGCGTTCCGCGACCGCAAGGAACGGCACCTGCAGCAGCTGGAGAACATGATCAAGGAGCTCAAGGAGACACAGCACTCGTCTAGTCTGCAGTGGACAACCGAGTCGCAACAGCTCAAGAACATCATCGAGTCTCTTCAGAGCGAGAACTACTACCTGCGCGAGGTCGTCTTCTCGTTCGAGTCGGCCCTTGCCAAAGCTGGTCACACAGCGCTCCTGCAGGATGTCAAGGCAGAACTCTACCGTCGCCACTATGAGAACCATGCTGCACGCAAGCTCTCGACCTCGCAGCCATCCCAACCTCCACCACAACAACCGCAGCAACCGCAACAACATTCTTCGCCCGCCAACTCGGTCGCTCCCGAGAGCCCAGCGCCGCTCTCGATGGCAGGCACAATGTCTACAGCTGCTCCCTCTCCCAGCCCCGCGACAGCCCATGCTCCGTCCCTACCTCAGACTCCCGCTGCTGCTGCTGCTGCTGCTGCACCGCTCCTTCGCCCGCCGATGGTTGTTCCAGGTCCCGTCCCTGTCGATGACCGTATCCCACACGCTGTCCAAGTCCAGATGTTGAACCAGGCCATGGTCGCTGCTATGGCCGCCCACGCCGCCGCTGCTTCAACAGATGCACACAAGTCCTTCCTACCGACCAACAACACCCTGCCGCTTAACAACCTCGCCTCCACCCATGGCGGCCTCCATACACCTTCGATCTCACCCTCTCCTGCTGCTAGCGCGGGCTCGAGCGCAAACGCATGGACACAACTTGGTCTGACTGACCCCGAGGACGATAACATCTTTTCGATGAACAGCGAGATCTTATACAAGGCCTCCATGTCCTTTGCAACGGGTACTGATAATTCAAAGGCTAACTTGACTACAGCGACGCTTGATGCCTTCACAGCTGCTACGCGGTCTGCGCTCAATGCTCAAACAACGAGCTGGCTCCACAAGCAGCCATCAGCCTTGGATGATATCCAGGCAACCATGTTTACACCAGGTGCGGCTGCTTCCCCTACTGCTAGCCTTGGTCAGAACAGCAGCAATAGTAGTAGTAGCGGCAGCAGCAACAACAACAACAACAACAACAACAACAACAACAACAACGGTAGTGGATCCAGCAGCAACCTCATGTCCATGAACCCAGACCTTCTAAACGATCCTAGTGGCTTCTTTGGACAAGCCAGCTTGGCTTCGCTTTCGCCCAACCAAAACATGTTCACGTTTACACCAGGATCGATGGACAATGTCTTCCCTGCAGGAAGCGAAACACCCGTGTTCCTGGACTCGGACGATGTGGATAGCAACGAATTCAGTATGGCAATGCCGAGTGCGCCCTTGCCACCGGTCGATGACTCGAGTCTGAAGCAGAACGTGATCCCGAGCTATCGATTGCAGATGGAGATTCGGATCTTGGCCTCAGCCCCACCAGCGACGGACCCCAACATTGACCCCAAGATCTACGCGATGCCTCATGACTCGAGGATTGATCTGATCCCTTGTCCCAAATTGCGTGCACAGATGATTCTGCACCAACACGAATATGATATTGAGGATCTTTGTCAACTGTTGATTGGTGGAGCAATCTGTCATGGTCATCCACTTGACCCACACAACTGGGAGTTGCCGCGTGCATTCTTTGACCGCTATGGATACCTGATGGGAGCTGAGCTGATGAAGTACAAGAACAAGACTTGGCCCAAGAAGGACCAGAGACGCAGTAAGTTTCAATATCCTGTGTTTGTAATTGAGAGAAAGAAAGAGAAAGAAAGAAAGAAAAAAAGAAAAAAAAAGGCCGTACTAATCCAGCCGAGTGCTTACCTTTCTCTTTGCATAGGCTCGTTCCGATCGTACTAGATCCTGTCCCGACACCATCATCGCCACCACCACCACCACCACCACCCCCGCCGGAGCATCTAGTGCACGCATACGACTCTGGTTGCTCCATCGATAGTCCTTGCCCATGCTTCTGTATCATACCCATATCACCCCGTGTTGGTCTTGTTTCTTTATATTTTTTTCTTTCTTTCTTTCTTTCTTTCTTTCTTTCTTTGCCTCGTGCGGACGGCCTGCCCATTGCCTGTAATTGCCATTGATGTGTGGGCATCATAATTTGCTCCACTCTTTTCCTCATCCTCTTCTCTCCTGTACAAATCCTTCTTTTCTCGTCTACGTACAGTGTGTGTGCGCGCAGTTGCAAAGTCCGCCCCTGGCCTTTTTTTTTTTTCTTTCTTTTCAAAGCGTTAGCTCGCTAAGGTTTTGTTGTTTTTCGTTTTGTTTGTATGCTTGCTTTGTTTCTTTGCTTCCCTTCTTTCTTTTGTTCTGTTCCTTTTTTTTGCTTTGTCCAGCTCTTTTATCTTCTCTAACCCGTTGTCGATTATGTACACGGGCATTTCCTCCTCAACGAATGTACTCTACCTCACCCTTCCCTCTCCTCTCCTCTCCTCTTCCTATCCGTGTAACAATTATGTTTCTTTGTGCGTGTTTCTCTCTCTCTCTTTCACTCAAGCTTCCTTCTCCCCCATCTGCTGGCCATTGACCAACTTTTCCTCCCTCTCTCTCTCTTTTTAAAGAAATAAAAAAAAATAAAAAAATGTTGCAATCATGTATCATTGGGTACGACTCGAATTTGCTCCGCGTCATTTTTTGGCCATTGTAAATGAACTGATGATGATGAGGGATGTAAATCATCCATAGCTTTTCCTACGCGATATAAAGTCGTGGTAGGATAGGGTGATTGTGAAGAGTCTCCAGAGTTTACACTATCCTCCTCGCCACCCGATTCGCTTTCTACGATGGAGGCGTTATGGTTCTCATCAATGTCTTCCACACACCCAAGAGAAGAAAAAGAAAAGAAAAAAAAATCAAGGACGCGTGGCCTCTCACAAGGATTGCTGACAGCATCCTTTTAGCAATCCATCTTAATCCAGTGATTGCTAGGATGGATTTGCTGGATACTACCGTTTATGATGTAAATGTTACACTTGGGGACAGAGTAAAGGTACCTGTAGAGACTGGACTTTTTTTTTCTTCTTCTTCTCCAGACGGACAAGGAATGGCATAAAGAAAAATCAGGGGTTTACGCCAACAACAACAACAACAACAACAACAACAACAACAACAACAACAAAAAAAAAAATGGCATTAAAAAACAAGAACGAGTATCCAAGACAAGGAAAGTTGACCTCTCCTCCTCCCCCCCAAAAAAAAAATATTCAAAGACCTGCTGATTGTTATGGAATCCAAGACCTTTGTGACCATTTATGAGTATAAGGATAACAGTGTTCAAGAAAAAAGCATGTCCGTTATACAAAAAAAAAAAAAAAAAAAAGTCTAACTTCAAGAATGTTGGCGAGATCCACAATGACCAATCTCATGGCAAAGATCTTGCATGCCATGTTGCTAGAATTGACTTGTATAGCCTAGCAACATGGAGCGACATAATATCGATTATTGTTCAAGAAGTCAGAATATATTCTCTTGGATCGCGAGCTCTCCATTTAAAAATAATAAACTGAATCAACAAGTGACAAGGAGTCATACGATCAAGAGTTATGGAGAATAAAAGTGCATTTGTTTGTTTGAAAGTAGTATTAGGAGGACAATAACGTGTAGAGAACTGGAACTAAACTAATGCCAGCACAAACTTCCTCTTCTGATAGCGGAGGAAGGTGGGTGGGCTAACAAGGATACAAATTTCATTCAGGTCCTCCTCTTTAGAGGCATTTGACATGTTGATCAAGAAGGAAAGAGGAACCCTCCATGTTCTTTTCTTGTCGGATCAAATCTGTCAACAAACTTGATATGTTTTTATACATTTTTATATATTTATGTACATTTTCTGGTCTTTCTCTCTACCTCTACCTCTCTCTCTCTCTCTCATTCTTAAAGCTTGCTCTGCTTTGCCAAAGCACCCTCGTTCCAGAGATCGACACATCCACTGTTGATCACAATTTGATCACGTTCCTTGACCGATGTCTGGAAAATCACTCGAGTTTGATCCTTCTCTCCTCCAGGTACCTTCCACATCTTGGTCACCAAGGTATCGCCCGGATAAACTGGGGACGTGAATCGACCAGTGATGGAACGAAGGGCTTGTGGGTCTGATCGACCAAGGGATTTGAGAACTGCATGCGCTGCATGACCATAGGTGCAGAGGCCGTGCAAGATGGGTTTCTTGAACCCAACACGAGGCGCAATCTTGGGATCAATATGCAATGGGTTGTAATCGCTATTATTTTTTTTTATGGTGGCAGCAGTGGCGGTGAGGAGGAATGTAAAGAGAGTGTAAGAAGAAAAAAGAAAGAGAGAGAGAGAGAGAAGAAAAAAAAAAAAAAAAAAAAAAAAAAAAAAAAAGACTCTTACCCAGAGAGACGATACAGAATCGCCAACTCGTCACTTGTCTTGTCCTCAACTACAGCATCAGGAAGTCGATCCTTGGGTGGCTCATAAGATGGCTGCTTGGGTCCCTTGGGTCCTCCAAAACCTCCATAACCTCGAACAAAGACAGATCCCTTCATGGAACAATAAGGTCGGTTGGCTTCGCGTGGGTCAACCAACAAGGTCGTCCGTTCAATCACCATTCCTTTACCCTTGTCATAGACACCTGTCACAGTCGTTCGAAGCTCAAAAGTACCCTCAAGTGGCAAAGGTGTACGAAGGACTTCAAGTGACTGATCACCGTGGACCAGTCGGTTAGGGTCAAAGTCTGGGATTCCCGGGATGGGCTCGGCTCCTTCACCATAGACCGAGACACCGACATTGTCTCGTTTAAGTCCAAGGACGACTGGGTAGGTCGGGAAGGCGGCAAAGCCTGGCTCGTTCTCATAGAGGAAATGAAGTTCGTCCTGCTTCACTCCAACCGAAAGCGCGTAGAGCATTAGGTCTCGTGCATTGTAAAGGACCCGTTGTGGTTGTTGCTGGAAACCGACGGCCTTCTCGACATTAACCACTGGGGGAGTAGAAGAAGCAGACATGGTAAAGTTGAGCGATTTCGGGTAAGAGATGAGAGGAATGGAATGAATTGCGTGAGAAGTTTAGAGAGAAAAGGAGACTGTTGAGAATGTGCTAATGGGAAGAAAAGAGAAAACGAGAGAAAGAGGAGCGTGTATTATAGTAAGACTCGGCCCGCCTGGGGGAAACAGTCTGAAGGGAAACGCGCTCTCACTTCTAATTCGTCAGTCTAAACCTTTATGCAGACCTCATTCCTCTTTCCCCACACACAGACCTATTCACCTCCAAGACCCGATCGAGCCGCATGGAGAAAATCCCCGTTTATCCGTGTGTGTGCTCCTCTTCTCTCTTCTCCTCTCCTTCCGCCCCATATCTTCTGATCTGGCTATTCTGCTCCCTCTTCCACATTTGGCCAACACACTCGAGGGACACATCTAAATTACCGCCTCATAGTTTTGCCTTCGATCGTTTTTCTTCTCTTTATTTCTTTACTCCAATTCCAATGGGGAGAACACTGGGTTTGGCTCCTCTTCAAAGATGGCCCCACTGGTAATCCCCTGGATTCGTAGCTGATTCAGGTTCTCGAGAGAATCTATAACAAAACATCACTCGCTCGTTAGTCAACACGATACTCTCTATTCCCTAGTGCATTTCTCTAACGACTCGAGCAAAATACTTACTCTTCAAGAAAAGGGCCTTGTGTTCAGAAACATCCGTGTGGTCCAGGTTCAATGTGGTAAGACCCAGGCAGCGCAAAAACACTGTCAAGGCCTCATCGTGGATGTATTTGTTAAACCCAAGACTCAGGCGCTTCAGAACCAAACCAAAGAAGGCACATTTACTCAACGCAATAACACCCTCCGTCGTCAACCGAGGGCATCGGTTCATGGACAACACCTCCAGTCTACCTAAATCTGTAGAGCAAATAGATAAAGATCATTAGGAGTCATATATAGCTCCTCAACAAAAGATTCAAAAGAAAAAAAAACGGCTCGCATCCTTACCGCGTAGGTATTCCACAGTCTTGTTGCCGATCTTGGTTCGGTCCAAAGAAAGTTCCTTCAGAGAGACCATACGTGTAAACGCCGCTGACCCTCGGTCAGTCAGTTTGGTGCCAGCAAGAGACAAGACCTGAAGTGTGGTCACCGAGCTGAGGGAAAGGATAACCTCATCTGTGACATACACAAATCCAGACAAGTCCAAGTTGGTCAGAGGAAGACCTAGGAGGTTGAGAAAGGAGATGTGTAGCAATAGTCTCATAAGCATCTTTGTGAACACCCTTCAAGAAGATATACAAAAAAAAATCATGATAACCGGTCTTGTTACCTGCAGCTGTAGGCATCACGGTAAGGAGGCTGTGCTCGCGATTTGGAAAACTAATATAATTCAGCTCATGTAGACCTGGTATTGACAGAGAGAGAGAGAGAGAGAGAGAGAGAGAGAGTAGAACCGCTGTTGAGTAAATCGATGACTTTGACCAGAATTTCTTCGAGAGGTAGAGGGGAGGGAGGGTGGCTCACCTTCTAAGCACATTTGAAGAGCAGACTCCTGGATGTTCGCACATGATGTCAGGTTGAGTGTTTTCAAGGTCGGGATGCATCTGGTAAGAGCTACTAGATCGTCGCTTGAGATTGGGGTCCTTGACAAGTCCAAATAGGTCAATCGACTAAAGGCCTTTCGATTCGGCTGACGGATAGGTGACCGATCGAATGCCATCGTATTGTTCAAATGGAGCGTTTGTAGATTCTCCAGTTCTATTTTTTTTTTTTTTTTTTACAATAAAAGAATTCGACTTAGTCGTTATGGTTTTCCAAGCATTTTCAAAGGCAAAAACCAGAGATTTGGAGGAGAAGGGAGATAGTTACCTTCGAGACCCAGCAAAACCGCCGGACCAGAGATACCCTCGCAGTACGAAAGATCCAAAGTATGAAGGCGCGACTTCCACAAAGACTCGGCCACCACCCGTATCAAACCAGAAGAGGTCACTTTTGTCTGAGAAAGACGGAGTGTTGTCAAGAATGACAACTCTATTGTGGTGAAAAGAGACAAAGAAAGAGAGGGGGGGAGATCAGTAGCAAGTATACATCATTTACGCACTTTAAAAAGAGTCATCCTCAGGATACCAATCACCAAAACCACCAAAACACTTGCCTCGGGTATACTGAAGTGTCTTGTCTGTGATACGACAATGGGAAAGGTCCAGGTACTCCAGCTCATGAAACTTTGCAATGTTTTCAAATCCTTTGTCCGTCATAAATGTACATCCCCTCAGACTGAGGTATGACAGAGATCTGGCCTGAGAGACTCCAATAGCATCCATTAACGAGTCTGTCGCTCGAGAATACCCATCTAGCACCATGTTGACGATCGGACTAAATTGTTGGCGAAAATTTAAAAAAAAAAAGGCAATTGAACAGAGAGGAAGAAGAGAAATCGGTTAGCAAGAGGATGCATCTACTACGTTCACAATCATCTTATTTCATGGCTACTTACCACTTGAACATCTTTCTCAAGGTCAACTGATCCAGTTTCTCCAGCTTGATGAGTTCATGTACAATTAACTCTGCAACTTGGTTCCCCGCGTTTTCGCCAAGCTGCTTCAAATGTTGAGCTGACTTTGAATCATTCGCCGTAATCAACACTAGAAACAGTTTCAATGAAGAAGAAGGAAAAAAAAAGGAAATGTGCGTATGAGCAAGGCAGCGAAGCATCGGATAGATTATGCAAAGTAGCCACCAAGTCTTTCTATGCAAGGAAAATGGATAACCAACCTGCAACTTCATAAGAGCACAAGGATTGAAGCGATGGAATCACCCTCTCCTTTGGCTTTGCATCTAGTTGCCCTTGCTGAGGCTTCTCACCCTCCTCCTGAAGCTTGGCTCGGACTGCCATTGCAGCAAGGATCCTTTCTCGGCGAGCAGCGTCTCCTTCTGCAGCTGGTGGCCCTGCTACTGCTGCACTACCTTCAGCATCAATACCATCAGCTGGTGGTTGTGATTCTCCATGACTGCTTCCACCTGCCGAACCTGATCCTGAAGCCCCAGCAAGCGAGTGGCCATGTCCTGAGAATGCAACTGCTCCTCGTCCCCTACCTCTACCACGCCCCCGACCTGGCCAATGTTGTCCCTGGAATGTCCAGGCTGGAGGAACTGGAAGCGCGTGCATCATTCCTTCATCGTCCTCTTCATCCGCCTCTTCGTCTTCTTCATCAATATCCCCATCCTCCTCCGCTGGTTCATTAAAAGGAATAGGCGGAAGAGTATGCTGTGCTCCATCGACTCCTCCATGGTGAGGCAACGCATGATACTCCTGGCCATCCACCACCATAAAAGGATCCTGACTATCATGACCTGCAATGGGACCTTCCATGACCACATCCTGATCTGTCGAGAGCCATCCACCAGGAGTTGATACTGTCGGGGTGATAGGTGCTATTGGCTTGGGAGCAGGGATAGGGGTTTGCACGAGGACATTCAAGGAGCAGCTGGGACAAAGTCCAGCTTCTTCCAACGTAGTCAAGTTGTCTGCAATCGTGAACTCTTTCCTGGGGAATGGCTAACAATCAAGATTGGATGACAGAAAGCGAAACAAGTTAGAACAGTGCCAATGGAATACCCATTAAAGAGAACATTCATAATCGCGCACCTCTCCTTCTATAAATAATAATAATAATAATAATAAGGATTCATAGGTTCTTACTTGAATCAAGCTTATATCTGCACTTCCAACGTTTCCGTCTTCAGAACGAGCAAGATCAGAGAGATCCTTAATTGTGGCGCTCGAATCAAAGACTCGCTTGACCACATTACCATTCTTGAGTCGGAGCTAATTGATTGGAGAACGAGGAGGATGGGAAGATGGTCAACGCTCAGGGACAGCATCGATTGTAAGTGAAGCGCCGCAGCAGAAATCTTCAAAGTAAATAATCTCCATAAAAGGACACCCCCTCCCCCCTTCCCAAGCAGTTACCTGGACCATGGTGGTCCGCTTCTTGGGTCCTTCGCTTGAAGTAGCGCCTGCTCCAGAAGCAGGACCTGTTGTGGTGGAACTCGCTCCAGTAGTTGTTGGGTCAGAGGGGCCGCCCAAAGTTGCTGGAGTAGTCGGATGTCCTCTTAACTTTCGGTTCTCGCGATCTTCCTTGAGGGCGTTCAAAGTCCTTTGTCGGGCCAGGTTAGCTTCCTTCTTCTCTCTTCGTGCCTTCTCTGCCCGTCTATTCGCATCAGCGAGTCGTGCCGCATGCTGTGCCTCGGCCACGTCTTCTTTGTGTCTAGATGTCAATGAGGGTGAAGGAAGAACACCTGGTTGCTCTTGCTGCTGTTCTGACGGGGACGCGTCCATGGGCTCGTCTTCTGAGCCATGGGTTGGGACTGGTACTGGTGCTGGTGCTGGTGCTGGTGCTTGGGCTGGCTGCGTTGCCTCTGGGGGCTGAGCACGTTTGATGTTGATCTTTATCCTCTTCACACTACTATCACCTGTCCCTTGACCATGTTCGTTTGTGTCAGCGATGCTCGTTCCTGATGGTATCGATGATGTCATGCTAGCCTGGGACTCTTTTTTCGAGGCCTCGATGGCCCACTGCAAATCCTGCTCAAAGGTTTCATCAGTGCCTCCTTGTAGACTAAGCGTTGCGTCTCCAGACTTGTTCTGGTTGGTCTGAGGAAGATTGCCACTGTTCTCAAAGAGCCTAATGAAGCAGTAGAATACAAAAAGTGGAACAATGGGTTAATGGAATCAAAAGAAAAAGAAGGCGAGTTATGCGAAGCATGATGAAAGAGACTTGACAGGTTTGTCATTGCCGTCGCCTTCATGAATCGGGCAAGCACTCATGAATTGCGGACAGGAAGAGAATGGACCAAGAGTGAGAATAAAGATGGATGCGTAGCGTACCATTCTGTGGCCGCTTCGATGGTCGTGTTCCCTGCGGCAACCGCCGCCCTAGCCTGGGAAAGGTTGAAACCGAGCTCGAGGAGACTAGCACGAATGTCACTGTTTGAGCTCATGGTCAAAGAGACACGACTGGTACTGTGTGAGAATAGAAAAAGACCAGGGAAGAATGAATTTATATAAAGGTGTGGTGGGAAAGGGAAAAGAGTGTATGTGAAAAAGAAGAAGAGAAAGGAGAAAGGGGGGAAGGGGGGAGGAAAGACTCTGTCGCCACCCTGTCTGTGACCCACTGTTCTCTCGCAGGGCGGACGCGTCTGACGTCTCTTTGGCGAAATCCATATGTAGTCCCAAGCCGCTGAACAGTGGTCTCTTGCGACCCACTAAAAGAGACCGTGTCTCGATCCTTGACTCCAATATAAGCGACGACTTTTTTTTTTGCAAAGTACTTCATAATGTCTCAGGTCAAGGATCCTTTCTTTCTTCACTGTTCCTCTCGCCACTATTAGACTCTACCGCATTTCTTTCCTTACTGCTTGATGATCAGAATTCTCTCCTCTCTCTCAAGACCTATTTTCAAAGTAATCTTTTCCAGAGACCATCCTCTACGTTAAAAGCTGACTCCTACTAAACACTCGCTGAACCACCAAGATAACCAGAAACAACAAGCCTTTATAGAAAATACGCCTTCAGACACTTTTTTTTTCGCATAGTTGCCAAACTCAGAAGAACTACAAATCACCCTCCTTGTCATCTCAACTTGTGCGAGACTATGTCGAAAGACGAACAAAGATTGGCGACGATAGGAGAAACGAACAAAGTACTCACAATGGGCCACCATAACCTGCCAGAGGGTTTATCTAATACTCAGCAGCTTGGCGATGAAGGCCACAGGATCCAGGATGGCGCTTTTTTTTATAGTAAACGATCTCTTGAGTTCAACAAATACCCTTTTCGAGCAGAGTCAGGAACTTGACCAACAATCCCTCCAAATAAAGATTTTGCAATGGAATGATAGAAGGATGGACCCGGAAGGAACGACCAGGCTGTTTTCCACAGAGATCATATAAAGTATTTTATCGGTTCATTGAACTGTTATGGACGATGACTCTCTACCGTCCTTGGTGTCAACAGAGCGATGGGGTTTTTTCTTTTGGACTGGGTCGGTAGTGTCAAGATGACTATGCGAAGGGGCAAAGGTATTGAGAAACACTTGATTGTGTTTTCAAACCCTATTGAGGAAGGCGGATACGGCGAGCTCGACCTCCTTGAGAAAGGTGGACGGCGCAGCGGATTCTTAGGACTGCTCCATTGCCCCTCGATGTGAAATTGACAAAGGACCCCTTTCCAAAGGTATCGACCAACTATGACTCTACTTGCCCATGCTCAATAGAGGAGAAGGAGTTTGGCCGCGCGGCGGACCCAGCCTTTTTTTTTTTTTTTACTCCACAAAGACGCGCCATTCTCGCTTTCTTTCTAGGATCACGTGCCATGCATCCAACGCGTGTTTTCTTGTTTGGCAAATCATTCCAACCTTGATCTCTTGATCGCTTGATCGCAAGCATCCAAAGCAATCTCCAGCGAGATGTCATTATCGTGGCTTCTCCTGGCATTGCTTCCCTCATTCTTCATGGAGGACAGACAGCCCATTCAATGTTCAGGATTTTCAAGATCCCCGACCTGGCAACTAAAATAAGAAACGCAGCATCGACATGTATTTGAAGCCCGTTGATAGGACACTTCAAGATATCCTCGGGAGTCGACACGGTTGCCTTTGGTGGAGACTTTCGGCAACCTCCTCGCCCCCCCCCCCACCCTCCTTACGATTCAGGGGAGGCACATCAGCACAAACTGTCAACGCTTGCTTGAAAAGTTCATATCTTTGGGAGTCAATTCAGACCTTGACTCCCACAGAGAATATGCGAGTTGCCCAAAATCCTGAAAACCGACCTTTTGTGGACTTTCTACTCCAAACAGGTTCAGGTACTCTACCAACTTAATCTCACAGTGGCCACAACGATTGGTCCCAGATACCTGAACAGCTCTTTTTCCGCCTTATACACCCGACTGAAGACAACTCCTCAACCAAGCAGCTGATTCTATCAATTTATCCAACCATTCAGCAAAGTGCGATCAGTGTTTCTCAAAAGTCGGATGATATCCGATCCGACTTTTTTTTCCTGTGTTATCTCCGTCCAGAAAAAAAGTCGGATCAGATATCATCCGACTTTTGAGAAACACTGAGTGCGATGTCAGCCGAAGAGAACTCTACTAGCAGCTCAGTGTTTCTTATCGAACGAAAATCCCGTTCGTTGAGAAACACTGGCCCAACGACACAGTCAACAAAATCAATGACGCCGCTGTTGTAGATCGACATTTTTTCTGTCTAGCAAAAACAATAGGAACCTAAAATCGGCAGCGAAGGAAAAACTTTTAATCGGTAGTCTGCGACAGGGTTGCAGACAGCATTTTTACTCCGAAGGCGAAGGGGGGGGCGCTGTTTGTGGATCGCTCTTCTCTCCACAGGTTTTTATCTAGCCAGGTGATAGTTCGGACTAGAGGCTTTTACCATTTTTATTTAACCAGGAGAACACCATAATAAATGAAGAACACTTTTCTCTCTCGTTAACACGATCTCCTCACTTGACACTTACCACCCCAACACAGCTGCTCAGGGCCAGTGTTGTGGATCGCTCTCCTCCCACAGGTTTTATCTGGTCAGGCGATAGACCTGACCAGAGGAGGCTCTACCTTTTTTTATTGAACTGAGAGAGCTGTAATAAGTGAACATCACCTTTCTCACTCGTTTACACCAGTCCCATCTACCTCTTACTCACACCAACCCACACACCAGTATAAATACAGGCCCCTTGCCCAGAAAATGCAAAAGACTGATCATGTCTCACCGAATTCACTTCCCAGAGTTTTACATTTTTTCTCATTTATTCCTAAATAAAGTTGTTGTTGTTTTTTCTTTTTACTTCTTGATCCGTTAGTGAATACTTGCTATTTGGAGCAGATCCTCTTAGTAGTGTCCCTTGGGCGTGATTCTGTAGCAAGATGCTGATCATTTGCGAATCTTTTGTCCAACCCTCTTCTTTTTTTTTTTTTTTTTTTTTTTCATCTTATAAAAATGATGAGACGCGTCTTGGTCAGTTTGTCCTCCTCTTTCACGCTGACAATACCCTTTCCCAACAAGTGATACAAATCTACTTATCCAAGCGGTGCAAGCCTTTTCTTCCTGTGCTTATCACTCAGTCAACTTTTCGTAAAAAAAAAAAAAAAAAAAAAAAAAAAAAAGTGTTGACTATTTCAGAAATTTTGTGCGCATGGACCATTTTACACCAATATGATATAGCAACAAACGTATTTCGAAAATGAAGAGCTCACAGCAATTCATCCGCATCGGCGATGTAACTTTCTCGGTAAGCTCCTACATATCACCCTCGTCAAGAATTGCGCTCTTAACTGTAATAGTCCAGAGATAGCTCGAATAACCGAGTTCATATGGCATGGAGAACGACGGTTCTCATGCGTGTTTCATGAAAGGCACTTCGTTCGGCCAATCTTCTGTTTCATTATGTCATGTCAGCATAGAGGAGGAGACAGAGTACAATCACACACAAACACTGAGTTGAGTACTAAGGTAGATTGACCTTCTCCCCCTTCCCTCTCTCTGGATCCTCCTGCTTATGCTTTCGTATTGCCTTCTCCTTTGGCATTCTCAGTGCTGCTTAAATGCTACCAAAAATGGTATTTGTGATCTGTCCCAAGTGAAGAGAGTTTGCCTTAAGACTTGCTCCGTTCATTCAAGTTACAAAAATAAAAGAATGAAACAATGCAGATAGAGACCACCAGAATCAGAAGACAAACCCAAAGGGACCAAGCAAGGTGACAAATCAAGAGTTGAAAAGGGGGGATCCGAGTGAACTATTGGTTGCCCCTGCTTTTGCTTCTACATATAAATATGACTGGTCCCTTTCAATTTTAACCAGCGGTTTGGGTCAACTGGGCAACTCCTTTGGTCAACCGGTTATGGATCGGCATGAGTCAAGTTCAGAGGATGGGCGTAGTGGAGATGTTTTGGTTTTTTTGTTTGAGCCCTGCGCCTCATTGAAAAACAAACATATCTTTTTTTGGATCACATCAATCTAAGGATTAATCCATGGTCAGCCGGAATTTAACATTGACTGGCTAACTATGAGCGACTGCCAGCCATAACTCCATACCTGGTGCATTTCGATGTGCAACATGGGTAAGCCGGTTCTTTTTTTTTCATTTCACAGGTTCAATTCAATGCTTCAAACACACACCAGCCTTCTCTTTGTCTAGCACGAGTAAAAAAAAACTCATCCATAGTAGAGCTGCTGTTCAGCAAGTTAGCTTTGGGCTAAGACTTGATTCATTACTGGTCCCCTATCCATTAGTCGCAACCACCCTTGAAAGGAAGGGAGGCTGTTCTACTGCTCAACCTGCTGGAGCTCATGCTGACTATGTCTTGCTTATAGTCCAACTCTGGGTCGCTCTCCATTAACCCTGCATACAGACTCTGCTATGTTGTAGAATGCAGCATTCATCAAGTAAAGAGGAACCAAATCGACGACCAAGGATGAAGTTGAGGGCAGGCACCACTTTTGCTCTTTTCAGTAAGGCCACTGGCACATCAATCATTGGCCCTTGCCCTCTAATAAAGATTTATCACATCTGACGCCTTTTTTTTTAACATACTCTACCAAATGTATTGTGTCTCTTCAGACCCTGTTTAAAGGCCCCTATTTCTATGGAGGGGATGTTGCGATCTACAATAGACTCTTCAGGAGTTCTGGTGCTTATCAAATGTAGAGGTCTCTGGTTAGAGAAAATGCTCTGAATTTGATTCGATAGCATGTGTGACTAGTGTGCCTTCTTATCGCAACCATACCGATCCACGGCGAATGACAAGACCCACTTTTTTTTAGGATGCATACTTTGCTCTACCATTCAATTCGATTATTTTTCTTGGATAACTTGTCACCCTTCTCGGTATGTCGGTTGGTTTTTAAAAGAGTCGCCTAAAAAGAGAGCCCTCCTCGTGAAGTCGGCCATCGTAAACCCTAGTGGTTATCCAGAGGAACCAACAGCGCAAACTTTTTTGTGATGCTTTTGGGGATGTTTACTGGGAAAGGTACGGAGCGGGGAAAGAAGACAAAAAGTCAATGAAGGGACATTCCTGGACGCAAGGTTCAAAGCTGGACCTGTTTTTATGCATAACGTCGGAGGCGGCCATGCCTGAAATACAGTACCCTCTTTTTTTTTTCAACGGCTTACGTGGGTTGTCCCATATTCCAATTTCCCGTCGGGACCAAGGACCCTTTTCTGCTCTTTGTGGGAAAACCCATAGAACGCAGACAACCACCTTCCCGCAAGAAGAGCAAAAGGGTGAGGGTGAAGCAAAAGAAATCTAAGGACAGGAGCAATGAAGGTGATACAAAGAAAGGTGTATTGGCTTGTGAATCCGATGCTGGTTCTTCCAACCCAACCAAGGCAGAACTTGATGTAGATTGGGTCCTCGAAGCCTCAGCTCTGCCAACAACACAGGGACTGCTTGGACCTCATTTGGACCCATTTTCTTGGCGTATATAAACTGCCTTTGAGTGTATCTCATTCTTTCTGTCACTCAAGTCCACTTTTTTTTTCTTTCTTAACCCATATCTCGCAGTGCCAAGTCCAAGTCATCCTTCCCCCAACAGTTCTCTCTGTCACTCCTACATCTTTCGCACTCCTGTACTCAAATTCACTTACACATAGTTAAAAACACACATCTATCGAAATGACTATTCCTGCCACGACCAAGGCTTCTTCCGAAGTACTTTCCAAGGCCATCCATGATGCCGCCACTACAAAATCAACCTATACGCTCCTATATTTTGCTCTCAACGGATATGCCGAGCCAATTCGTAACCTGTTGGCTTATGGCAATGTTGAATTTGAAGATATTGTGCCTGTAAGTACAGATTGCAATCGACTATTTTCAAACTTTCATCAACAACCTTTCGTTCCCACCTGTTCCTCAGACACTTAACCTGTATCGGCCACCACTTTTATTTATTTAATTATTTTTGCAAAGGATTGGCCAGCGATGAAGAAGGACACTCGGTTCGGCTACTTGCCAATTCTCTACGAGACCACGGAATCAGGAACCGTACTCGAGTTTTCCGAGTCCCAAGCAATCGAGCGGTACCTTGCTCGCAAGTTCGATTTATTGGGTTCAAACGCCTGGGAGGAACATCTTGTAAACGAATATGTCAATTCGATCGATACGCTCTGGGGTCAAATCGTTATCCGACTCCTTTTCTCAGCCCAAGAGACAAGAGTTCAGACGGTGAGAGAATTCTACAAGGAAAAGGTTGCACCTTGGGTTCAAGCTCAAGAAGGTCATTTAAGGGCTAATGGAAGCAACGGACATTACATTGGCAACAAGTTCACATGGGCGGACATCAAGTCGGCCACAATGATCAATATCTTGATGACAATGGTTCCCAAGGGTCTGGAGGAGGAGTTGAATGCTCTGATTAACCCTAATACCACCCCTGCTCTTTGGATGGTTCGAGCATCAGCCCGTGCGCATCCCTCTTTGGGCGAGTGGCTCAGGTCTGAAAAGCATACCCAGTTCACTGCGGGCAACAAGGCATTCTTCAAGTTTTGATGTATCTTTCAACACAATAATACACTTTCTTCTGTCTGGTAGAGTGTGTTCCACCAATCTGGAGTTTTTCTGCCACGGATAAAAAAAAAAAAAAAGATGGAAAGTGCAATATGGTAACAAGATTCAGTTCCGTAATAAAAAAAAAAAAAAAAAAGAGAGAGGGAGAGAGAGAGGTAGGGGTACTCAAGCGCTTTTTTTCTTTTTTTGTTGGTGAGCCAAGTCCACTATCAAGGAGACTTTAGTCTATTACCAGAAGAACTAGAGCTAGATAGTTCATATCTGGCCCCGACCCTAATGAGTAATAATCTTCAATCAAGCTAAGCGGGCGCTAGTTTAACAAAGTAATTGTTGCTCTAACGACATACAAAAAGAGTTTGTGTGCAGGAAACCCGTGCAAATAGACCATTCATGTGCAGCAATCTCCTGTTAAGAAGACCTGAGGGGGTATTCATGACGGAAAAAATACGAAAATCAAATGCAGTCCTAATATGGTATTTTCGAATTGTCAGTTTGGACATCAAAAAGACTCCGGATTGCGAAAAAAAAAATGATTGGATGACATCCGTTTTGGCACTTTCGCACCCAAGCGTGCGAAAACTCAACTTTCGTATTGATGGCCACGCGCTGATACGAAATTGCATTTCGGATTTGATTAACTCTCTGGATTAGTAGCTACAGACCATTGACAAAAAGAGAGAAAGAACCAACACAGACAGAGAGGATCAGAGAGCAGAACCAGAGATGATCATCAAGGTGGCACACTCTAACGAGCCCTAGAGATAAAAAGGGGCCCGATGAGTCCATTTGTAGCCTCTGCTTCTGCATTTTTTTTTTTTTTTTTTTTACATTCTCTACACTGGCCCTCTCTTATCCGCTTGGGAAAAAAATTGCCACGTCTGTATTAGAACTGCAGTGAAGCATGGAGTTAAAACAGTTCTACAGCTTGTTCATTGTTGTTGGACTCGGACTGATTCTGTCTAGCTTGTACATAGATCAACCCCTAGGCTGCCTGTCGCTTCCCTGCATACAGTCTACGTTCTATCGCAAATCGCAACAAACCACCATGTATTAAAACGCAAACATCTACCTTCCATGTCCTTAGTCCAGATTCTGGTAGAATTTGAGCGGAGTAACAACCTGAAAGGTTAGCATGGATAGAGGACAATCACTTCTTACCAGATGGCACCTTTAGCTTCGACTAGTGCCAAGGAGTTGACCTAAAACTTTGTTGATATTTTTGCCGGCACCCTCCTTGGTGTGGCTGAACATCCAATCAATCCGCCCCTCTATCTTTACTTTTAGTGCGTTGTTCCTGTCCCCTTTACATCATGAACTGCGTGAAGGCCTTCTTTGCGTGCCCATGATGAGTAAGCGGCAGAACTCGACTGAGATCTTGTATTCTTCCTTGTGGATTCATGTTCATAAATCATGACAGCTTTGAGGGTTGTTCAGGATACTTTCGCGATGGTATGGAACAACTTTCGGATTAGTTGCCAGCAACATCGAGTGGTGATGGACCGCTTGTCTCATTTAGCATCAGCCAAGGAAAGTCAAGGAAAGGGTGTGAAGTATGAGATACTGGATCTAAGGTGTCGCGTTTTACAGTCACGACAATCACGTCCTGCTATTCTCATGCCAATTCAAGAGACGCCCATGGACCAGTCGGGAACTCACACTCCATGGGTATTTGTCCAGTAGACGCTGTAGGCCCTCAATGGCTACAATACGATCAATCTTGTCGGTGTAATCCGATATCTCCTTTCTCCACGTCGTCCAAGATGTTTTGTGCAAGTTGAATCGCTTCCGCTCTTCCTTGAGCCCACGCAGCAACAACCTTTCTTCTCTCTATGAAGGATGGGCTATCAATGTAGAATACTGTAGATTTTCCCAGGCCCACCATTTCAAAGCATCACTTGAAAAGCTCGTTAGCTACTTGCTGAGGATGCGAAGTTTAAAACTTTCAAATGTCAGCAGAGAACGGTTCTGGTTGTTAATGAATCGTCTGAATTCGATATTTGGGGTTTGGGGTTGATTCAGATGCTGGTGTAATGCTGCAATCGCCAACGACACCTGTCCACTCAGCTAGCAAGTCGATTTGCCAATGGTTTCGGGAAAGATCATTGTCTGCATGGGGGAAGCGAGGCAAAAGTGAGGATACAATCCCAGTAAGAATCAAGGTCGTTATCCTTCACTGTATAGCGACCCCTTTCCTGTGTGTAGCCTTTCTCTTTAATTCTCTCGAGTCTCCAGCAGAAGAAAGACAGTAGTCGTCGCGATCTAGCTTGGATCTTGACTTTGAAGCATTCAGCCACAATCCAACAGATAACAGCTTCGAGTCATTGCTTGCTCATGAAGACCCAAACACCAATTATCCGAATGAAATGTTCCTCTCGTACTAACTTCAAGTCTTAAAAATGCAGTACATTTCTGAAAATCAGTGCAAACTGCAGTATACATCAACGCCTCCACTGACCGCAGTTCACAGAAACCTACTGTCCATGTCATCTGTTTTGCTTTTTCCGTTCTTATTTTTGTGGATTGCGCTAGGTTTTTTTTTTTTTTTTTTTTTACAGGCCCCATTAGAGGTTTTGTTCGTCGGCGCACACCCGTCCCACCTCTGCGGACGTGGCCAACTAGTTCTCGAAAAATACACTTTCCTAAAACAAAAGAATATAGAGAAGGAAAAGGTGGAGGGCGATCCAAAAACGATATATCTACTAAAAATACAAATGCAAAGAAAAGGAAAAAAAAAAAAAAAAGGGTGTGTCTAACTACAGTACAGCAAAAAAAATTGAGTAGAAAAATATAAGGGGGGTAATCTAAAATGTTTGGTGGAAATAAGTGCTCTCATCCCATTCCTCAATGTAGTCATTGCATTCCAACAGTCTTTATCACCCTCACCCTCATCTGCTACTAGATGACCAAAAAACAACAGACCGAATCTTACAGTACCAAGCGAGCTCGCGCGCTTGCACCTGTCAGCGAGAAAGAGCTCTCACAAGCAGACCTCAGTGTATTCCAAGAACGACGAGCTCAGCTGGTTGCTTGGCAAATTGAAGATGCAAAGAAGAACCGACAACTCCAGGATATCATAGTACCTGCTGCAACGCACGCCTCCTCCAAGGTTAGATATTCGCTCGAGGAAAAAACTGCTTTGGTGGCCCAGTTCCTGGCCCACAACAGGCGTGCCTCCGAGGATCCTAAAACCTTGCGGGCCTGGAGTCAAGAAACTTTTTGCAAGCTTTACAACCTTAAACAGACGACGTTTTCTGTTTGGCTGAGAAACCACAAGGAGATATCCGAGGCCTCGCGCCATCTCCCTCCAGGCGCACTCAATGTGGTCAAGTCAAAAGATGAACTACTAATGGAGTCTCTTTACGAATGGCTCATCTGCCAACGCAAACAAAATCTACCCGTCAACGGAACGTCTTTAAAGGATGCCGGCAACCTGTTCCTAATTATTTTGCGAGAAGATGGCCACCAAACACTGAAAAATACCAAATCGCTATCCAGCTCTTTTTTCACGGCTTTCAAAGAGAAATACGATGTCGCGTACGTCTAGCTCCATGGTCAAGCAGGCTCCGTAGACGTTCCTGCAATCCAGCCTCGGCCTCAAGAGCTTCGAGATATCTGTGATCAATATGACCCAGAAGACATCTACAATTGCGACGAGTGCGGGTTCCATCTGACAGAGCTTGTCACGCGGTCTCTCACGACACCCGAGTTTAAAGCTGGTAGCAAACCAGCAAGGAACTCGAGGGTAACTGCCATGTTTTGTGTTAACGCAACGGGCTCGTCGCTATTAAAGCAGAAAGAGATGGGTTCACTGCAACCGCTCATCATTTGTAAGTCATACCAGCCAATGTGTGCGCAATGATTCAAATTGTTGGGTCTTAAAACAATTGCTAACACCACCGAGTAGCAAAGCACATTGCTAGGAATATCATTCACGACGAACGAGTACCGATGATGGTGCACAAGACAGATAGCGGATGGATGACAAGTCCTACCTTCATAAAATGGCTCGATAAGTTTGACAGCCAGCTAACAAAAAGTACTCTCCTGCTTATGGACTCGGCACCTCAACATAAAGATGGAGAAGTCAATTGGTACGAGGGAAGGAATTGGACCCATCTTAGAGTCGAACGACTCCCTCCCAACTCTACTGCCATTACACAGCCGCTCGATCAAGAGATCATTGCTGTCTTCAAGCACTTTTACCTGAAGTCTCTTACCCGCCGTACATCCATTGCCCGCATGGTCGAAAAAAAAGAAAAATCCTTCAAGTGGCGAGGCATGGACGTTGATTCCCTATGCGTGGACCCACATCAAATCAACAACTGTCCGGCATTGCTGGGCGAAGACGCCTACCATCTCTGATGCATTGAAGCAGAGGCTTCGTCAGTGGCCTATCTCTGAAGGAGAAGAGGCGCACCGTCAAGTGGAGCCTCAAGTTAATGTTAAACTGGAGAAATTAGAGAAGGCATTTTTTGAACAGATTGTAGCAAAAGTCAAAGGCGAGGTTATCGGAAATGGCCACTACCAACTCACAGAACAAGAGCTGGCCATCGAAGAGGCCAAGATCACTTTAATGAGAAATATCACCCCCGAACGAGAGGCGATCTCAAGCGTCAATACAACCCCAGAGAAATGGGACAGTATTTTTAAGGGACTCGAGGCGGTGAGAGATAAACGCTGCGTGGATAAAGCACTACGAGAAGAGCTGAAAGAACTACTCTTTCGATATGATTTTGAAAAGATGGTAGATAGGGATAATAATAAAGACTCTTTTCTGCAGTAGTTTTTCAGCATATTCAGCATATTCAGCATTTTCAACATTTTCAGCAATCCGAAGGGGGGGCATGGGATGAGAGCACTTATTTCCGCCAAACATTTTAAATTACCCCCCATATTTTTCTACTCAATTTTTTTTGCTGTACTGCCGTTAGCTAACTGCATTACCACGGAGCTAGTACGGAGATTTTACACAGGGATAGCACGAGATTTTTTTAAAAAGAATTTTACGCGGAGTTAGTGCGTGTAGAACCTATTGGGCCTCACAAGCCCTAACCTGGGGCCCCAGGTCCCAAAATTTTCCAAACTTACACAAAGCAGCTTCTTCTATCAATTGAGTCCAAAAAAGCTGTATGGCTAATATCTGGAACCAACTTTATGCCCTGTACTGCGGTTAGCTAAAGGCAGTACAGTAACTGTAGTTAGACTGGCCCGTGTGGCCGAGTGGGATTGACAGCTCCACACATCCAACCCGTCCCGGTTTCGTCTCCGGGGAGTGCGAATAATTACGATCAATACTACCTATTATTTACAAAAAGAGTTATTTTCCGTATTAAAATTCACACTCAGGCCTGGGATGCTCTACGAGCAGAAAAGATCCACTCAAAAACACGAACCTCTCCTGGAAAAAGGGGGTAAAAACCATCCGACCCGCAAGGGACAGGACATCCAGGGCCTCCGAAAGGAGGTGGTTAGTCGCTATGTGGGAAGCGGCGAGACAGCTCAAGTAACGGGAAGGCCCTTCGGGCTGGGCCGTCGCGCTCTGTTTACAGAGTGGCGCGAGAGATGAGAGCGGCTGTCGGTGAAAGGTATGGGCAACCTAGTAGCTTAAGGTTTCACCGGCGTGACAGGGAGGCGGATACCTACATGGTTCCGTCTCCCTTAACGTCGTCCAACACCCGTTTTACCCACGCGGCATATGCAGACGATACTATCCTTGCCGTCGCCGAGGGCGATGAGGAGGCAGCACAAAGGGCCATCCAGCTACACGAGAGGGCCTCGGGAGCAAAGATCAACGTTGAGAAGACTGCGGTCATCCCCCTCCCCCCACCAGCACCAACTCAATTCCCCCTCCCCGGCTTCAGCATCAAAGAATATGGAGAGCCTTTCACCCACCTCGGTATCACTCTCCGCGTAGGCGGCCGTGACATGGCACAGATCGAAGACAACATAGTGAACTCGGTGAAAAAGTCCATTAATGCACTTCGTACACGCTCTCTCTCCCTTCAAGGGAGGGTACATGTTGCAAACGCCTACATCTACTCCAAAGTGTGGTATGGAGCAGCCTTCTACCAGTTCTCGCCTACTTTTTTCAAGAAGATCAACTCCTTGACGTCAGACCTCCTGTGGAACGGACACAAACCTTCGGTCAGCAGAGACTGGCTCAGACGACCCAAGGATAAAGGTGGATTTGGTTTGATGGACGTCGAGCTCCAATGCTCGGCGCTCAAAGCCAAATGGCTCGCACGATGGCGCACGGCCTCCCCCCAGTGGGGTGACCTCTTCACTGCAGTTGCACAAGAGACGTACGCCCTCCTCCGCCCCACCGACGACGCGATTGCCCTCCTCACCCACCCCTCCGAAGCACAAACTCGCTCACCCCCACTCCCGCAGACACTATCGCCTCACAGTGGTTCCAGACGCGATGTGGGCCTTCGCCAGACTCCCCCCCCACCCCAACACAGACCCCGACGTTAGAGGGGAGACCGTCTTCGCAGGAGAGGTCGACATTGAAGGGTTTTTCAGTCCGCGCTGCCCGTCAATACCTGGAGAGCAGAAAGCAGAACACTCGTCAGGAAAATTTCGACCAAGGCAAAGACCCATACGCCCCAGTCTATGGTAGGCTGCGGCTCAAGTCTCCTACACAAAACAACGAGCCCTACCCTGACAAGTGGTGGGACACGGTCTTCAAGCGCACACACCACCCCCTCAGGACACCAAAAGAGAGGTCTTTTCTTTTCAACCTCGCTCACCATGCAATCACCACCGACAAGGCCAGAGCCAAGTGGAAGGAAGACGTCAATGGCAAGTGCAAGCGCTGCCTCATTGACTACCCAGATCAGGAGCCTCAAATAGAGGACCTTCGACACGCCTTCGCCAACTGTGGAGCAGTCTGGGCCCTCTGGAAGGCCGCCCGTTCCTGGATCACCACCCTCGTCCCTGGCATGGTCGTCAGCAGTCTGCCTGACAACTGCATGCTGGGATGGCCAGAAATTGAGAAACTGCCCCCTATCGCAGTACACATCCACTCGTTGGTCCTGTACAGCATTTGGAGGACTTTTGTTGCCATCCACAAGCTACTCCCGGGACAACCCCCGAGAGATGGCACAGCGGACGACCTCCTCTGGCTCACCGTCAACAGCCTCAAGCTCCGTGCACACACAGCACTCCAACAAGCTCTCCTCAAGGACAACAAACAGCAAGCAACGAACCCAAACCCAGCAGCAACTTCAGATGCCAATTACAAGCGAATGCACAAGACTTGGAATCACCCTCCGTATATTGTGGTGTCCAAAGAGGAGGTGACATTTGGTTGGATGTGGCCCACCCCTGGCTATGGTCCCTTTTTAGACATGCCAGGGGAGTACACTCCTCCAGCTTCGCGCGCAAGACCGAAGCCGCCTGACATCAGGCGAGCAAACGTCGCTGACGTTGACCTGCTTGATTGGGAGCCGCTCTCGCAGCTCCTGGACCCCTCGGACCCTTTGCCCTAGTTGTAGATCCTGCCTTTTGACTTGCCCCCTCTGCGGGTGCTCTTTGTACCTGGTCTTTTTCCCTTTCTCTGCATTTGTATTTCTAGTAGCTATATCGTTTCTGGGTCACCCTCCACCTTTTCCTTCTTCTCTCTACTCTTCTGTTGTAGGATAGTGTAGTTTTTGTGAACTAGCTGGCCACGTCCGCAGACCGTGGTATGAGTGCGCGCCGACGAATAAAACCCCTAACGGGGCCCATAAAAAAAAAAAAAAAAAAAAGTAACTGTAGTTAGACACATCCAAAAAAGAGAAATTCGAGCGATAGTCTGTTACTGATTCACCCCCATCTTTGGACCAAAGAAGCTTTACCAAAAGTATCAAAAGGAATGCCCCAACGCGGAGTTGAACCGCGGACCTTCGCATTACGAGTGCGACGCTATAACCACTAAGCCATTAGGGCCGATTTCCTTGTTGGAATGTGAAACTTAGCGAATACTATAAAAGTATAATATGAGATCACGTGCCAACTATACATTCTTAGGATGCTCTGGGGCCTTTTTCAGGCACCGGAAGCGCCCGAATAGGGTATAGAGGGATGAGGGGTTTACATTGAGTGGTAGAGGTCAAGTTTTTGATCTGGATTGGCTTATTTTTTTTTTTTTTTTTTTATTTCACTTTACTAATCGTTCCTTTGTCAACAAACAGTCAATACACGCAAAGGAGAAATAGAGAAAAATGATACTATACATTCATTCTAGGATGACCCAGGATTCGAATAAACAACAACAGCAAAAAAAAAAAAAAAAAAAAAGTGGCGTGCAGTATATTACAAAGTACAGTGGATGGTGGTTTCTACAACTACTATTCTACATCATTATCCTTTTTTTTTTTTTTTTCTTCTTCTTCTTCTTCCTTCACTTCACTTCTTCACATCTGCATTCTTAGAGCCTTGATCTTTTGAGACATGGCCACGATCGTGATCAATTTCTCGTCCACAATCTCATCCAACTCGGCCAGGTATCGTTCAAACGATTCTTGATCTCCTCCATACCCCGTGGTCTGAGCCATCTGCGCCGAGGACATGCCCAACATCACGTCCTTCAACAGCTTTGTCTCTCGCTTCGTCAACTCGGCACAGTCATGAAGTTCCGTACGATGCTCTCGCACAAAGGACTGCATCTCCGAGGTCGAGAAAACCCATCCTGAAGACGTAGACGCTGGCGAGGTTGTGGAAGGGGAAGAGACAGAAGAAGGAATGGGCTTGGCAGAAGAAGGCGTCGTAGGCTGTGGTTGCTGTGGTTGGGCAACATTCGAGGTGATCTTGGGTGATGTGGGCGAGTTGATTCCAAAATGCACGGACGCATTCGAAGGCGATTCCTCCTTGCTGCCCAAGGTAAGAGTGCTTGAGGAGCTACTTGGCCTCGTCGTCACCGAGGGTCGCTTCAAACCTCCTGGCTGGATAATGTTTGTTCCACTACTACCCTTGGGCGAACTACAGAGCTCACCATGGGTTATCGAGGTTCCATCAGGACTTGTGCGAGGATCTTTAGCTGCCCGCGATGCCAGTGGGGGAGAGACATTGGATGAATTCCGACGGCTTCCAGTATAGGCTCCGTTAGGTACTGGCATGGACATTCTTTGAGGCGTGGGGATGGCCGAGGTCGGGCTACCGGCGCTGGTCGGAGAGCCTGTCCGTTGTGGCTGTCCTGGCCGAGGCATGGGAAGACGACTAAAGACCTCTGACTTTTTGTTCTTGAGAGAATGCGAGTGCTGTAGACCAGGAGAGGAAGGTGTTGGTACCTTTGTTGGAACTGGGTCTCGGAACCTATCAGAGTCCATAGGTGAGTGCAATGGTTGTTGATGCTGTTGTTGATGCTGCTGATGGTGATGGATTTGTAGAGGCTGTGGATGTTGAAGTGACACATGGCGTGAGGGCGAAGGAGTAGGCTGGAAGGACATTCGGCGCGAGTTAATCTCCTCGCCGCTGTCGAATGTGTTCTTCATGTTCTTGGAAGGACTAGGCTCTGGGATCTCATGTGCATATGTGCTGTTGACAAGAGGGTTCTGGTCCATCTCTTCGTTCTCAAGCATATGTGGGAACTCTTCGTTCTCAAGCAGATCGATGGTTTCGTCTGCAAGATTTTCACTTGCAGAAGAGATAAAATCATCATCATCATCATACGCGCTTGTGGCTCCTTGTTCTTCACCTTCTGTATCCTCCATATAGTCTTCTCGGTACATACTGGGGTCTTGGCCTTGAGATCCCTTCGATCCTTCGGCCTTAAGTTCTTTGACACTAAAGGGTAGCCGCAAACAGAGGCGAGGTTAGTACAAGGTCTAATTATTGAGTGTTTCGAGTACCATGCTCGTTATGGTGCACATTCAAGTTTACATACCGATCAGCATATCGCAGTGTGTTGAGAGTATGTTCACTGTTGGAGTTGTTTGGTGAGATTGTTGCTACCATGCACGTCCTCGAGTTTCCAACAAACGAGTCCTTGAGAACCTGAGTGAGCTTGCTCTGGCGGAAAGGAGTGTGCTTCTTGTCTTGGTCAAGGGCTCGGATGCACTCCTTCAATGCCAACAAACTCTTGTTGATCTCTGCACCCTCCATTCTATAAAAGTGTCATTTCGATAAAGTGTTAGTGTACCTCTTCCTTTAATGGATATCAGCTTTCTTTCCTTGACAGGTAGTAAAAAGTTGAGAAGGAATATTACCTCGTTTTGACATCCGTCTCACCCCGGTCTGCACCGCGTTCGCTTCCAGCAAGATCAATAAAGCTTAGCTTTCCTGTAATGGTCTTTGTAGCTCGGTCCTTGAGGACAATCTGCATGATGGCATGAGATCGGGAAGAGTCTGCATTGGCCATGGTGCTTCCTATAAAATATAGAGAGGATCATAACAGGAGAAAACAGGCCGTTTTTTTTTAGTGGCGGAGATCAAACACCCTTGTTCGTATTGTTATACCAAGGAAGGAAGGAAAGAAAGAACAAGACTCTGTCGTACCTGTGCTTCGAGCATTGTTTCCATACTCAAACACTTGCATCAGTCCCTCAACATTCACAATCTCATATTCTTTCAGACCAGAGACAACAACGCTGCTCTTGCCATCTTCGCGGGCATGGAGCTTCTTGCGGTTGTTGAGAAGGTCATGAAGTTGGCCTTGATAGATTTCGTAAAACCCAATATAGACGGAGAGATGCGAGTTTTCGGGGTTGCGCATCTTGACAAAGATATCTCTTGCAGCTAGCACATAGAGTCCTATTTGAGAAAGCAACCGACAGAATAGGACAAATGTAGGGGGTGAGCGGACATTGTAGTGACATGCAGGCATATTATGCAGGCTATTCCCAAGTAGAACAAACAGATGCATGTCGATATCATACCTTGTTTGGCATCTAGCATAGTATACGTCTTTCCGCTTCCCGTCTGGCCGCTGTGAAGGGAAAAAAAGAAGACACAATAAGGGTGTGAGACCATGCAGATGGCGAACAGTCATGCCTGGATGGAATAGATTTTGACAATGTCCGGTAGTAACTTACTATGCAAAGCAGGTAGCCTTTCCGCCCTCAAAGATATACTGGACAAGAGGAAAGGCAGTCCTGCGGTACACCTATGCAAAAACAAAAGCAGCCATCTCAGCTTGTCAGATTCCGAAATACCACCATCACCACCAGTCCTTTCCTTCCCTTCCCTATGCAAGGGACGCTGGGAGAAATAGAGAAGACAGATAACCTACATCCTCATTAGTAGCATCCGAATCGAAGACTTCGTCAAAGGCAAACTTGTGTCTCTCGATGAACTTGGTCATATCAACACGGACCCTACGCATTTTCAGGAGTTGGAAGGAGGAAAAGAAAAAAAAAAGATACCAGGTGAGCAAAGGCCATGTTATAGAATAAAAAAGTACCAAATCAACAAATAGAGCAACAAGGACTTACTTTGGCTCGTCAACAGCCAACTGACAACCAGCAACAGCAGCAATGTCTTTTTCGCTTTTATGGAGCTCCTTACTGTTAAGAGGTCGCTTGCGGACACAGACACGGATCTTGGCAGTCAGGTCGCCAAAGATCTGAGAACTGGAGCTTCGGCCAAGTGTTCCTTTACGCTCAACACTCGATGTTGGAATGCAGTAGGCGTCAAGTCCACTCCTTCTTGACTCTTGGACTGGAATTGGGTCTTCTTCATCATCTGAGGCCTCTTTGAAATTCCGTCTGTCAAACTGCTGCTGTTGTTGTTGCTGTTGCTGTTGCTGCTGCTGCTGCTGCTGTTGCTGTAGTAGCTGCTGTTGCTCTTGCTGCATTAGGAGTTGTTGCTGGCGGAGCTGTTGTTGCTGGAGCAATTGTTGTTGTTGATACTGTTGTTGTTGTTGCTGTTGCTGTTGCTGCTGTTGTTGCTGTTGTTGTTGCTGCTGTTGGTACTGTTGCTGCTGTTGTTGTTGGTACTGCTGCTGCTGTTGTTGCTGTTGGTACTGCTGGAATCGCAACAATTGCTGTTGTTGTTCATAATCTAATGATTGACGGTGCTCCTGAAAGCGTTGCTGCTCTTGTTGTTGGAAGGCAGCATTTAATGGTACAGTCATGCTCTTGGAATGGAAAAGATTGTTGGCCATGGTAGTACCAGAGCGACGACCGAGCGAGAGACGTGCATCGGCTGCTTTTCTTGCAAGCTCGTTCATGTTTGCGTTCTGTACAGGATAGCCACGGGAGAAGCCAGCGTTGGGATCTAGGGGAGGTGGGCTCATGAGGGCCCCTGGGGGCATTGTGGCCGAGGTGGGTGAGGACTCTGGAGTTTCGATATATTGGGACTTGATGGCCTGGACCAGCTGGAAGAGTCGTCGACGGTCGTCCATACTGGTGACCCCAAGGGTGCTGTAGTCCTGCATATTGAGCTGTGAGGGAAGCAGATGGACAGAAAGAGAATAGACACCATGGGGAAGAGAGTGAGTGAAAGAGATAGATAGAGAGAGAGAGAGAGAGAAGATGAGTGTTATTCAAGGGTAAAATAATAGACAACGGTTCGGGTGGACCAGACATGGGCATTGGGGTCTCATCTTTGAGGGTACAAGACGGATTGGGGTAAAGTGGAGAGAGAGAGAGAGAGAGAGCGAGAGAGAGCTGCAAGCAGGCTGCGGGAAAGTGGATTCATGACGCGATATGGTATGGAGAAGCCCACTGGCCTGGGCTCAAGAACGGTAAAAGTACCTGGGCAAGATTATCAACTTGAGTGATCCCGCGGGTGGAGAAGCTAGCGTTGAAAATAAAAGTGGAGCAGAACACGAATGAAAGAGAGAGAGAATGAGAATGAAAAAAAGAGAGAGAGACACACACACATGGAGAGGTCAGCGCGTGGAGCAAGCAACCCGATCACATTCTATTCCTTCACGAATTCTCTTTTTTTCCCCCTCTCATTCTCCCTATTGTGCCGTCTCGGACTGTTTCAAGGGGTGCGAGAGGCCACGGTGCAGCCCAGGCCACGGTGTATGGCCACGGTGCAAGGCCAACCCCCCCCCCCCTCTTCTCCACGCACACACACACGCACACGCACACGCGCGCACGTTTCCGTCGCGCGAGGCGAGGGTTGCAGCTGCGACAGAGCTTCTGTGACCACAGACTCAGGCACTCCCACGCACACACACACAATGCAGGATGTGCAGATGGCTCTGCAGGAATGAATGTCGACGGCGCGGAGCCGATCCAAGACGGGAGGGAGAGAGGGTCCGTGACACCCACCTGGGATAGTAGTGTTCCAGACCGGAGCGCCGGAGAGTCTCCAGCAGATGCGAGGCGGACATTTTGGCAGGGAAGGAGTGTGAGTGTGAGTGTGAGTGTAGGTGAGTGAGTGAGTAAGAAGGGGGGAGGCAGGGACCTGGTGGCGTCAGGTGAGAGAGAGAGAGAGAGAGAGATATATATATATATATATATATATATATATATATATATATATAGATATATAGATATATATATATATTATATATATATATATATATATGTTGTTTGTTTTATTATTTGGCGTGCAAATGATTTTATTATTAACGAGATTAACGAGACATTAGATTTGATCCCGAACCGAGGCGGCAGGAGATTTTAAATTTGAAATGAAATTAAAAAACCAAAAATGTTAAATATATATATATATATATATATATATATATATATATATATATATATATATATATATATATATATATATATATATATATATATATATATATATATATATATATATATATATATATATATATATATATATTTGAGATTTTGATGGACGTGAGAAAAATATAATAAACATAAAAAAAACGAAAAAAAAAATATATATATATATATTTAGAGATTAAGGCAACGTCCAGAAGGAGAAAAAAAGAAAAACACTGATCCAGGGGCAGAAAAATAAAAAAAAAAAAAAGTGAGAGTCAAAAAGGGAGTGTGAAAGAGAGAGAGAGAGAGAGAGAGACAGAGACAGACAGGGAAAAAGAGACTCAGACAGTGACCGTGACAAGTAGTCAGGGCAGGAAGAGAGAGAGAGAGAGGGAGAGAGTGACGAAGAAAGAAGAAGAAAAAAAAAAAAAAAAAAAAATTGTGGACCGAGCTCGTAAACTCCCACAAACTCTTCGGCTCTATTTATCACATCAGTTCCACCAGCCAGCTCACCTGCCTGTCTGGCAATATTATCCCTTCTTCTTTCATCTCAGCCGATCCTCCCTAGCTCTTCCCTTTTCCCTTCCTGTCTCCACCTCCTCCATCGGGCATCAAAACCCCGTCGCTCCATCACGGTGCTCGGGAGCGTCGCCCTGGGACGCCGTCCTCGGGACCCGGAGAGCGACTGTGTGGAGGATGCATGGTTGCAGTACGTCGTGCTGCATGCGTGTGCCGCATGTCCGGAGGAGCCTCTCTTTCTCTCTCTCTCTCTCTCTCTCTCTCTCTATCCCACACTACATCCATGCTCTCACTGAACTCGTAACCTAGAGTGGCCTATCTGCATGCAGCGTGTGACCCATTCATGCATGCCTACCTCCCTCTCTCTCTCCCCTCCCCCTCCCCCCAGTATCCCTGTCCTCCTTTCTTCTCCCTGTCTGCAGTCCATCCCACCGAGAATGCCATGCATGTTCCTTTCTTTGTTGTTCTCGCTCTCTTGGCTAGCCATTGAGGTCCACAGCCAGGAACCTTGCGGCTGGGATAGTTCATCGGGAGAGGAACAAAGCGGAGGAAAAAAGAGAAAAGAGAGAGAGAGAGAGAAAGAGAAGGCGAGAGAGAGAGAAAAAAAGAAAGAGACAGAGACAGAGAGAGAAAGCAAAGAGAAAACTAGGGGCCCTCAAGAATGATGAAGTACATGCACGATGCTGGCTCCGAGTCAATGCAAAAGGACACGCTCTGTTATCTAGCAGCCCATAACTTTATGCAACAGCTTGGGTGAGGGTCAAATTGGTTGGTGCGCGTAAAGGAAACGTCCTCGCGCTCCAGGGTCGGCAATCCCCTGGACATGGTCCAAGGGCAGCGTGCGCCGAGGACTAGGAGGACCAGGAGGACCAGGAGGAAGAGAGGGGACCATGGCATGAATCTGCAGCCTACCTCCTAGCTTTCTTTTCTTTCTTTCTCCTCTTTCTCACCCTTCATCCTTTATCCTTCATCCTCCTCGCCCTCGTTCCCATATGTTTCTTCTCTTTCATAGCCCAAGCCCGCATGTTCTCCCACCTCACCCTCCTATCTAACCCCCATCTTTCATTTTCAAAAACACTGTCTAATACTCCCTTATACGCCAGCTGGCACTCGGGCCGCTCACCCTGACCGATGACTCAAAGATCTGCTCGCCACTTTATGCCTATATGCCCTAATAGGGTGGGACGGGTACCTTGATCTGCGATTAAACTCTGAGGAGCCGTCGTCCGGGGCCCTACGGGATCATTACTGTCTACTGTCTACTGTCTTTTTTTTTTTTTTTTTTTTTGGTGTATGGAGAAGGAGGATTCTGAGGGCTGCGGGTCAGTATGATTCAGGGTCTGCTGGGTACCCTTTTTTCTCCCTCTTTCTCCTCTTTCGCTCTCTTTCTCTCTCCTTTGCTTGCTTGATTCGCATGGTAGATCGTCTTTAGTACCATCCTCTAAAATGCTAAAGAGTCGTCCGGAGCCAGTTTAACAATGGAAGATCGCGTGTACTGGTGTGTGTAGGGGAGGGGAGAGGGACGGGGGGAAAGAATCCGAGTAAGGAGACTACCGCCACCAAGCATCCCCCCTCGCTCATCGGCGTCCATGTGAGGGTGGTTCGCGATACGCGTTTGAAACCGAGTGTCAGTGCTATGGCCTCAAAAGAGCCCTCTTGTACCACGCGTGTTGTCCATCACCACTCGTTGCATTATCAGTAAATCCTTGAAGATTGTCATGGTCCCCAAAAGGAGAATGCATCCTCTCATCTCAACTATTCGCCTTTTGTTACACAGCCGTTCTACTTTTTTCGCAGCCCGTTCTCTTTGGTACCTTCCTTCTAGCGCCTCCTTTCTCCCATCACCACTACCACTCGCTTGGCGTTATCCTATCCACAACGTTTGATGCTAGCCCACCATTCGGGCTGTCTCTTATAGAGATTCTAGGACATCCTGTCCAAAGGTCCACAGGGGCTCGATTACGGTAATCCCCATAAAAAAAGTTGTCTTGGCGGAGCGCAGAGGTAGTAACAGCAGCCTCCTGCACGGCTTTCAATAAGTGCTCCTCCTATAGATCTGACAACTATCGAGTCCATTTATCGGTCGGAATTGAAGACAGAATCTCGGTGTAAAAAAACGAAAGCGAGTGAGATTCAACACTAATCAACAGGGTTGTGAGGTGGGTGTCCTGTAGATGGGAGAATAAAATATTAGTCGCTCTTCCTTCCCCCCCCCTCTTCTCACACTCTCTGCAACCCCTTTTCATGCCGATCATTTTATCGCACTATGCCGGCTATCCTCCTGAAGAGAAGAGTGCCTGTCAAAGCTTTGCAGTGAGTATACCTCTTCTTTTCAAGTTGAAAACAAGTTCAATACTGCCACTACTTTGACCACGCCTTTTTATTTTTCCCTTCTTCCAAAACTCCATTTCCCTACACAAGTGCTCCTTGTAATCTTGTCACGCACATTTTTCCTCTCCTACTCCCCCCCCTCTCAACACTTCCTTCTTTCTTTCTTCTAGCTATCCTTGATATGGCTCTTGGCTCGCTATTTTTGAGGATCATCATCTCTGCCTAAACTTGTCAGTTATCAAGTCTCAACAACTCTCCGACATGGGTTTAGTTGGAGAACAGCAGTAAACACCAAGCCTACTAACCATAGTATTCTTGGACGCACTAGTGGAGGGAAGAGGATAGGAAAGGGGATGAGATGAAAGGGGTGGGAGGGGGGGGGGGAGGCGAGGGAGTGTTACAATAAGCAAAAAAAATATCTACAACAGATATCTCCGAATCAGAAAAAAAAAAAAAAAAAAAAAAGCCGAGGGCAAGATGGCGGGAGCAAGCGTTTTGCAATTAAGTCTGGAGGAGGGGGGGGGGGGAGGTAGGGGAAGGAGGAAGGAGGAAGCAAGCATCTGCGAAGCTGCGACAGTTCGCAGCCAGGATAAACTTGGCAAGGCATCAACAAACTCAGTCGTTCAAGTATGCGGCTACTATGCAAAAAAAAAAATTGTTTGACTTGCTCATGAACATCTATGTTTGGAGCATCTATGGCGCGTACAAGGCAATCTGATCAATAAAGATCGAGCATATTTTTTTTTGGGAGAAGAGAGGGGAGAGAGGGTCTTTACTCCATTCTTCCTTACCCCTTGGATACTAACCACATCCAAACGTGCCATGTTGGGAGTGTGGAGAAATACGCTCAAGGAGACTGACTCTTTCGAGCAAATGTTCCACATCAAGTCATACTGCCAGATAATCGTACTATTCGTAAACAGGAATCGGGTGTAATAATTAGGATGAAGGACGGAAGGATCAATCTCCAACTTTAATTCCAACAGACTCTGAGACCCTATTTTTTTTCTTTCTTCACAACACGAAGGAATAATTACCAAGATGATTTTGTTTTTCATATCTCCGGGATCAATATTATAGTTGTCGAGGGGAGGTCGTGCTAGTTTGTGACAATCAAAAAATCCTTTTTATTCCATAGCCATTGGAGGATTTCACGCGTACCAACTGGTTATCTTTTTAATTTATTCCGCTGAGCCTTCTTGTTGCACACAAGTTGTAGGCTATCGGCTCCGCCATGGGCCACCTGCTTGGAAGTCTGCTTTACACAGAGGCGCTACGCGCTTCACATGATACAAAGGAGTGATTCTCCCACCTTCTCTATTTCCCCTTTGCTCTCTTGCTCTTGCTTGTGAACTCCTGGCGGTAGGGTCAGTACCATGGAGAAGGCCAAATAGGAAGGAAGACAAACTTGTTCTTGACCAAATCAGTAGGTGGAAGCATTGGGATGGTATCAAGATTTAGGAAAATGGATGCTTTATATTGGATAATTCTACTATATCAGAGGTACTACACTTGTCATGGTGCATTGTAGAAATGGCGGTGGTTGTGCTGAGAACCAAAGAAATCTCTTCAGCAGACGTTGATTCCTCAAAACCGCGGTCCCGCCTGCCAACGCGATCGGCTAGTTCCTAGAGAGAGTCTTGAGTTTCCACCACCGATAACACGCCTCTAGCGGGACCTTGTCCCCTCATCTTCTCCGATTTTATCTCCGTCAGTTTTAATGGTCGTCGAGTTCTTTGCATCACTCAACCAAGGGATCGGGAATTGTAGCGGACTCGGAGAGTACTGTGCTGAACTCGATCTTTGAAGAACAGCGATCGTACTGTACTCGGAGCCGGAAACTCACGCCCCGAGCTTGAACTGTGTGGCCTTTATTTGGAGGCTGTCTGAAGTCTGAGTTCTAGAGAGGGGTGAGCCCAGGATTCCTCCGCGTTGTTCAAGCAGTGGTGTCATTGAGAGTAGGGCTATCTACTAAAGCCGTCAAAGACACTGTACAATACATTACCAAAAAGCCCATTCAGAAGCCCGCCTACAATCGTATTCATGTCCCCTCCCCCGCTCAGTAGAACCCGTGTTTTATTTAATGGGGCTAAAGAAGCCGTGTCACTATTGGTAAAGTGTTTTTATATGAAAGAGTAGAAACTCTTTTGCACCGCCAAGACAAGTCAAACGAGAGTGAAAAGACTGACCCAATTTACGACACGGGGGCACGTGGTGGCTTTGTCCTTGTCATGCTCGAGTCTGGGGAACACCCTTGTGGTATGACATGCTTGTTGGTGTGTGTGGCCAACTGTTTTATTTCGCGCTAACCTCTGGGGGATGTTCTGTTATGTCGGTGGTCTGTGGAAGACCATTTCTCTTCTTTGGTTCTCCTTAAATCAAGTGTGATAAAGATCAAAGCAGCTCATCCAAAGTCAGCCCTTGTGGTGCAATGTGTTTGTGGCATACATTCAGTCAGTCAGTCAGTCAGTCAGTCAGTCAGTTGTTTTTTGTTTTTTGTTTTTTAAACGTCTACCTTGCACATCTACTAATTTGTTTCCCTCCCCCCTCCTCCTTTCCAGAGTTTCCATTCACCTATAAAGTCAATACCCATCAATACTAGCAAAGCACTCTCTAACGCAGTTTCAGCCATACTACACTTCAAAATAAAGCAAGTCCAACCAAGTATGAATCGTTGTTGTTCAACACAAAATGAGATGTCATTATTGTTCATCAAGCGCAAGGCGCAATTGCGCTTGTGAATGACCCTGGACGACCAAGGGCATGTGCCCGTTGTGAACCCCTTCTCTCCCCTCCCCCTAAGAGGCTTATGGCTGTCTTGAGAAGGTGGGGGAGGGGAAGGTGTCCCCAGAACTGGAACACCCTCTTGCGTGAAGAACGAACGAACGGCACAGGAGCGATTTTTAAGGGTACCGACAAGTCTACGGAAAAGCGCGACAGGGGGAAAAAAAGAAAAGAAAAGAAAAGAAAAGGAGAAAGAGCGACAAGGATTAGGGAAGCATTAAGCGACTCCTTCTTCCTCCTCTTCCCCTGATGCACTGTCTATGCAAGATGCGGAAAGAACAAAAGGGAGCGGCCAGAAAAGACACCTGTGCTTTTGCCATGGTATGGCCAGAGAAAAAGTACTGTGTTCATTCAGTGCGTACGAAACACGATCAATAATGAACCTGACCCTGCAAGGTATCGACGATGGATGACATTCCTGGGCCGGTCCTCCTGCCTAGTGGTCCAATGGCTAGGCTTTGCTATCGATGATGCTCGACTATGTAAAGATTTGTGCAGGTCCGCTCATGTCTTGCAGGCATAATGCAGGCTACGAGTCTACGTATGAGAACTACTTGGGGGTGACCGGTCTAGGGAATGAGGGGGGGGAAGAGATTGAGGGGAAGCAGGACGAGGACGACAGAGAAGGGACTGGGAAGGCGAGCGCCGAGGAGATGTCGGGGACAGGTATTCACCGAGTAGTGATTCGCGAGAGCATGAACTGGACTGAGCAGATCTGCACCAGGCAAAGGCGAGCCGGTGCAATTCCGATTCAAGTTTGCCCCTTTGATCAATGGGCAGAGTCAAAGGAAAGAGAGAGGAAGAGAGAGAGAAAGAGAGAGAGAAAGAGAGAGAAAGAGAAAAAGAGAAAGAGAGAAAGAAAAAGAGAGAGGAGAGAGAATTCAGGCGAGGCCGGGATTTCCAGTACCCATGTTCAGTCTGTGGACCACAGAAAGCGCCCAGTCACGAACAAATGGGCTCCTGGTGGCGGAGCAGAGGATGCATGCTGCCGCCTCGGAGCCTCGTCCATACAAGACAGGCTACGAGCAGGCGAGTGGAAGAGGAAAGGGGGCCATCACCACCAGTAAGGGGCGTTGGTTCACTTGTCAGGACCAGGCCAGAGAGAGAGAGAGAGAGAGAGAGAGAGAGAGAGAGAAAGCGCGCCACAGCGAGAACCTATGAAAGGTCAGTCATTTGCCCATGCTGTGGCTCTCGCCTGTCTAGGACAAGCTCCGGTTTCGCTGACCTCTGTTGGTGGCATTGGCATTTCCACTTTCTTTCCTTCTCTTTCCTTCTCTCTCTCACACACTCTCTCTTTCTTTCGCTTCTCTCTCTGGCCACCACCCACCCACCCACTCACTCATCCTCGCTTGCTTTTTTCCACATTAGCTCTCTCACTCTTGGTTGCTTCATTCGTCTCCACCGCCCTTTTTTTTTCCATTCAGCTCCCTTCATTGCCACCATCCCATTCCAGTTCCAAATTCCTTCGACATGGCCCAGCGGAAACCACCGCTCGACAAACCCACCCTGGACGACCAACCCGACTTTCGGTTAGAGTCTCTTCCGTCGCCAAGAGTCACTCGAGCCAAGCCTGGAGCAGACTCGACGAGCGCCGGTGCAGCAGTAACAGCAACAACAGCGGGCGAGATGAAGCCTCTGCAGGACCAACGCAGACAACACAATAAATGGCCGACAAGCCGGCGTTGGCTTATTCTCTCGTTATCGTGCATGCTTCTCTTTGGCAATTACTTTGGTCAGTGGAACAAATGAAAAACAAAAAGGCACTCTTGCCCCCACATGGCACAGGCCCAACTGTATTTTGGCTGACTCTTTGTTCTCTCCTTCTCATTTTGGTATTTGTCTATTTCTCCCTTGGGCTCTCCCCGGATCGACGGCGGCGGACGCGACAGCATATGACAACCCCGCTGCATTAAACACGCAGCTTCAAAAGTACCTTGAAATGCCCTACAATGACTACCAGTACCTGCTCTCGAGCCTCTACAGTGTCTACTCTCTGCCAAACACTATTCTCCCATTTTTCTTTGGTCATCTGGTAGACCGATTTGGGCCTGATAGGGTGCTGTTAGGTCTAAGCAGTTGCGTCTGCATTGGTCAGACCATTTTTGTAATAGGAGTGCAGCGCCATCGAGTATCGATGATGCTTCTCGGTCGAGCAGTGTTTGGGATCGGTGGAGAGAGCTGTGGAGTGGCCCAGGCGAGCATCACGACGATGCAGTTCAGGTAAAGTATGAAAAGAGAGAGAGAGAGAGAGAGAGAGAGAGAGAGAGAGAGAGCAAGGGTTCTCTTCGGAGGAATTCGACTTGTTCGAATGGGGTTGATCGCGTTTTTTTTCTTTTTGTTCTTTTGCCCATGCGCGATTATTTCTCACTTGCCTCTCCTGATTGTTTCTTGCGGTTCTTTCGAGTGATTGTGCCACTACTTCTGGTTTATTACTTTTTCTTTTTTTTTTTTCTTTTTTAGTCTGACTCAACTTTCTTCTTCTTCTTCTACTCTTCTATCACTCTCTCAATCGATTGGACCATCACACCAAACCGATATCTAAATCCTGAAATGGAAAAAGAGGGCATGAGTTGGCCTTTGCTCTAGGCTTGAATCTCTGCATCGCCAGGTTTGGTATGGGTCCTTTATCTATCTTTTTTTTTTTTTTTTTTTTCCTTTTTTCTTTCCTCCCCCTCCCTTCCCCTTCTCGCCCTTTGCAATGTTCTAAACTCGATGCCACAAGAACGCACTTGCGCATGATCGTTTGAGCTAATTTTGCTATCTCCCTTTCACAAACCATACCTCTTCTTCCTCTTCTTTTTCATCCCATCTACAGGCTCTGTCGTCAACACATTAGTCACCCCATGGGCAGAGCAAAAGTGGGGCGTGCCCACTGCACTTTGGATAGGAACCCTTAGCTGCGTCATTTCACTATTGGCCGCCATTGCCCTTCTCTTTCTTATCGAACAGCCTGCTGCGACAGAATCCAGCACAGGAACTTTGGACAGCTTTATCCCAATCCCCTCACCATGTCTTCCAGGAACAGTCTCCACTGGCACAGACGAGACACTCTGCATAGGCAGCATTGCATCGACTGAAGACGATGATGAGGTTCGGTCCATGTCGACTCCTACGACCGATGCCTCTACACAGCCCTTAATCCCAAAACGTCTCCTCAGGACCCATCGTCGGGAACACAGTGCATCAGACTCGGTTCGAAGCATCGTTTATACGCCTAGTTACTCAAAGTCGAATGTCCCGCCATTAACACATATCATCACTAACGAACCAGATTGGTGCCATGGTCGGTTTTTTTGGGCAAGGCATTGGTTGGACGATATAAAGTGTTTTCCAACTACGTATTGGCTGGTTTGCGGGCTCATTGTGCTACTCTATGGCACTGTAGTTCCCTTTAACAATATCGCGAGCGACTTTTTACAATCCAAATGGTTTCCAGGCAACCCACGCAAGGCAGCGGCAGTGATGGGGATTCCAGACACTCTTGGAGCTGTTCTAGTACCTGCCTTTGGACTTGTTGTGGATCGTTATGGAGGACGAGCGAGCACGTTAATTCTTTCGGCGGTGATCATGAGTGTTGTTCATATGACGCTGGGCTTTACGATGTTACATCCTGTCTTTGCGTTTACGTTGCTGGGATTTGCTTACACGATGTATGGAGTGGCGTTGTGGCCATCGATTGCTTGGTAAGAAAGAAAGAAAGAAAAAAAAACGGTCAATGCGGAGGGCTAATGAAAATACACATAAAAACACACATTTGACTATGAAAAATGACTAACGAGAAACGCAATGGCCTCTCTACCCTTCTTTAGTGTGGTTACGGATGAACTCCAATTGGGAAAAGGGTACGGGATCAGCACAAGCGTCCTCAACATTTCACTGACTTTGGTGCCACCAATTGTTGCAGCCATCCGAGTGAACAGTAATGACTTTGTACCCGTCGAAATGTTTTTCATCACTATGGGATTGTGTGGTATCCTAGTCGGATTTACACTCAAGGGCATTGATGCCAGAAATGGAGGCTCTTTGGAACGACCTGAGATTCAGGTGGAAGTACCTGTCCTTGTCCCGTCGACTGGAATGTCAGCCGCTGGATCTACTATCGGTAGCCCAGTCCTCTCACCTGGGCAAATGTCCTTTGGAAGCAAGAGGCAGCTGCGACCAGCATTAAGTGCCATTCAGACATCCAAGCTATGGCAGACATTACCACGAGAGGACGATTCTATTTACTCTGCCGATTGTGCGCGCCCATTGAAAACAGGAAGGTATAGTCTTGGGCTGTCACGGAGTACAAGTTGGGACCCACCCTCTGTAGATTCGTTCCACCAATTCCAGGATTCATTGCCGCCAAGAACGAGTCGGTTAGCTTTAGAGAGAAGATGGCCTAGGCGACCACACCTTCCTAGGACAATGACACATGCAGGAAATGCACTACTGCAGGGTTCGACAAATGTCAACTATGGAGCTATGATGTCGTCTCCCTCCAATACTGCGACGGTTGGTTCCAAGTATTATGGGATAGAGAGTGAGAGTCTGTTGGATAGTGAGAGTGGGTTAGAGCCAGAGGGAAGAGGAGGATTTCCAGTGGACCAACATCCAATCCTGTACAATCCATTACGAGGCAGCTTGGGAAGCTTTCGCATCAACCGAAACGCACGAGCCATCTGTGTTGGAGAGGGAGAAGAAGGGCAAGTCTTTGTCAATGAGCAAGATGTTGGGTTGGAGGGACTTGGATTACTGAACGTGGATATGGAGAGAGATGATCAGAACTACCAGAATGGCGATACAGAACAGATGACGGTCACAGAAGGGGATAACGAGAGTCGATTGAGCGAACAGAACGTTCAGGACGACGGTCGGATATGTCGCTAGACCACCCTTCCGCCCAAGCACTCTTTTTGTGCAATTGCAATTGCAGAAAAGTAATACTCTGTGGCCTTGTGGCCACACTTTGCATAGATACTTGTTGAGAAAAAAAAAAAAAAAAAAAAAGAAAACAAGAAAGTGCCAAAGTACCCCTTGGATAAGCCAAGGTTTTGCATACGAGGGCGGATCATGTTCCGTAGTGAAGAGCGGAGAAGAGCCGAGTTATCTAAGCTGGGTGTGACCCAAGAGTGAGGCGTAGATTGAGGAATGTGGTCTATGAGAGTTGAGTACTATTTTTCTTATGGACGAGAATTGGAAAGAGAGAGAGGGAAGAAAGGGGTGCTCTCTTCTTTTGGGATCAATTTTTTTTTTTTTTTTTGGCTCATTTTGACATGTCGTCCCATTGCTAATAAATATTATTGTTCCTGAATTTCGTTATGCTGCACCTGCGTTGGCTAAGACCTGTGTTGTCTGGTCAAGGTGAGAGTAGGCCAGGGTGTTGCCTTGGACCTGCGACATTAATGAGCACAAAGGAGAAGAGGAAAAAAAAAAAAAAAAAAAAAAAAAAAAGGATGGGCGGTGTCCCAATGGTGGTGGTAGTGGTGGTGGGGGGGGTGGAAAGAGTTTGGCGGGGGGGCAGCTCCCGAAAACAAAACAAAACAAAAAAAAAAAAAAAAAAACAGGGTGTACTCGCATTGAGTAAAGAGGATGACATCAACCGGGAGCACAAGCGATGTGGATGCAATCGGATATATTCCTTCAAACCCGCAGGGTGGTGGAACCGAGGAGAGGAGGAGAAAGAAAAAAAAAAGAGAGAGAGACGCGTCTCACATGATTGGGAGAGAGCGAGCGAGAGTGACGGGGAGGAGGAAAAAAAAAAAAAAAAAAAGACGTGCCTGGACTGAGTGGACAGGAAGACTAATGGACCGAACGAAATGAATCTTGATCGTTGGCTCTGAATCCTTTGCATTCATAGACTTCATCCCCCATCTTCCGTCGTCTTATGGATGCACTTGAGGATGACTCTTCCAGGTGGCTCTCATTTGTTCTCTTGCTCAAGCCTAGAGACTGTGTCCTGAGACTGAGCTCGAGCTTGTTGGCAATTAGCAATTGTGGGGATTTGGGCCAAGCCTCTCTCACTCTCACTCTCTCCACATCGCATGGGACCCGTGGGAGTGGTCGTGTCTGTGGGCTCTCGATCAAACGACCTGTTTGACTACTCGGATGTGACCGCGCCTGAGAAAGTCGCGTCGTCCAAGAACGAAGCACAGAGGAGAGATCGTCTGTCGCAGCAGCAGCAGGCGCAGCGACAATGCAGACCATCCTTGTCTGGATGAATAGAAAAGCAAGGAGAGAGAGAAGAGAGAGAGAGAGACGAGGAACAACAAGGGCTGTACAACATACAATTGCCCCGCCTCTCTTTCTCCTACCCCCTGGCGGATGTTGTCCGTGTCCCACCCGCGCGTCTCTCTCTCTCTCTCTCTCTCGCTCGCTCACTCTCTCCCCACTGCCCCTCGGACCCCCCCCTCCTCTTCTCCTGAGCCGGCGGGTGTCCGCTCCAAAGCTTAACGTTTCTCCCGCCTTGCGAGGAGAGGAGGCCGGCCATTGTACCGTTGGTTGTCAGACGGGTCTAAAGAGTATTCGCCGCGTGCAGGAGGAAGGGAAGGTCAAATAAAGTAATAATAAAGAAAAACAAAAACCATGTTGGGTTATGGGCTAGGCTGGGCTTGGTGCAAGAAAGCAGAAAGTGGGAAGCGATTGATTGTGGGCCCACTTTTGACTGTGGGAGAAAGAAAGAGGGAGAGAGAGAGAGAAAAGAAAAGAAAAAGGTGAAATGCGATCGAAAGTGGTGTTGGGACAATGCACAAACGCACAGAGAAAGAGAGAGAGAAAGAAAGACGAATCCCGCCCTTTTTTGTTTTTCTCCTCTTCTCTCCCAGAGCTGACTCTTTTTCTTTCTTTCTTTTCTTTTCTTTCTTTTCTCCTCTTCCCGCTCTCTCTCTCTCTCTCTCTCTCTCTCTCTCTCTCTCTCTCTCCTCTTCTTCCTCCTCTCTCTTCCTCCTCCTCCTCCCCACACACCTTTTGTCTTCTTTCGTTGTCCACTTTCGCTTTTCCACCCCTACTCCTTCTCGTCTGTTTCGACTCTGGAAGGCGGGCGACCTCCTCTCCTTCTCACTCCTCTTCCTCCTTCTCCTCCTTTTCCTCTCCCCCCCTTTTTTTTCTTTCTTTCAACTTTCTTTTTATCTTTCGCCCGCCACTCTGACCCACTCGACCTGACTTTGTCTGCTCTCTCTTTCTCTCTTCTCTTTTCTCTTCTCTCTCTTCTCTCTCTTCTTCTCTCTTCTCTCTTCTCTTCTCTCTCTCACTCTTTCACTCTCGCCCACTCGCCTTGACTGGAGCATGACCGCTGGCAACGACCACCCCCCTCCCATGGGCTCGCCACCACCGGCCTACTACCAGCCACAGTTCCAGTCGCCCGAAGTCTATGGCATCGACCCTGCTCGTCCACCCTCGCCATCGACCTCAAGGACCATCCTCACCATGGCCTTGATGGAGGCGCAATCTGCTGTGCAGCTCGACAATCTCGGCGATGTCCCCGGTGCGCTCGAGGCATATAGCAAAGCAGTCGTGTTGCTGGGCAAGGTCATGGACTCGAGCTCCTCAACGGATGAGATGGAGCGACTGCGAGCAATTGTAAGTGTCTTTTTTTTTTCTCTCTCTCTCATCCATTCACTTTCACTTTCACTCCACTTTCACTCCACTCCACTCCACTCCACTCCATCCCATCCCACTCCATCCCATCCATTCAGTCATTCTTCCATCCTACTTTTCATTCTTTATTGTGAGGCTGCGAGACACTTTCGCGTTTGGGTCGAGTAGCGAGGAGGATAAACAGACAGATAGACAGACAGACAGATAGACAGACAGACAGATGGACAGACAAGCAGACAGGCACAGGCACAGGCACAGGCACAGACAGTGCGACAGGGGTACAAAGCAGAGTTGTCAAGGACCGAGTTGACCAGGGGACAATAGGAAGCCATGCACCAACACACACACACATACACACACAAACATATACGCACCTCCACCATCTACAGACATACAAAAGAAAGCGAGAAAGAAAAAAGAAAACCTCTCACCCACCATTCTTTTCTCTCTCTCTCTCTCTCTCTCTATTCTTTATAGCATGACTCGTACCTTCTCCGGATCCATCTCCTCTCTACCCCACCCGCAGCTGACACTGCAGGGGTTCCCCCGGCCCAGGCACCATTGGCCGCTCCATCCAAGGAAGAGATCACTTCTGTCGCCATCTCGTCTCTCCCACCAGCGCTCTATCCACCACCTTTGCCACAGACTGGCCATCCTGTGTTGGGTCAACATCCTCAGTATGCCCAGGCTCCTCCTCGTCCGCCCCATCCTGCATCGCCCCCGCCACAGACTCACCGGCGCGAAGGCAGTGGCAGCGGCACAGACCTTAGTCGGGCCTCACCCATCCCTTTCCAACAAGGTCCGACAACCACCATCCTCAAGCGGACTAAGAAACAGGTCCAAATCCCACCACCTTTACCACTCCATTCCATGACAGAAACAGACGGAGCTCCAGGCCCATTGTCGGCCTCGGGGACAGTACCGAAGCAGGTCCGGATATGTGCTCCAGGCGACCCCGTGCCCACATCGACACAGCCAGGAGGAAAGGCAAGGGGAAGTGGAGGTGTGCCCATTCATTCTGCTCCAACCTCGCCTTTACCACCCACACCCACCACACTCTCACCACCACCACCACCTCATTCAGAGGCAACCTTACCTGGAATGGCTTCGCCCAAGATGGGACACATTGGAGCAGGACCTTTGTCTCCTCCTCCAGGTCCGATCCCCATCCCGGGAGCCCGGACGAGTTCGAGACAAGGTTATAATCGAGGTTCTGGTGGTTCACAATCCGCGACTTCTCCACCCAACCCAAAGTCACCTCTTTCTCAATCTCCAGCCAACGCACTTAGTTCTCCACCTCTCACACCGGCGCAAACACGTCGAGCTCCGCCTCCACCACCTCCACTAGCACTACAGCAACAACAACAACAACAGTCAACACAGATGCAGGGATACATTCCACCACCGACACCCAATCGAAGCCAGAGTCCTATTCCAGGAGGAGCGCAGTTCCAGGCCATGTTAAAGATGCAACAACAAATGAAGGCCATGCAGATCTCTCCACGGTATCCTCATCCAGTCCAGAACCCACAACAATACCCACTCTCTTCTGAACTTTATGCTCTTCAACATCAACATCTGGTGAATGCAAACGCATCTTCGGAAGGAGGCGGTGGAGGCGGTGGTGGAGGAGGAGGAAATGGAGGAGGAGAAGTGATCCCCACCAAAAACGAGATTTCAGATTTGATGAAGTTTTATGATGATGATGAGATGTTGTTGAATGAACTTTTGCCCAAGTTTGCAGCGGACCAGGGGTTCTATGGTGCAGGAGGTACAACGATCTCGGATGTGAGGATGCAGGAACATCCTGTGCAGGTCGAAGGGCCACCTGAAAAGAAATCTGTCTCGTTCAACTGTAAGTGATGATGGGACTCTATGTGTGTGGATATCTTTTTTCTTTCTTTCTCTCTCTCTCTCTCTCTCTCTCTATTGCAGGAGAGAGAGAGAGAGAGAGATCGATAGAAGAGAGGAGTGGAGATATGCATCTTGTGTACCGTGTTACATTGCCAATTGTCAGGTTTGCTTGCTTTTTTCGGGTCGCAAAAAGAGATTTTGAGTATTAACCTGATCACGGTCTCTTGCCCTGTGCACATTTTTTCTTCTCTTCTCATTGACACACACAAACACACACACACATACACATACACACACACACACACACACACATACACATACACACCACCACCACACATACACGTACATTATTCCTATATTTGGGTCCAACATAGTGGAACCACAAATTCAGCGGAAGGGATCGGGTCGCAACCTCCTCTCCTCTCCTGTACCTGAAGAAGATGAAGATCAGGAACAAGTTCATATGGCTGCACCTTTGCCAGGACATCACCATCATCATCATCATCAACGGTCCTTCTCGCATTCGTCCTTGCATGATCATCAGAAACAAATGCAACAAGGTTATGCCATGTTGCGGAACCAGTCCAGTCTTTCGAAAATAGGAGGTGGTCTGATCACTTCGGATAAACTCTGGACAGCCAGTATGACGAGTGTCAATAGCAGTCTCAGTAGTGGTAGCAATGGAGGCTTGAGTCTATTTGATGTGATCTCGGACGATCCATTTGCTAGCATGCACTTTGTAAGTTTCTTTATTACTTTTTTTTTTTTTTTTATCACATTATTTTATGAAAAGTATCAAATTTCTTACCCTTCACTGTACAAAAAATGTATATATCATTCTCGTAGCCTTTGCCTCCTTCGACGCTCGAGCCAGCACCAAAAGATATTTACCTCCGATCATATTGGTTGATCCGTCGACTGGAACAAACCATGACCACAGGAGGGTTCTTGACTCCACGAATGTTTGTACCCCGATCGATCTGGTACCAAGCCAGTGTACGGTTACCGGCCGTCGATACCAAGATCTCGGCATGTCAGACCATGTCTGCACAAATGGATCGAATGCATGGCATGTTGTCCAAACGTGGTCTATTAGCAATCTTGATGGCGGACAGTCATCCTTCGGCTCAACATCTTCATAGTCATCCGATTCAATCCCCTCGAGCGGGACTCTTTGGAGGAGGTGGACCAGGAAGTGGAAGTGTTTTGACAGAGAGTGATCAGGACCGGAACATGATTTCCAAGGATTTGGAAACACTCGAGACAACAGCCATGCAAATCTGGCAAAAGTTGTGTAAAAAATTGCCTTATATTCATCGACCTGGTTCATTCTCTTATGCAACCTCGACTCCTCGAAGATCTAGTGAGGGCAATGTAGGGGTGGTCAAGGTGGGAGGTGGAGGAGGACCTTTGAGTCCCATGGGAACCTTGACCAACGTGAATTCGAATGCTCATTTCTCATCCTCGGCCTCCTTTCAATATCATCAGCAACAACAACTCCAACAGGATCAGGATGATCATTACAGTGGTTCGTCCAACGACGGCAATGATGATCCATTGATTTCTGGGTTCTCTTCCTTTAGTAATTCGACATCGTCCTCGTCCTCTTCTGGAAGTAATTCGGGAGGTTTGAAGAGTCAATGGAAGAGCTTCTCAAAGTCGGTCCAAAAGACGATGAGCAGCAACAAGATGTAAGCTCCAAATTTTTTTTTCTATTATTGCTGTTACTGTTGTTAATGGTGATGGATAGGTCATGTTGGTTCTGATCTTTAACCGATTCTTTCAATCTTTTCTCTCTCACTTCAAATACACTTAGTGAGGATTCTGGGACGTATACAGAAGCCGTGACCCATCTTTTCCAATCAAGTTATATCCTTGAAGCCATGTTGAAGCATTTTACAGATCAATCCCCCATGGGCAAGCCCACGACCAAGGCACACAAACAAGTGATTCAGATTTTGGAACGACTTCGACGACTTTCTGAATTTCTTCATCTTACGATTTGTGCATTTGTGATCCGTGATTTGGGTGAACTCACGGGCAAGTATGTGAAGCGTGTCGGAAACTGGGCTACGGACTAGAAGAAGAAGAAAAAAAAAAAAAAAAAAAAAAAAAAAAAGAAAAGAAAAGAGAAAAAAGAGAAAAGTCATAATCAAAGCACCTGCAACAACAACAACAACAACAACAACAACATCTACCAAGCATTGAAGAGAAGAAAGACGCGCATTTTCAACTCAAACCAAACCGAATAGAGAGAAAAAAAAATGACGCACCCACATGGATGAATCTTTTTTCTACTCTTTTGCTTTTTTCTCCCTGTCTATTTTTTTTTTTTTTTTTTTTCTGTCACTTCCTATTTCCTATTCCCGTTCTTAATATATCCTCACGCGAAGCATGAGCACACAAAATGAATTCTTAATATCAAAGGGGCCTTCTTTTCCCTCCCTCATATTTCATATCAAGAGTGTATTGTGTCAAGTGGTACTAAAACTGGGCATTGCTTCCCCTCCTCCTATCCCTATCTCTCTCTCTCTCTCTCTCCTTCTACAACAAACGCTGCAAAACCACAGCATTGATCAATCCTGCATCCTTAATCGTCTGTTGCACATCATCCAGATCTTTCTTGGGGAATGTGGTCTGCAAAACATAAGGGCGTGAGGACTCGCCTGCTTGAGAGGCATTGATAAAACCTCGAATATCATTCACAGTATGCGTATGGTTGAACCGAGCCACCATCCTAGATCCATCTGCCAATCGGATCTGAATCGATGTCACTGGCTGTGAATTGTCAATCTCAAGACTGCGAGGTGTGGGAACTGACGCTGCTACTCCTCCAGAAGATGAAGAGGAGGATGCACCTGCACCAGGGAAGGCACCAGGTGTGCCCGATGAGGAGGCGGAGGATGGAGAGGTCACGCCTCCAAGGCGGTTACCGGTACCTCCAAAGGGCTTCAGCGCCTCCTTAGGCTTGGGAGTCTCCTTGTAATCCTCGTCCATACGCTTGGTGACACGCATCTCGACAGGCTGTCCAGGCTTGATGTTAAGGTACTTGATTGGTGCCAAACTATTGATGATAGAAAACAGAGTGAAAATAAAGGTTCAGTCTCGGTTTTCAAGGCAGCAGTACAAAGTCTTGCATAAGAAAGAGAGCAGGAGAAGAAGAAGAAAGTCTCTATGACTTTCTTCTTTTTAACTTTGCGGACCAAATTCAAGTCTGATATAAAAAAAAATCTTACCCTCGGTTAATTGAATCCAAGAACTCGCTATTAGCAGGGTCCGTGTAGCTCATAAGTGGTCCATCATCGAGGCTGTATCCATTCCTCCAGAAGGTCATTTGACGAGTCACCTAAAGCATGACAATCGCCCAAAATAAAAAAAAAAAGGCTGATTCTAAGTTTTTCCATTGCTTCTTTTCTTTCTCTCTCCTTATATTTTCCCCCAAAGGCGGATGTTCTCCTTACAGTCTCCAAAACCTCAGGTGAGGGTGTCGACCGGACTGGGGGTTGGACGGGAACCGAGGGTTGTTCATCACTTCCGAGACGGTTTCCTAGAGTGGGTTGATATTGAATAGACAAAGAAATGAGGTATTCAGTGTTATTGGTTCTTGTAGTTCTCCCCCAAAATCTCTTTTCTGTCCTATGTGATGGCTAGACACACTTACCAGTTCCTGTAAAGTATGACTTCTTGGGCTTTTGTTGAGGCTGCTCCTCCCGTCTAGAAGATCCACCTCTACAGATTATTCGTGAAAAAAAAAGAACACGATGGTTGGTTTAGAATCCTTGCCTTGGCGTATGGGTGTATTCATAGTCTTCCAGAAAAAAAAAATCCAGTCGTCATGAACCGCAAAAACTCAAAAACACCAATATATGCATACTCAGTAGCCTTCTTGAGGATATCCTCGACGAGGTCTCTAGGGTTCTTCTTTCCTGGTGGTCCTTGCAACAAGACTCCTCTAATAGGTTCAAGAGATTGATATAGGCAGTTTGATATTTGTTAACCAGACGCATAGGAAGCAAAAATTGTTGGGGATAAGGTTCTTTTCCGGAATAACGAGGAAAAAAAAAAAAAAAAAAAAAAAACTCTTGGTATTATTCATCCTTTCTCTTCCCAGGATTCGACTTACGATTTCTCTCCGCCTGCGAAATAGTTTTGAGCTTCTTCGTCAGATGGCTCTTCCTCTTCATCATCACTCTTGGATAGGTTGTGGAGAGTGGCGATACCACTAGCATAGATTCAACATTAAGTGATGTAAGAAAAGACGAAACAAAGTCGATGACCCAAGCCGTTAGTTATAATTCGCTAGAAGGTCAGCCCGATTTGAAAAGAAAAAAAATCCATGAGAAAGCTCTCTCTTCTGACAAAACATACCCTTGCCTAGACCCAGATGAGGTTGCCTTGCGCTTGCCTTCAGAGGTAGAGGAACCCTTGGGTCGAGTGCTCGCAAGGACCTGTTCCATAACTGCATCATCATCGTCATCATTATTGTCGGCCACTGTTGCTCCTGTTCCTGCGGACCGACCACTTCTACCTGCTGTAGCCAGGTCTGGTTCTTCGTAGTAGTTGCTCATAGCTTGCTATTGGACCCAGGGAGGATAGGAGAAGCCAACAATAAAGGAATAAGGTGGTCCATAGTAGTTCATTCGCGGTCAGTCTCTGGTTTTAATCCTGAGGCATTGCAGGGAAAAGAAAAGAAAAGAAAAAAAAGAGTCGATGGTGGCAAATGTAGGCGCGCGAGGTTTATGACTCTACATTAATGTCCCAGTTGTTGGCTTCGAGGTAGAAGCGGGCCTGTTCGGGCGTAGCATTGACGATGCCAACAAAGTTTGCGATGAGTTCCTCTTGGTCGGCCATTATTTCTTTTTCCTGGGTAAAAATGTGATTCTGTGGAAGTAGAGATGAGAATGAAAAGAAGAAGAGTTGAAATCCACCTTTTTTTTTTTTTTATATTTTATTTTATTGTTGATGACGCACGCACGCCATCAATCCTGACACGCGCAGTCCTAGCCGCGCCTCCCCCTTTCTCCTCCTATCTCCTTTCCACTGACCGCGTTTTTTTTTTTTTTTCCACTTTATTATAGGGTTCACAGCTTGGAGTTAGGCGTCAGAGACACGACCAACTTGCCAAACTGTGATCCAGACTTCATCGTCTCAAAGGCTTCCTCCGCCGCCTCAAGTCCCTGCCAGACTTGGCTGACTACGGGTCGCAATTTGTGTCTTGATACAAACTCGAGCAATTGCTCAAACTCGAGACGTGATCCCTATTTGGTATCGCATCATTTAGAAATGTATGGTCAAACACGCATGGTCAGTCTCTTGCTCTGTCATGTTCTTTGACGTTCTTCATGACACTTTATCTCTCTTCTTCATTACCATTGTGCTTCCCTTGACTTCAATGTTCTTCAGGACCATCGACATGGTATACGTGAGCTGGGGCTTGACTGTCATTCCGTACGACACAAAGATGCCTCCCAGGCGCAACAGGGGTAAAATTGACTTGACACCATCACCACTCGCTCCATCCACCACAACATCAATAGGCTCACCCGAGAGAAGACTCTTGAGCTTGGAACCCCAGTTCTCTGCAAGAGAAAGGAAGCATATGCAGTCAATCCACAAGAGAATGAGTGAACGGGTGAGTATAGGAGTGAATAGCGCGTAAAGAGACCATGATCCATGCTGTTGTTGAAGACTGCTCGTGTTTACCTTCTCTATAGTTGACGCCTCCCTTGGCACCAAGAGCGATAGCCTTTTGGATTTTGGCCTCGTCTGAAGAGGTGACATAGACATTAGCTCCTACGGCGACACTGAGTTGAAGTGCCATCAAGGCCACACCTCCACCTAAGTACAAACAGGTGTATGAAAGAGATCGACATGAATATGATTGGGTAGGTTGACCATGGCTCCTTTTTAAGGATAGAAAATAGTGAATAAAAAAGACATTCCCTTACCAATGCCTGTGATCAACACATTCTGTCCTTTGCTCACTTGGCCTTTAGTGAAAACCGCCCTGAATGCCGTCAGTCCCGCAAGAGGCAATGCAGCGGCCTCGGCATCCGTCAAGTGTTCAGGTGCCTTGAAGATATTCTCCTGTCGCGCCAAAAAGTACTCCGAAAAGACACCTAGTTTCATTTGGGATCCCCCCATCCAGAATGACTCGTGTTCAGCAAAGACAAAGACAAAGACAAAAAAAAAAAAAGTAAAGAGCCAAGAGAATCGGTTTACCTCCTTCATGACCTCCTCCGAGAATATAGTATGCCTCCTCGGGTCCACGAGCATCTTTGTCCCATCCAACAGAGGGCATAATAACCACTCGATCACCCTCTACAAACCGACGGCTTGGGGAGACAGAGCCTCGGAGTCCAACAACCTTTCCCACGGCATCGGCTCCCAAGACCGAGCCGAAGACAATGCCCTACCAAGTTGTTATTTGTTGTTGTTTGTCGGTATATTATTTTTAAATGTTTGTATTTTTTCGATCGGGTTGAATGGTAAAAAGCCATTGCGAAAGTTAGGATTTAGGATAAAGGAGAAGGAGGGATCAAAACAACAAGAGGATTAGTAATGCTATCAAAGTTCAGTTCCTTCCTACTGGAGTACAAACCAGTCATTGAGAACCATTATTCAGACATGGTCTAGTCTAGCTCTTTTCTCTCTCTCTCTCTCTCTCTCTCTCTCTCTCTCTCTCTCTCTCTCTCTCACCAAACGGAAACAACAAAAAAATTATTAGATTGCTTACAGGGTATTGGCCTTTCCGGATCCAAACCTCACGATGGTTCAGGGCAACGGCCTGTACCTCGACCAAAGCCTGGCCTTCCTCAACCAATTCTGGCTTAGGGATCTGAACAATCTTGGCGTCATTGTAGACAGGAGTACGGTCAGCCTTCTCAATCACGATTGCCTTCATGATGGCCAAAGAAAAAGAAAAAAAAGAAAAAGGGGGGAGCTTGTTGTGGAGGTAGAGTTATATTACACAACCGACAGGTTTGTGTAAGGGCGAGAGAGAGAAAAAGAGGGAAGATGGGTGGAGCGTGTTCCTGTTGTGAATGTAGTTTTTCTTGACTGTGAATGTCAAGGGGGTAGTGCTGTTGGTTCGTTGATGAGATGAGTGGAAAGAAAGAGAGAGCGAGAGAGTGAGTGAGAGAATTGAAATGGAATGGAAGAAGAAGAAAAAAAGAAAGAAGCAAAATGCCAATTGTCGGTTTGGTCGGGACTAAAGTAACACACGCTGTGCAGAGGGTGACTCGCGTTTTTCTTCCCCTCCCACTGTCCATAGATAGTCTTACTTACTAGACATCTCTGGACAGACTTGATCGGAAAAGCATGAATCTTGGCAGGGTTTAAATAGTACTAACACCCTTCACCCTGTCGCTGCTCTCTTTTACGTATTACTCGTCCCCTGCATTGTCACTGTTGTTTGCCTTTTACTCTCTTTCTTTTCTGCCACCATTTCCACATTTGTATCGTCTTTGCCACCGCTCCCACGCCTTTTCATCCCTCTTTTTAATCCTATCCTTCTCTTTTCTTTCATCCTTCGCTCTCTCTACATCCTGCGCCTTCTCGATAGCGCTCTGGAGACAGCCCATTACTTGTCCCCCTTCCTCTTCTTTCCATTGATGCTTCACAGTGCCATGACCGACAAACACTTGACTCTGTTCTGCCTTGTTGATGGAGAGGCTACCTCAAACGCGTTTTCCGTCGAGATTGAACCCATCAAAACTGTTGATGCCCTCAAGAAGCTCATCAAGACCGAGAAAGCCAACCGTTTCCATGATGTTGATGCTGATGAGCTCACTCTCTGGCGCGTCTCTCACCCTGTCATTGCGGCCAACAAGCACCAGCCTGTCCTCTTGAGCGCGATTGATTCTCCCGCAGAGCTCGACCCCACCGACGACATTACTGATGTCTTTCCAGAGGCACCTCCCAAGAAGACAATTCATATCGTGTCCAGCGCCCTCCTCCCCCCAAGGTAATGCACACGCGTTTTTTTTTTTTTTTTTTTTTTTTTTTTTTTTCACGGAATGCACACGCGTTTGTTGATTGATCTCTATCTACATGAGCTTATTCATCCCGCTAAACTTTGTTTTCTTCCTTTCCATTATCCTCATAGTCCATGCACCTGTCCCTTCTCGCTCATTGACTCCAGTTCCTGGCTTCCATGCATCTCGCCCAAGTGAGTCCGAACAATATGTCTTATGAGTTCACATTGAGTTCTTTTTTTTTTCCCTAATGCTCATCCATTTTTAAATGCTCTTTCATTGGTTTAGCTACTCCAATTCAGCGTGTCTCTGTTCCACAGGATCGCATTGAACAAGAACTGGCGATCATCCTCAGCGGCACTCAGCATCACTTTGCCCATCAAACTGTTAACCCAGAGGAAGTCGAGAATTTCCAGAAGGAACGACTTGGGCCCTTTTTCAAGAGGACTCTACCATATCACACCGCAGCAAAAGATATCAAACTGGCGATGCTGGGACTTGAATTAGGCAAGCAGGCAAAAACGAGTGACGGCAAGGCGACTTTGTGTTCCATTGTCGAGGATGACATCGGTAAATCCAGTGGCCACCGTGTGGTCGCCATGGTGGCACCGTCTGGCTCAGGAAAGACGGCTACCGTCCTTGATCTGGCCACCAAACACTTTGTTGTCTACTGCGTATGTCGTTCTACCAGGCCCACCATCTCTCCAGAGTTCGAGGACTCAAACTTCGCCCAGCTTGCTATTGACGTCGAGGAGATGTATGCGAGTATTGTCCGGACACAAGGCGGGGCAGGAAATCTGCTTGATACCGAGGCTGAGGCGAACAGACTTGCACGCCACCGTGTTGAACTCGAATTTCTGGCTCGTCTACTTTTCCTTCACCTTCTCCTCAGTCACAGCCCAGAGCTTGAGCCGTGGCAATTTTTTCGCGAGCAAACAACCAATGGAGGAGCCTTGACTATTAACAATCTGATTCACAAGCTGCGTGAGTATGATGTCCAAACAATCGGCATCATGCTTGGTGTTGTCCAAACAAAGCTCCATGAACATCTTGACGCTAGGCGCCTTGGACTGGCGATTGCTCTGGATGAAGCTCAAGCTGCGGCGACTAGTATCCTCGCCGGCCGGTTTATCTCACCATCCGCTTTGGCTTCATACTGGAATACTCGGAACTTGCCAAGCGTCCTCTTTGATGACAAGAATGAGATTCATCGTCATCTTCGCCGCGGCTTCCTTACGCCTTTGTCGGCCACACTGAGCCGCATACAAGCCACACTGGTGATCCTTGGCACAGCGCTCTCGCTACAGGATGCTGACCACGTTTACACTGCTGTAGGCAAGCCCACCAACTTTATCAGGATAACAGACTTTCCAGTTTTTGATCAGGAGGAGGTCAACAAGATGCTCTCGGAGGTGGTCGACCTCGCCGGCTGCGAAATTCCGATTGCCAAGCGTCGCAAGCTTTCAGGACGGGCGCGATTTTCCGTTGGCATCGTCAACCACCTCATCACAACTGGCCCTACCCAGAAAACCAAGCAGGTCACGCTAGACAACGCCGTCGACCTCACAATTGAGCATGTGACGCGTGGTCTTAGGAGTGGAGTTCACGCTATTCTTCAAAGCGATTCTACAGGTGAAGCTGCTCGGCTTTTCTGTCGGATGGTCCTGGCCTATCATTTCCAAGATGGCAAAATCTTGTTCTCAAGTAGCAAGCAAGCAGACTTTGTGGACAAGGCCTTGTGCAGATTGCGAGCGCATTCTGATGGCGCTCACCTGATCAGGACGAGCCAATAGTGATCGAGGCTGTGGAGAAAGAGCTAAAGGCGTCGTCCATGGATCCCATGTTCTCAGGGTACATGGATCAGTTGACCCAACTCATTAACAGCCTTGGCAGAACCTCAGCAACAAAAGGCAATGCACTTGAGCCAATTGTCCATCGGTCACTTCAACGTTTTAATGGGTACCTTATCAGTGATCTTCCTTTTCTAAAGGACCTTGATAAATCCGAGTTGCCTTCATGGTGTCATGGTCTTCGGCTTCAAATTGACGATATCAACACAGCAAAAGGATTCGGGTGCCGAGGCGATGGAGCTGCTGCAGACCTTGACTTTCTCATCAACGGTCCTTCAAACACATTACTGAGTCCTAGTAATGGTACGCGACCTGATGGGCTTTGGTTCTTCCCAAACAGGCAGTACGCAGGGTCACTTGCGATCAAGTTCTTCAGTAGTCCCATGGCTCAAGGTTTTCACAAGTCCAACACATCCTCCAGCGATGTTCGGGCCTGTTTCTTGAGCGTGGTCGGCGACACCAACAAGAACTTGATAAAAGTTCGCACAGACTACGAGGGTTCCGGCATCCCTTCCAGCATCAAGGGCACACTCCGCATTCATCTTGTGCTCCCTGGAGTCCAAAGCATAGTTCCAGTTACGCATGTCTTGGGAGAAGATGTGATGGTGTACATTCGTCTGGACAACATGGACAGCTTTTTTTCTACGGGGGATTGAAGCAAACAAGGATGACATGGTGACACTGAAGAACCTAATCCGATTTGTCTGCACTTCAAAGTAACACTCTGCAATGCTTAAAGATCTGAGTGCACCACTTGACACAACTCTCTCACTCGTAGCTTTCAAAGAACCTTCGACGTATCAGTAGTGTACGTAGCGTATGTCGATTGCAATACAATAGTCCATGCACCTGTACCTTCCCGATCATTGACACCACTCCTTCTGATGGATCCCGTCCCAGAACACGACTGTCAGGTATACACTCAATAGGGTCTCTCTGCCTTGCCTTGCCCTTTTTTTTTTTTTTTTTTTTTTTTTGGCACGTGTTCTTGTATAGCTCCCTCTCATTCTCACGCCTACAAGAGCTTTCCCAAGATATTTCTATAGCATCATGTCGTGTATCCGATATGCTGAAGCAACTCAAGCGCCGCGCAGAAGATCAGCAACTTCATTCATCCAAGAATATGAAATTGAGTGATCCTCAACTAAGCAATGAGTGACAAAGATAGGCCCATGCCATGGAACACGTTGCCTCAAATATAAAATCAATAATTTCACTTCAATAAACCATGATTGCCAAGCTCGTCTTTCTAAATGAAACTAGCACTCTTACTATCAACAAATATACTACCATACATACCATACCATACCATACCATACCATACCTAGCGTTCGCCATTCGGATAATCCAAACCAAGTTGGTCAAATCCAAATCCAATCCATTCTGTCCGTGGTGATCCAAATCCAATCTGGGCGACCCTGAATGGATATATGGAGTCTATCCATATACGAAAACTGGTGGATCCATCGAAATCCAATCCAGGAACAATCCAATCCAGACACAATCCAATCCAGACACATCCAATCCAGGCATATCCAATCCAGTGGTTTATATGACAGCAAGTCCTTCTATTTCTGATCCTATCGCATTGTTTCCAGCAGACTGGTAAATACCCTCGACTTGGCATACGGCCTCCATTGTTATCTTTATTTTCTAGTATCCTTGATGTTTGAGCAAGAAAGTAGCGCGGAGGTATAGTAGGCGAGTGGGGGAAGTCATGCACAGGGTAAGCACAAGACCCAACGTTTTTCATGTATTTTTTTTTTTTTTTTTTTTTTCATCATTTAACATCACTTTGCCCCTAATCACCTAATAAACAGATGCGCTCTATATCAGCTGATCATCTGTCCAGGTGAAGATGAAGGGTCGCTAAGGAGGGTGAGCATGGCTACTGTTTGCTCATTGGCTCCATGCCGGCTCAAGAAATGGGACAAATGGCTCAATGCGCTAGGCTTTCTTGAACCAAAAAAAAAAAAAAAGACTTCTCTCTAGGAAAAAGACCGCGCGACGTGTCCGAGTCTAAAAAGAAAATTGGCCTTCAAAGCCACGCAGGCAATTATCTTCACCTTCTGAGCTCCATTCGCGTTTTCGATCTCTTCCCCTCCTCCCAGATTCCTTGATCCATCATGACCTTCCCTCTTTCCCCTCCATTTCCATTGCAACAGTCATCACTTCGACCTTTTCCATTGCATTGCTCCACTTGCTTCTCCTTGCCAATCAGTTTGTCCTATGATGAGTGCAGGACGGTGTACGACTTTTTTTTATTTTGACAAATAGGTAATAAACTGCTCTCTCCCCCTCTCTCTCCCCCTCTCTCTCTCCCTCTCTCTCCCTCTCTCTCTTCCTTTGGTTCTGCCTTAGCTGCCACTCCTACTTATCTCACAGATGCACTAGGCTCAACGGCGTTGGCTCTTCTGGCTAGCTTTACCAACTTTAACCCTCTCAGTAAGCATCCTATGAATCAATCCTTGGAACAGGGAGTTGGATACTGAGGATTGCGCCCTATTACTCGACAAAAACCGCAGGTGTTTGATCGCTTTTGCTCTTCAAAAAAGTTTTCAATTAAGCGTGCTGCATTTATTGAAAACAGGAGGGAAACTATACTTTATTTTTTTTTTTTTTTTTTTTCCACTAACACAGCCTGTCCACAACCTCTCTTGCAAGGTGTTCTCACTGCTGAGAGTTTGGGCATTTCGGACTGACCCATCGTTCTTGCCTCGCACGAGTTGTGGGATCTGAGCCGCAACAGATGCTTCTGACTCCACTAAAAGATCTGGTAGAGGCAGCCATCATTCCGACGCAGTGGAAGACAGTCAAAGGGAGCACAACCACTTGGTAACCGGCTTCAAAGCGCGTGGATGGTGGAGCAAAGATAACAAAACCCACAATCGATACTCACGATAAATCCTTGATTAGGAATTCAAAGACTTTAGCCTTAGCCAACAGGAATGGGACGATGTGTTCACGACGCTTCAAGATTTTGAACAAGAGAAAGAAGCAGCGTCCTTAGAGGGCAACAAGGTACCTGTTAGTCGAAAAGAAGTGCCGCATCAGTAACTGACCGAACCTCCTCCACAAACGGTGGGGCTGCTTCAACACTCGGATGTCCCGCTCTAACAACTTGAAGATCCGTACCAACAAATGGAAGAGCTGTTCCAACTGCTGGAGAATCCAATTCAACAACAGGAGGACTCACTTCAATGGCTTGGTGACGAGATGTTAATACAACAAGCTAAGAGCGAAGTTACAATCAGGCTGCAACAACAAGAGATGCGGAAACTGCGTGATCGATCTGGCGCCAACAAAAGATGGACAAGCTTCGTAGGGAAATGAAGATCAAGACTCCATCAGACCGGTCTCATCAAATAGCTAGGGAACCAGTCAATCTATGAAGATCTGATAGGAATGGAAAATGTAAGCAGCATTGTGGTATCTAGACAACGAAAGAGAAGGAAACAAGATTGGCCATCACCAAGGTCGGAAGGATGGGCTGGAAAGGAAAATGTTTATTGTGTTCAGGTCTACCATGTAGTTCGCGGAGAAAGTGCTCTTAGCCTCTTGCTAGCTCTCCAACCCATCCAAACATTTAAGTAGTGATAGATCTCAATAAAGGCAAGCGAATTTAAAAAAAAACAACAACAACAACAACCGCGAGCGGAGCCGCGAGCAACTGCAAGTGATGCAGAATGCAGCGGCCTATGGTCGACTCTCTATTTTCCTCAGAAGTCTTTCTATCCTCTCTAACTCTGTGTATTATCAATCAGTTTTTTGTATGTTTGTATACGCAATGTCAGTCATTAGCATTCTCTGCTGTACCTTGGACCCTTTATTGCACACTTTATTTTTTTTTGTAGCTCCTGTCTAAATATGAAAACCAAGACTCGGTAAGAATAAGCTCTTTTGATTTTTCCTGCTTAAGCGATTCCTGTTGTGTGGTAACACAAGTTTAGCTTTGGAGAAGCACCGCTCCGACGGTGTAGATGTTGCAGGGATGGCCAGATAGTCACGAGCCATGGCACCA